>CAJQUN010000003.1:4900014-5329320 GCA_907163345.1 Haberlea rhodopensis | reverse complement strand
AAAAAAATCACTTCTGATTGAATTTTTTTTTGTCAATTTTCAACTCCCCGAGCTATTGTTCATCCCAACCAACCCAAGCATAATTTTTTCAAGATTTTAGTAAGTCGGTGCATGTGAATTACTTGAACAACTGAGTCTATCGGTGCATGTAATTTGCATGCACAGATAGACTCATACTGTATTTAACCAAAAATATAGTCATGGAACATCTCAAATACATCGTAGTTTATCTCCATAATTCATGTGCCACCCAATATACTTCTTTTTTTGTTAATATTATAAAGTATTTATTGTTCAACTTTCTCTGTGTATTTATATCTAAAATCATAATATTTTAAATACTCTAAATTTAACTAAACAATACTTAAACAACCACTTAAACAATAAGTTTAAGTTAAGAAACATTTTGACAACATATAATATGCACAAGAATTGAAATAGCAATTTAATACTAATTGTAGCACAAAATCCATAGAAAAGCAAAAAAGTCCAAAAATTGTTCCATACAGAAGAAAGGAAACACGTTAGTGAATGAAATGAAATTTATTCTGGTTCATTTGCATTACGCAGTGCACGCGGCAAATTATGAAAAAAGAAGTCCCAAAATTTCATGGTGATGGGGATTTTATGAAGCCTAGAGTGGAGATGGAGGGTCGTAGAGTTGTCAATGGAGAAGTTTGCTGAAAATTTCTAAGACCATAGATCAATTTGAGCGACAATTTGTGAATTTAATTGAATTTCATAAGAAAGAGAGGATAATGGGCAGGGGCCAACATATGAACAAATAAGAAGACTATTTTGGTCATTTTGCCCAAATTGGACCTATATGAAAGAATTTATTTGTGGTAGACTGTATCAAAAAACTTTATCTAGTAGTACCAGCCCGAAATTTTCCCTAAAAATTAAGCTTCTAAAGGTTTTTAGCTCAATCTCGATTTATTCATGAGGCTAATTCATCATGATCTAAACCAATATTTTAATGATGAATACAATTAATGTTGTTGAGAGTTATTGTTCCACATTAGGAAATTGGAAGCTATATTTACTTCTTATAAAAGATTCTGGGATACTCCTATCCAGTGTTTTCAAAACCGGACCGGACATGAAACCGGTGCCCTTACTGGTTTACAGGTTCGATCGGTTCAACCGGTTTGAACGATTGATTAAACCAATTATGACGTCAACATTATGTAATATCTATTTTAAGTTTTGTAAATATATATACCATATATTTTTTACTATAGTTTCAAATTGTTCACAATAAAAAAATATCTTTACCCCAACATAACATGTCAAACTTAAAAAATCAGATAAAATGAAATGTCTAACATAAAATAATAATAATAATCTAAAAAACAACAAATAATGCCAAAAAAGATCAATATCCCAAAATTATAATAAAATATTTAAAATATTATGAAATTATTCACATATATTATAATTTACGAGAAACTAAGCATGTTTATATATGATATACAAGACACATTTATTGAATTATATGAATTTTTTGACAAAAACACGTATAAAATATTATTTTGTAATCATTCAATAACAATAAATTATATATAATATATTTTGTTCTACAAATTTGATTTATAATTTTAAAAAAATAAAAAATAATTAAAATTTTAAAAAGGAAAGAAAAATGAAGGAACATACTGGTTCAACCAGTCAACCGGTTCACTGGTTGAACCGGTTTTTTCATGTTTAATCCGGTTCCCACTGATTTTTTATCAGGGTGGTTTTGAAAGGTCAACCGGACCGGATCAAACACTGGTTACAGGTTAAACCGGTTGAACATGCCGGTTCGGACCGGTTTTCAAACACTGCTCCTATCATAACAAATTGTTTATAAGTAGGTACCCATGAATTCTTAACATGGTATCAGATTAGGATGTCCATGTGATTGACTATTCCACACGTTATCAATCCACGTGTTTGACTTATATAATGTCATACGTGAGTATACATGATGAGAGTTGTTGTCCCACATTGGAAGTTTGAAAGTTATATCTGCTCCTTATAAAAGACACTGAGATACTCCTATTATAACCCATTGGTAATGATTAGGAACCCATAAATTCTTAATAAATGTAATCGAATAAACTGATTTTTAATTATTATATAACATTTAATCTCTAGATAATATATATTTACTTATTAATAATAAATTTCCCGACTCACCAATTTTCCATTAATTAGATAAACGAATGGAACTTAATAATAAGGAACCAAGTGATCCATCGTCTGGTTCATGAGTCATGACATAGACTCCCATTGAGTTTCATGGGCTTGGATTGTTGCTACCCCGTGGGCAATGCTTGGATTATTGCTACCACAGGACAATGTTTTATATTGAATATGAATATTCTTATCCAAAGGTTGATGAACTTTAAAAATATGTGGGCACCATCATCCTAACGCAACTTGAGTTATTCGGGAAAACAGAACCCGAGGAGTCGGCTAACCCCGTGAAAAGTGTTCATTTCTGATTCACTTCCCGAGTTCTTGCTAATTGGCCAAAAAACCCTAATTTGTTGAATGTGACGGTTAGTAGGAGAAGTGATTATGAAAATCTTTTGCAAGTTATTGCACCTCTTTTACCAAGAGAAGTATCGGAGATTGGGAAATGAGATGCTAGCATATGAACACTACCCCAATAATAGATCTAATGATCAAGAATTGATTTGGGTACATGTGATCCACATATTCGTGTGGATCCCACATACCCAAACCAATTCCTGACCCTTAGATCTAGTATTGTAGTAGTGCTCATATGCTAGCAAGAAATAACCCATCGGGGATTTAAGAGCTTGTTATGGATATAACACGAATGAATTAATTTGAAGAAAGATTTTTTGAAGGGTTTGGTCGCCTCCCAATATACTGAGAATTCTGAAAATGTTCAAATTAAAGTGCTAAATTATTTCTGTTCTGCACTGAAAGTTTTGGTTATAGGTAAAACATGGATTATTAATGAATTTCTTTCTGATATTCTTTTAGTTTTCCTTGCCTCTGAGGATCAAATGGGTTAAATGAAGTTAATTCTTGATGTGAAATAACGTATGTATATAAATTCACACAAATATAAATGCTTCAAGCTAAGTCTATTGCATGCATGGTTGGACTACACGTTTTAATATGTTAAAAGTGGTAAAATACTGTTAAGATAATTTTCGATTCTACTAACACCTGATTTAGATTAGCTTATCTTTTCGTATCTTATTATTGAGATTAGTCTGTAGATTTAGATTAGATCAGATTATTTGATGTACCTTATCAAACTCTTTATTTAATGATATCAAATCACCGCCAAATATTCAAAGTTGAGTCAAAACACTTTCATGGTATCAGAAAGCCAGGAGACTCACGTCAACTCTCTCATGGCTTCGTCCACTTCCCCTTCGATCAATACCTCCCTTTCCTTTTCTACTATGATTCATATATGCTTACTATTAAACTCACCTCTTCAAATTACCTTCTATGGAAGATTCAGATTATTCTCCTTCTCACATGCCAAAATCCCCTTCATTTTGTTGATGGATCCACCTTTGCTCCTGCGCCCGCAACGTCTGATTCATCATCTTCTTCCGTGAATCATTCATTCACAGAATGACAACTAACTGATCATCGACTTCTCAGTTTGCTTCTCAAATCACCACCAAATATTCAAGGTGGACTCAAAACACTTTCAAATACAACCCATATATTATGGAGCGGGTAAAATTATTAAAATTGTTTCTTGCCCTATTTCGGGTTTTTGATCTTTTAATAGTCAAATTTTGTATTAGTGTTATATAAATTATTTTTATGCTTAGTCTTTTTTCAGTATGATATATGTCAATATTCTCTTATGTCATGTCCACAAAAGAAAAAGTGCGAAAAACCGTATTATTGTACTAAGATACAAAAAAAAATCAATTCACTAAATGACCAAAACCAGAAAAATAGAGATTTATAGCATGATTTTGCTATTTTTTCCCCCTTAAAGCAGAGCACTAGTCAAGTACACGCTTGGAATATGCAAAGATACATCATTGCAGGATCAAATGCTCTCCTTTGTACCAATAGGATCGAGACTCTTATAACAATTTTAGGATCGAGCTAATGCCGTTTTGCCAACTATAATATTTGATAATGATACAACTCAAATCTTTTAAACCAACAATCCAATAATTCTTTTAGTACGAACAATTATTGCTTCCCAACAATTATAATGTAAATTTATATATATATATATATATGAAATATACTTCAGGATGAGTTGTAATTGAATTTTCCAAAAGGTCGAACGCGAATTAATCTCATACACTTCAACAATTCTCAGAAAAAAATATTTCTCAACAATTCTCAGAAAAAGAAAAGGAAAAAGAAATGTCTTAGAAAATAACATTGTTGAATGTACGTTTTTCAATACATACTTTTACATATCCATTAATTATATAGATTAATTAGTACAAATATCAAAAAATAGTTGTGTAAATCCACAGATTGTAAAGATTGGTTTAGATATGTATTAATTATGTAGATTAGTGTAGATATATCCATTAATTGTATAGATTAACTTAGCACCAGCTCTCTCTTTCAATAGTCCTCCCTCGTTCGGTTCAATATGGCGTCTTCAACCACTTTAAGATGTCTTTTACACATAGAAAAGTACAAATTTAATGGATATATTAATTATGAATCTATTAATTGTATAGACTAATTAGTACAAATATCCAAAAATAGTTGTGTATATCCACAGATTGTAAAGATTGGTTTAGATATGTATTAATTGTGTAGATTAGTGTAGATTATCCATTAATTGTATAGATTAACTTAGCACCAGCTCTCTCTTTCAATAGTCCTCCCTCGTTCGGTTCCATATGTCGTCTCCAACCACTTTAAAATGTCTTTTACACATAGAAAAGTACAAATTTAATGGATATATTAATTATAAATCTATTAATTGTATAGACTAATTAGTACAAATATCCAAAAATAGTTGTGTATATCCACAGATTGTAAAGATTGGTTTAGATATGTATTAATTATGTAGATTAGTGTAGATTATCCATTAATTGTATAGATTAACTTAGCACCAGCTCTCTCTTTCAATAGTCCTCCCTCGTTCGGTTCCATATGGCGTCTCCAACCACTTTAAGATGTCTTTTACACATAGAAAATTACAAATTTAAGATAAGAACATCTTTTGGATATTATGACAACAATTAATTTTTATTTCTCAGCAATAAAAAATAATGTTCGATCAATTATTTTTTGAATTTAAATAGAAAATGTAAAGATATTGGAGGATTTAGGGAACTTTTTATTAGTAATCGATGTACAAATTAACAACACAAACGAATTTTAATTTATTAAAAAATTGGATACAAGTCGTTTCAATTGGTCGTCTCAATTCCACTAAAATAAACGATATGTTTAAAAGTTAATAATTGATTTATCCTTATATTCGAAATGAATCACCAAAGCAATTCATGTGATTATTAGTTCGATTAAACATAACTTTAACTTTACACATCTTATATGATTTCTACACTAAATATTAGAAAGATATAAATATTACTATGTGACAGTGTAATTTCATTTTTTTGTTGATTTACTTCACATAGCTTTTGTGTTTTCTAAATTGACGACTTTTATTTATTTAGGGAAATTATATTTAACAATTTATAGTTTGTTCCAAATTTCACTTTTAAAAAATTACATTTTATTTCCTAAACTTTCATTAATTGTAACACTTTGTACATTTGACTGAATTTTGTGTTTCCATCGAAGATTTACCACCGCATTCCATCATCGTCGTACATTCTCAAATTCAGAGCCTCTTAAACTGATATTGCAAATTTTAGAGAAAAAAAAAAACCAAATTTCATTTTCTTAATCAAACGACTAGAGAATTTTGATATCTAAAAGTATATTTTTTTTTAGTTTTTAAAATATTTGCAACAGTTGGTCTAATAGCTTTAAGTTTGCCGATGTAAGACAGTGATGAAATGTGGTGATAAATTTGCGCACAAAATCGAGCCAAGAGGATGCAAAGTATTACAATTAATGAAAGTTTAGGATATAAATTGTAATTTTTTAAAATAATAGTTACAAAGTGAAATTTGGACCAAACTATAGGATGTAATTTTCTCTTTTATTTATTTTCAAATTTAGGGTGCTAGCACTTATAAATAGGCACCGTTGCGATAAATAGGTCATCAGAAACACTCAGAGTACTCACATTAAACTCTTGAAGATGGCTAAGATAACGATTGCCTTTTCCATCCTCGTGTTCTTTCTCATGTTTGTGATAGGTGCATGCCTCCAACTTCACTCTTTTGTTCTTAAGAATTCTTTTAAATTTGAAAATTAGAAAACGAATAGAAATAATCATTTAGCCCATAAAATATATCTTATCTCAATGGTGACAATTGGTATTATCCTTCCTTTGTATTTGATGTATTGTGTTTGATTGGCTTTTATGCTAATGTATTATTGTCACAGGTGAATCGTTTCGCGAATCTCCTCAAATGTGCAACACATTCACAGGATGCACTGTTAATATAACAGTTTGCGAAGATGTGTGCAAACAAAGACATTGGGGCAGCATAGCAATGTGTGCAACCACCGCTCCAGCCCCTATTCCGGGGACTCATCACCGGATGACCCTTGCTCAAGAAGCAGAAGAACCAAACGTAGTGGCCCTCAAGCAAGAACCCAAAAACCAAGCGCATGCAGGAGATTCAGATGCCGTTGCAAATGTTTATTCAAGAAGAAACACAAGGAATCGTGCTAGGAACGGCAACGGGGTGGGTATGGGACGGGTTTGGCCAATCTTAGGATCCGCCCCGCTACACATAAAACCCGGCCCGGCCCCGTCCCCGTCCCGCTTAGACCCGCGGACCAGGTGGGTTTACCCGCCCCGCCCATGTTCCAGTTTTTTTTAAAAAAAAATTCAGGTAAAAATCAATTTTGAAACACAAAAGTTGAGTTTTGTGATTAAATTTCATGTTTTCTCTAATAAATATTTATAATAAGCATTGTAAAACTATCTTTAAGCTACTAAATATTTATTAATTTGCTCTTATTTCTTTCAAAATATCCAACTTCTTTAACATGTACACATGAATTTTGATATAAAATTAAATAATGACATTTTATTGTTCAATCAAAGAAGTAAAATGTATAATCAATATCATATTTTTTTAAAAAAAAATTAAAAATGTATAGCGGGGCGGGTCCGGGGCTGTTTCTGCCAATCCATGACCCACCCCGCCCCGCTTCCAAACCTGGTCGGGGCGGGTCCAGACCCGCCCCGACGGGGCAGGTTCATTGCGAATCCGAGTCTAGACCAGTCCCATTACCATCCCTAAATCGTGCCCAAAGAATAGTCCACCTAGTCATGAATATGTGCCCATTGTTTAATTTGCCAGAGTGCAAGAGCAATAAAGTATGGGCTTTATTGTTGGGTTTTAATAAGCTATAGCTGGAATAATAAGACTAATTAAAGTTGAATAATTGTATCGCTTTTTCTAGAACATGTGAAACTTTAAATAATAAGATGTGAGAGCAATCATAGCTACATAAAATATTTGATCTATGCAGCAAGAAAATTATAAAATTAAATTTTACAAAATGTTTATTTGGGTATTAAAATCTATTAATAAAAATCAAGTCTTAAAAGTGGATGTAGGGTTAGGCTCCGGTTCTATTTCACAGTAATAAGCGATAAAACCCACAGTGGCTCAATGTTCTCCTATGTTTACTCACGAGCACAGGGTTCTGAAAACAGCCATATAAGCATACAAAATACAATTCAATATTCCAATAATACTTAGATGTGAAATATGCATAGTATGAATTTTTAATTTCATAAAGTATACTTCTCTTAAGATCAGATACATGCTATGATGCATACGCTATACACATCACCGCGCATATGGCAAACTAATAATCAAGCCAGCCTCTTTAATTTGTGTTTTTGGATAAAATGCTTTCGACTTAACAAAGAAATCAGAAAATAGGAAATCAGGGAAATAAGCTAAAATACCACAAGTGAATCGATAGGAGGTTGTCAGAGTTGGTAAACTATGTTACATGTAACATCTCCTAACTTGTGTTAAGACACAACCTAAAATTTCAATATTCACAAATGCCTGACAACTAAGTCAGCCATTAGCAAGCCGTCCTCAATTAAATAACTCCATTTCAATATCACCCATCATCATCGTCTCAAAAGGCTTCAAAACATTGTGCCTGCAGAACAAAAAGTTGACACCGATCCTTATCAAACTAAAGAAATGAAGTATATTTAATGTAGTAAAATGTATTAAAACTAAGATCCTTGGAATTCTTTTTGGTTCCTAGCATCTACAATGGGATGCTCTGTGAATTGAAACAAATGCGAAGCATTTTACGATAATTTATAGTTCTCTCCTCTGTCTTTTGGGTGTTTTTGAAAGACAGGGAAACTAAACGTGAACTCACATTATTCCTGTTTTTCATGCTGACGGCTTGGGGAGTCGGAACTGGAATCAAAGCCAAAACACTTTAAAAGTGCTTGCTTCGCTAGCCCAAGATACTTGCAAGGATGGTTTGGAGAATCTTTTAATGAAGATTCTTCTACACTTTGATCTTCATCTCGACTAGTCCTTCCACTTGCTCCGGCATCCATCCTATCCCTCACGTCTTCCACCTACCAGGATAACATCTTTAGCATGGTATATCCCATCAAATTAATATAAAGCTCTACACTGACTAGCATCTACTCATTTATATAGACAGAATGCAAATGAGTTTTCTTGACGAGCAAAGTTATCAAACTGAAACTAAATTTGTTCCATAATTTTTTTGTTCTTTGCCTCATGAGCCGTTTGTAAACTTAACATGTACAATGATATCATAAAAATCATTAAAAATAAAATGAGCTCAAGCTCTAAGATAGCAAACTGAGCTCAAATTTGAAATCTAGCTAAAGCTGGGAATCACTAGTTTCCGTGCTCATCCCGAGTCTGCTCTAATAAAATGGAGCTTGAATATAGCAGTATGAATGTAATTCAGCTCAATCAGAAAACTAACACCCTAGATCAGTAGTTTGATCAAATTCTCAAATAGTGGGTCAAAGTTGTCTTCTGAGCCACTTATGCAGCTAGAACATTACTTTTAGCAAAACCATGGCATTTTAAGCATCATGACTAGTGCCCAGCTGTGTCTTATATTCACAAAAAATTGAATCTTCTTCAACTTCATAGCATTATCTTTCTTCTAATTCGGACTTTATCAGTTTTCTCTGAGAAACCACGAAGTAAAGCAAATTAAATTCAATAAATTTTCACTCTTTCTGCTTAATTAAAAATTTCATAGGAGACATCCTTCTTATGCATAAATATCACCAAATATAAAGAAGAGAAGAAACAATTTATTTATCATAACTTAACAAGTTTCCAAAAATTCTGAAAATTATTATTCTTGAGAAATTAGATCCCTGGTATACATTAATAACCAGCCAAAATTTTTTGCTCAGTGGAAGTAGCTTCAAATAAGTTTCTTGAGTTTTTCTTAGAAAAAATTACATGAAGAATAAACAATAGGCATAACTAATTTAATTCATGATTGTGACTCCATGTTAGGCCACATATCCAAGTGGAGAGCTCAGACACAAAAACCTAGAGTTGTAGGTAGGAACTAGGATAACCCTCAAGCTTATCAGTCCCTCTGCAATTGCTTGTGGAGCCAATGTCTATCACAATGTTGCCACTCCTTGATAAACCTACCAATGTAGCCCATTCTAAATGATTTTCATTTGCCGCGTGACGTACACCTTAATCAAGCCTACAATGTGCATACAGTCCACATTACCAATACGTACGAACCTTCCACTCAGTTGACTACCGAGGAGAGTAAAGCAAACCCAAAATCATTTAGCCCCCACTCTCTCACTCATTTTCTCTTTCGGGATAATATAACAATTTTGTAGGATCTCGTGCACACAATCTTTTACACAGCTAAAGAGAGCATAATCAGTAAGAAAACCTATCATCAAGTAACATATTTTTCTTCATTACAAATCAAGAATACAGATTGTGGCATCACAATTCTCGAATGCTCCCCGACTCCATCGTATAAAAGTGCCAAAACAAAAGAAGAGGATAATCGTGATAGTGGATACAATCGATTTCCAGAACTTATCAAACATGCAAAAATTACAAGCATAAATTTTACCAGGATTTATCAAGGAAACGGAAAATTGAAAAACCCAGATCAAAGATTTCATGGACCAACTTCTTAGACGCGCTTTATTTGAATAGTTATTTCTAAATTAATCCTTTTCGGTGCTTCACCAAAGTTTCACCATGGAAATGAACAAGACTACCCAATAAAAATTCTCGACCAGAGAAAAATGATCAAAAAATCCAAAAAAAGAAGCTAATGCATAACCTGACTAAAAAGAGTAAAAAGGAAATAAATAAAACCAACTAACCTTGGATTTCCTATTGGAAGAACTGGGTTTATTGAGATAGGCCGGGACGGCATCGGCGGAGTAAGTTGACGGTGAAGCAACTGTGGGGGAAGACGGGAGCATAGAATCATCTGACGTGAACACAGTTAACCCAAAAAAGAGAAGAATAATGAGAAGAACTGTAACAAGAATATGGATCCATATTAACCATGGGACTTTGAAGCTTTCTATGATCAGTTCATCCCCGAACTGCTCCATTCCCCGTGCAACTCCGATAATTTCTACACAATAAACGGATGATAAAAAGAAGACAAAGAATAGGAAAAGTTAAGCGACAGAGAGAAGCGGAGAAGAGAAGGATTTGACGGTCGAGTGACCCCTCGGCCCTCGCCACTCGGATTTTAAGAACAAACAGAATGGCGCTGTTAATTATATTCTGCCCCCTCACACGCAATGGTTGTACTATTAATTAATTGAATCTTTAACTAATTAATTAATTAACTGTTGCAAAGAACAATTAGTTTGATGTACGACGAAATATTTTATATAAAGTATTTTAATCAAAGATACTATCCACAGAGTATTTACGGTTACAAAGAACAAAATATTTATATTCCATGATCAACGATAGATGTTACTCTAATACGATAATAACGAGGTGGAAAAGTTGGATGATAAGTCTTATCAGTTAGTGTAGTTCAAGTTAGTAGTAGTGGTCATAGTAGAAGCAATAATCTTTCATGTCTAAAAGGGCGACAATATTATTATTTGCAGGGATTCAACCAATTAAAGAAATAATAGTTTCTTAATCTCATTTTTCCCCAAAATTTCCACCCCTAATTCTTAGGATACTAGTAATCTCGAATTCTCTCTATCTTTTATAACATCTTTTGTATCATTGATTTTTGCTATTTCCGTTTCCATGACTGCTGCCGCAGCGGTGATGAGGTGCATTTCTTGGCCAAAAATGCCGTATGTAACCATAAAGTAATCGTTCAGCATTGCTTTAATCACAAGCAATGATCGACGCATCGATTTCAACTCTTTTTTGACAATTGCATTATTTGCTTGAACCAATGCGAGATTTGAAAAAAAAAAATGACATGCTTCGCGGAGTGGCTGCCACTGAAATCTGCTACGTTTGCAATCTTCAATTCCTAAAAAAATAAAAATCAGTCCGAAATAATTTCCAACACCAAGTGAATGAAAATGGTGCACAATTGCAAGCCTTCGTCGACCGATAATGAGCAATCAGCGCTGAAATCAGTAACTCAGCAGTTGGAGACAAATCTTTTTTGAATTGAATATGTGCGCTTAACAGAGGTTTCATGTAGGCTGGAGCACAAATCAACAAGCTAACATCGAAGCCGAAACAAACAACGATAATCAAGTGCATGGATTTAGCCTAAGTTACAGCAACAATGTCGAAGCAATTCAGTAATCACAGCAAAATTACGATCGAAGATGTAAAAGTTTGATGAGATCGGCAGTTATAATTTGTAATAGCATAGAAAATTTTCGAGCGGCAGGAAAAAAAAATTCCTTCTCTTTTGTGAATTCTCTTGCAGCTTCGGAGTGCATAATTGACAGGAATTTCCTTCACGATTGCAAGCACGAGGCAACGAGCGTGAATCGAGAACTCAACGAGAATCAACAACAAATCAATTGGTGCACGATTCAAGCAAGAGATCGAGTGAGATGAAGATTAGTTCGAGAAATGCTGTGCGGATTCAGTAGTACCGATTGAGACGCAATTGTCGAAATTACTGCAATTCACGAATGAAGCATTTGCACATTGCTATTTCTATCATCGACAATGTGTAAAAGTTGACCGTAGAGCGCTAAAATCAGGAGAGTGTGTGCACTTAATATGTGAAGTGAATCCCATGTTGCGATCGATCATCAATTGAGAAACATTTGGCACTAACGATCAACAAACATATGTGATGCAACCAATTTTTTTTTTTTAATTGATCCTCATATTTGAATGAACAATGAGGATGAAAACGAAGAACAAAAGCACCAATGTTAGGATCAAAGAGATGGCGGATTCGAGATGGTTAATTGATGGCGAGAATTGACAGAAGAATTGAGAGAAATTATTACTTCATTAATTGGTTGAATCCCCACAATTGACAATGTGTTGCTCTTTTATACATGAAAGGCCATTGATTCTACTATGACAACACTACTACTAATACTCGCGGGCCAATTTCCGTGGGGAAGCATCAAATATTCCCTTATATTAGTAGGAGTTGATCGATTAAGTTATATCCTTGGTTTGTTTATAATGTAAAAAAAAAATTAACACATTCATTTAGTTATTTAATTTCATAAGTGTTTTGAGTTAAACATTAGTTCATGTCAACCTATATTATATGCGATTGTTTTATTTGTCAATTTCGTTCCCTTTTTCGATCTCACTTTGGGTCTCATGGTATCAAGGTACCCGATTAAGCTCTGTCGATCATTGCACTTTTTCGGTCAAGTATTAACACTTCTATCGTGCAGCAACTTCCCTTTAGACCTTTTTGTATGTTTAGTATAGTGTATCAATTGTACATGTTTGTTATTTAATATAATTCATGTTTTCTGTTCAAAAAGAAAATTCGATTATAAGATTTATATTTAGAAACTCGAATCTGAGAGTTATTTGTTAGAGAAACAAAATAGAAGTAAATTAAAAAGATTTGAATTTGAATGTGAAGGAATGCAATGGGATGTCAATTAAAGGGTTAAAAAATAAATAATAAAAAAATTATGCATGCTTTCTGCGAGTAAACTATGACTTATGAAGTTTCATATTTTTGAAATTCTTCCCGAGCTTGGATGGAAAATTGACATTGTATAGATTCAAATAATAGCAATAACAA
Organism: Haberlea rhodopensis; assembly: GCA_907163345.1. Lineage (NCBI taxonomy): Eukaryota > Viridiplantae > Streptophyta > Magnoliopsida > Lamiales > Gesneriaceae > Haberlea > Haberlea rhodopensis. The sequence goes on along the minus strand of CAJQUN010000003.1, from coordinate 5,315,997 downwards.
TATTGATAAATGTAATAATAACCAACTTTTGGTGAGTTTATAATTGTGAAATGTATAGCATCACCAAAATATAACAAATAACTACATGACGAAAATACAGCATAATTTCTATTATATAAATAAACAAGAAATTACAAAATGAGATGGAGCTTTTGCCCTTCGAGGCAATGTCGTTTCCGTGTAACATGTTGAGAGTTGTCTCACATTGAGAATATTTACAAGATATGCTATCTCTTTATAAGATACATAGATAACTCCACTCATTGTCAATTGGTTTTGAGTTCGAACCTCATGTATTATTAACACGGTATCAGAGCAGGTTTTTCATGTGATTGACTATTCCGTCCACATGCTCACCGTCACCCGCGCTATCAATCCACTTGTTTGACTTATATAATGTCACATGTGAGGGAACGTGTTAAATATTGGGTTGAGTTTCCTCATGTGGAGATAGTCCAAGCCGAATAAATTGGCCTGTATGGTGCAAGCCTATATGGAGTATATAAGGGTGTGTCAAACCCAAACACACCATCAGATTCAACAGTAAAACCGCGTGAAACACACCAAAAGTGAGAATTTTCGGATCTGAAAATTCTTGCAGGACAGCCTGCTTCAAGAAGCATTTTATCAAAACTCAACCTTTGGATCGAGCTGCAATTTGGACATCACGTTCACAAGAGAGTGAACTAAAATGTGAACGATGGAGATAAGGCTTTGTGGACTTTTGGGTTGGTTTCGAAAGGCTGAATCTTACCCTTGGCATGGACTGACTGAGAGCAGGAAGTTGATTGACAGAGCGAAGGCGATCAAACTGCTGTTTTCTCGAGCGAATCCAGAGCAGTCTGATTGAAAAGGCCGTTGATAGAAATTAAACCGTTGGATTAGGCTCACATTTGGACCAAGTGTTCTTAACATCTTGGGGTATGTTTCGAACAGATTTTGGTTTGGAGACCTCTGGGTGAGATTTTTCCATTCTTGTGTTATTTCAAGAATTTATTATCTTGAAATTGATTGATGGTTGTGCATTGATTGTGTCGGAATCGAAGAGGGGGGTGAATGAGATTCCTTGGCTACTTTAGCGTTTTAAATGAGTTTGAAAAACTAAAAGAGTTTTGCGCTTTGCGGAAGCCTTACGTCAATCGATAAATGAAAAGAACAAAATAAATAAATGCGCAAAGAAATAAAGCAATAAAATGACAAGAGATTTGTTATAGAAGTTCGGCGATGAATCGCCTACGTCTCCTCTTCCCGGTTAGATAACCTCCAACCGAGGTTCCACTAGAACAATTGGTCTTGGCCTTGAGGGCTCCAAGTTAGCCACAACAACAACTCTTCCCGAGTTTACAAAGCTCTTCCCGAGCACACTACTCTTCCCGAGTACACAAGCTCTTCCCGAGCACATACTCTTCCCGAGTACACAAAGCTCTTCCCGAGCTACCAACACTCTTCACGAGTCTTCTTGGCCTTAAGGGCTCCAAGGATAGCCACAACACATGCACCAACTTCACTTGTTGGCGACTTTACAATTTTTCAACTTGCTTTGGTGTTGGGGGACCTTTACAATAGATCAAATCAAAAAAACACCTTCACGGTGCACTCACACGAAGAAAACAAGACTCTAACAAAGAAGAGAATTACAAACTCCAATACAACAACAATGTATGGAGATTGCAATACAATTTGAAATAATAATTATCAAGACTTTGTAGAAGTTTGTAGGCTTGTTCCTTATCTTCAAAATGCTCCAAACATCAATATTTATAGTGTAGGAAGCCCCATAGGCTCCTACTAGCCGTTGCTACACAAAAGGCTGAAATAACTCCTCGATCGCCTCAGCCATCGCCTCAGGCGATCTTCATCGCCGCGCCCCAACGGTCAGCATAAATCACGCATCGCCTCAGGCGATGTCCCGATCGCCTCAGGCGATCCAAATTAAAATCCAATGTCGTAGCCTCAGCAGCCTAAAATCTTGCATCGCCTCGGGCGAAGTCCAGATCGCCTCAGGCGTTCAATGCATCGCCTCAAGCGATCTCCCCTGCGCGCATGCCCGCGCATGCCTCGGCGTCGCCTCTGTCGATGTGCGGGGTGATGTCGCTCCTGGTTGCCATCGCCTCAGGCGTTGGTCATCATCGCCTGGAGCGATCTTCCTCGCATGCTCGCCTAGCCATCGCCTCTGTCGATGTGCGTGGCGATGCCTCGCCTGGCACCCATCGCCTGGGGCGATCCAGGCCAGAATATGCACACTCGATTTTCTTCATTCCAAACCACTTTTCATCACTTAATCTGCACACTAAGTAGATGCATTAGTATAACAAACACAAGTTTTGTTGATCATCAAAACTCAAAGATTAACCGGGGATAATTTAACGCATTAAACGCAACCATGCGTTTAAGGCTCAACAATCTCCCCCTTTTTGATGATCACTGAACTTGATAAATTTGAATAAGTAATATGCAAGTAATGTGAGTAAAAAAATGACTTCCCCTTAACAATTGCATAACACATACAAGTTAAACAAGTAAAGCATCAAACAAATAACTCTCCCCCTCAAACCATGCATACATAAACTCTCCCCCTTAAACTATGCATGTATTAAGGTTCAAGTTTATCACAAAATTCTCCCCCTTTTTGTGATAATCAAAAAGCATAAAATTTAAATAAATATAGCTCAAACATATTTTAACAATTTTACACATGGTCCTCACCAAGCATGTAATAGCTATTAGATTAAATCAATTAGAGAAATACACATGCGTTTAAGGCACTCAACAATAAATTCTAAATGTTGCAATGTGTGCATATGTTCATGCATTCATGCCCAATAAACAATAAAATTATCAATGCGTTATAACAAATCATATAATTGCACATTTTCACATAGCATATTCAAATTTGAATGCAAGGCATGTCAAGATACTTACTATAAAAAGATAAGCATACATCATGCATCAAGATAATTTATATGTGCATATGCTAAGGGGTATTCCATTTTACTACAATGAATATTGAGCTTCAATATTTATTGATCATAATTAATTTGTGCCAATGAAATTTGAATTGCTCTTCTAAAATAAATAAAGTAAATTTTACCCTCGATGACAAGAGTTCGTTCTTGTCATTGGTCCAATGCCTCGCGCCTCTTCTATTGAGGTGAATAAGATGAACTCTTCCTTTGAATTGCTTGTGCCATCCATCCATTTGTTGTCCCTACAAAACAAATTAACAATATGAGGATCTTTGGTACCCATTTGATTTTTGGGTCCTAGAGGGTTAACTTCCTTTGGCACATTTGGAATCCATTTCCACCTCTTGTTAGGTTGGTATTGGATTCTAGCAAACCTACATTTGTTCTTTGTATGCCCATTTTTACAACAATAGTTGCAAGTAGGAGAATCATGCTTGGCTTTAGCTAACATGTTTGAAAATGATTTTGATTTGCTTGAAAAACCTAACCCGGCTTTGTCAAAGCTACAACGTTGCAATCCAAGCAACTCATTCATCTTTAAACTACTATCACTAAACTTGGCAAAAGATGTCTTTAAATCAAGCACTTGATTTTTCAAAATAATATTTTCTTCTTCCTTCTTAGTCAAGTCTAGCTTAAGCAATTTGTTGCTCTTCTTGGTTTTACCAAGACAATCAATGAGTTCATTATAAGCATCTAATAATTCATCATAAGATGGTATCTCATCATCATCCTCTTCATCTTCATCTCCAAGAGCCATTAGACAAAGATTTTTGGCTTCTTCTTCATCGGAGTCGCTATCACTCCATGTGGCTATAAACACCTTCTTCTTCCCTTTGTCCTCATTCTTCTTCCTATGACATTTGTTAGCATAATGGCCTTTTTCTTGACAATTATAACAAGTTACCTCATTTTTGGATTCATGTTTGGTAGCGTTAGAGGTCTTTGACTTGCTATGTTTGTTGAAGAGCTTCTTGAACTTCTTTGTGAACACGATCATCTCTTCATCATCATCTTCTTCTTCATCATCGGAATGGTCTTTCCTTCCAACCAAGGCAATCCCCTTCCTCATGGATCTATCATCCTCCTTTATTTCTCTTCTTGTTGACACTTCAAGCTCATGGGTCACCAATGTGCCATGGAGCTCATCAAGATCATAGGAAGCATTTTCTCCTTTGTTTGACTCGATGATTGCCGTCCTCTTTGCGTCTCATTCCTTAGGCAAGGCCCTTAGTGCTCTCCTCCATATTTGCTTTGGAGGATACTTCTCTCCTAGTTGGGCAAGCTCATTGATTATTTGAGTGAGCTTCCTAAACATCGAATCAACTTCTTCTCCGGACTCCATCTCAAATGTCTCATATTTGAGTTGCAATAGATCAATCTTGGTCTCCTTCACTTGATTTGTGCCTTCATGACAAATTTGTAATTTGTCCCAAATTCCCTTTGCGGTTGAGCACATCGAGATCCGGTTGTACTCCTTCATATCTAAAGCACAATGCAAAATATTAATAGCTTTAGCATTTTGTGAAATTAAAATCATGTCCGCTCTTGTGAAATCGTCCATTTATTTGGGAACACTTATTCCCCCAACTTCCTTTAGAGGAATATAGACCTTTCACTATAATCTTCCATAGATCATAATCTACGGATTGGATGTATAGAGAAATTCTATTCTTCCAATAACCGTAGTTATCACCCGTGAAAAGCGGAGGGCGATTTGTCAATTGACCTTGAGCAAACTCATTTGCTAGATTAGCCATATAAAAAGATTTTGATTTAAAAACAAAAATCAAATGGCTCTGATACCACTTGTTGGAATCGAAGAGGGGGGGTGAATGAGATTCCTTGGCTACTTTAGCGTTTTAAAATGAGTTTGAAAAACTAAAAGAGTTTTGCGCTTTGCGGAAGCCTTACGTCAATCGATAAATGAAAACAACAAAATAAATAAATGCGTAAAGAAATAAAGCAATAAAATGACAAGAGATTTGTTATAGAAGTTCGGTGATGAATCGCCTACGTCTCCTCTTCCCGATTAGATAACCTCCAACCGAGCTTCCACTAGAACAATTGGTCTTGGCATTGAGGGCTCCAAGTTAGCCACAACAACAACTCTTCCCGAGTTTACAAATCTTTTCCCGAGCACACTACTCTTCCCGAGTACACAAGCTCTTCCCGAGCACAATACTCTTCCCGAGTACACAAAGCTCTTCCCGAGCTACCAACACTCTTCACGAGTCTTCTTGGCCTTAAGAGCTCCAAGGATAGCCACAACACATGCACCAACTTCACTTGTTGGCGACTTTACAATTTTCCAACTTGCTTTGGTGTTGGAGGACCTTTACAATAGATCAAATCAAAAAAACACCTTCACGGTGCACTCACACGAAGAAAATAAGACTCTAACAAAGAAGAGAATTACAAACTCCAATACAACAACAATGTATGGAGATTGCAATACAATTTGAAATAATAATTATCAAGACTTTGTAGAAGTTTGTAGGCTTGTTCCTTATCTTCAAAATGCTCCAAAGCATCAATATTTATAGTGTAGGAGGCCCCCTAGGCTCCTACTAGCCGTTGCTACACAAAAGGCTGAAATCACTCCTCGATCGCCTCAGGCGATCTCCATCGCCGCTCCCCAACGGTCAGCATAAATCACGCATCGCCTCAGGCGATGTCCCGGTCGCCTCAGGCGATCCAAATTAAAATAAAATGTCGTAGCCTCAGCAGCCTAAAATCTTGCATCGCCTCGGGCGAAGTCCAGATCGCCTCAGGCGTTCAACGCATCGCCTCGGGCGATCATGCCATCGCCTCAAGCGATCTCCCCTGCGCGCATGCCCGCGTATGCCTCGGCGTCGCCTCTGTCGATGTGCGGGGCGATGTCGCTCCTGGTTGCCATCGCCTCAGGCGTTGGTCATCATCGCCTGGAGGGATCTTCCTCGCATGCTCGCCTAGCCATCGCCTCTGTCGATGTGCGTGGCGATACCTCGCCTGGCACCCATCGCCTGGGGCGATGATCACCATCGCCTGGGGCGATGATCACCATCGCCTGGGGCGATCCAGGCCAGAATATGCACACTCGATTTTCTTCATTCCAAACCACTTTTCATCACTTAATCTGTACACTAAGTAGATGCATTAGTATAACAAACACAAGTTTTGTTGATCATCAAAACTCAAAGATTAACCAGGGATAATTTAACGCATTAAACGCAACCATGCGTTTAAGGCTCAACAGATTGATTTCTGGTTGTGAATAGATTATAATCTATCTATTCATTATAGTGAAGATATTTGGGTGGACTATAGCCCTGTGGTTTTTACTCCTCACACCAGAGAGTTTTTTTATGTTGAAAATTGTTCGTATCGTTTTATATCTGCTTGATTGTGTTTGCTGAAATTATTGGTTATCTTGATATCGTTTCCTGCTAGTTTCACATAAGATATGGATAATTATTTTTTTCGCTGCGTTATTGATTTGTGTGTTCTCAACATTAAGATTTTAATTTTTCAATAGTAAATGGGATTGTTAGTTGAATAATACATTGAGTAAGGACATATGGGTGTCTTTTGGTTTAATAAAGAAAGACGCTGTATAAGATTTTAATTAATGAAATAAATATTCCCTTGCTTTGAATATGGAAGTAGAATAGCATTTGTGTTATTATTGCATTGTTTTGAAATAATCAGTATATATAAGGAAAATATGGTTGAATAGTGTAATTATCGATTATATTTAGATTGAAGGTTGCACCACATTCTATGGCTCGATTGAAGACGGTAAGGAAAATGATGGCATATAAGGTATGTTGTGATCGGCTAATATACGACACGTATTTGTCTCAGTTGATATATGATTTGATGATTTATGTGAATTACTTGAGATTACGTAGCTACATAATTTTATTTAAATTATGTGGCATTCATAGCATACATAAATAGCATATCGGTGTATGAAAATAAATATTTTGTTAACACACACCATGTTTTATACAAGCATCGACGCATTGACATGCACGTTGAACTATGATCCTTCAATACCCTGTTTATTTTTGGACTCTCGAATAATCATTGGAGATTGATACCGCGATACTATGACCGGCATTAAATGGCCTGAAAGGTATAGGGAATCGTGGTTTCCTCTGATTACTATGATTTGTTGAGACGATGGATTGGTGGCACCTTGCTGGTGGCATCCAGTGTATGTCCCTGACTATGTCAAGACTTGGGATGTGATTACGCTTTGATGACGCATCACTTATTATCCCTTATGCTTGGCAGGCTCGAGCTACTATGATTTCATAGCGATTTGATTGATGCTGATATATCAAGTGGCTGGGTGATTGACCTGATACCGATACGGCATGCATTGCATTATATCATACCGAAAGTTTTAGGGCCACATGTTAATAAATTTTAAACAAATCTTCCGTTGTTTACGCTGTAATTATCATTGTGTGATCACGAATCATATTATTAGGATTTGACCCTCATATTACCATTGATTTTGAGTTGAAATCTAATATATTCTTAACATAACTCAATGCGAAGTGTAGCTGTATTTTATTATTTAAACTACATTGTTTAATATTAGTTAAAATATATTTTGATTATAATACAATTAAACAAATAAACAAGAATTGTCCACATAAAATTTTAATCCGATAATATAATCTAAGGTTGTGTTGGATTGAAGAATTTCATATGATTATATTTCAATTTTTCTACTCAAATCCATTATTTATATTTGGACATTAAATTGAACTAAGTATTTTAAATTCCACTATATTTTCAATACATATTCATTTAAATTTTGAAATAATTTAAAATAATAATATATTTACATATCAATTTTAAAATTATAAGTTTTAAATTCTTTTATCCAAATATAATTTAATAGTAATTAGTATAAATCATAGTCAACGTCCATTGAAGATCAACGAGAACATTCTCCAACTACCTTTCAAGACAGAAAGAAAGAAAACGAAAGGAACGTTAACGAGGTACATAAGCTCCACGCTTCTCACCCCGATGGCTGCCACGAATCATCCAAAATGGTGGAAGTGAATTGAATTTTAAGTTTTTTTTTTAAAAAAAAATACACGATATTAACATTGAATAATTTATGGCCCGTTGATCCAAACCATCTGGACTCGATAAAGCATGGAAGATCTATATTCAGAAATATATATGATTCAATAATATATTTATTTTAATTTATTTTCTCTATCAAACTTTACGTAGACGTGGATCTTTCAGTGTCCACCAAACAAGAACCAGCTCAACAAATAGCTAGAATATTCTCACAAAAACAAAGAAATAATCTAGGCAACTTCCCTAGTCATGGCCCTGGCTGCGCGACCGGCTTTCTGCCAGATGAGGGCGGAGAAGCAGGCGGTGGAGACTCGGAAGGTGAAGGTGGCGGAGGCGCAGTTGCCTGAGAATTATGGGAAGATTGTGCTGCAGCCTAGGCTGTGTACGCTGAGGTCTTTTGCGGATGAACGTGGTGGGGTGATGAAGCAAGCCAAGAATCAAAACGTCGACGTTTCCAGATTTTTCGAAACGTTGTCGGACTATATTGAGAGCTCCAAGAAGAGCGAGGACTTTGAAATCATCTCTGGCCGTCTTGCCATGGTAATATAATTTCGGATTATTCTTCATATTTTGTTGTTTGAGTTGGGTACTGAAGTTGACTTTGGATCGAATCAATTGAAATTTAAATTTTTATTTTAACTATTTGGATGTTTTTAAAATGGGATTTAAAATTTATTATCCCTATTTTTATGAGTATGATTTAAAATAGAGTATGATTACACTAGATGGTGGTAATTATTTTGAAGGTTGACTCACCATGGTCTTGTGGTGGATCATGCTCCAACACAAATACAGACTTATACATTTATACATATATATAGATATATGTTTACGTGTGTTTTGTGTATGGTATGACCGATCAATGTAATAAGTTTCAGTCTTGTTGAGAGCCCAAGAAACAGGTTAGATAACTAACAATGATCCTGAGGATTCCAAGAAACAGATCACTTTTTTTGGTTATTTCTCTAAAAATTGTTGAAAAAAAGAAAAAAAGAAAGATCATTTCTACAAAAAAAAAAAAAAAGAAACATCGTTAATAATCTGTCCATCCTTGCAGATTGTGTTTGCCGCGACACTTAGCATAGAAGTGGTGACTGGGAATTCAGTGTTTCGGAAGCTGGATGTGCAACGGATTTCAGAAGCCGCGGGCGTTTGCTTGGCGGCGGTGACAAGTGCTGCGCTATTTGCTTGGTTTTCGAGTGCTCGAAACAGAGTTGGGCCATTGCTTACATCAAGCTGCAACACCTTCATCGATTCTTTCGTTGATCAGATAATTGATGGACTGTTCTATGACTCTGATATTCATGATTGGTCCGATGATATTTAATTAATAATCTGTGGACGAAGCAAATATATTAAGGGGGGAGTAATATATAAGTTTAGATGAAAATATTTGTAAATAGTGATATATGCTTCTTATTAGTGAAAGGAGATCCTGTTCAACTCTTGTATATATATATGGTGCTGGATCGAGTCTTGGCATCCTAATAGAGTTTTCTATGCTTTTAAACTTTGCAAACACCAACATCATGTGGAAAGAACAAAAAAGGAAGCATACTAGAAATAAAGAGATTCTCATACATATCATCAGCAAGAAAGTAAAATTTGACCCCAATACAAGCACACATTAAGCAAGAGATTATATTTATGTTCTTGTCTAAAATAAATATTTTTTTTAGACTTTCGATGTTATTTTGACAGGAAAAACTGACAATTGTTTTTTTTAAATTATTTTCATTTTTTTTAATAATATTTACATTTTAAATAATAATTTTTCTTCGTATTAGCGTTTATGTCCAAGAGCTTATTTCATCGACATTGGTGTGAAGAAACCATTACAAATAAGCGTGCATTCATATGCCAGGAGTTCATTGAAAAACAAAATAAATTTTACACGATCATGTCAAGAAAAATAAGGTTCTAGCCATATGCTCCATTTCACTTCCTACATTCTGCAAGAACTGGCAGTGGCCGTTCGATGAGGGACGCCAAGGACGTCGCTTAGTCGTATGTAGAATCCGAAAGGTAGTGATTTTCAACAGCTATCAGGAATTGCACCAATTGCTTACACCAATTTTAGGCCTTGGTACAACAGTTGAAGCAACCGAAGAAACTCCTCCTTGCCTGTGAAAGACATGAAAAGACGATTATGAGTAACATTACAAGAGTGAAACGCCAACTTCAGAACTTGTATTCAGTGTATGAAACTCAAGGTGGGGTACAGATCCAGAAATTTAATGGGTGATAAAAATAAATTGTTGTAAAGGTACACGTAATGGAAGAGCATACGGTTGGAGAGTGGTTGTGATGATAATCTTGATTATGTTGTCCACTGTTTGAGTTTGTGGTGGTCGAAGAGATAAGGTCTTCTTCGTTTCCAAGACTGGCTCTGGATGAATCCCTCTTATTCTGCTTCCTCATTTCTCTTATTTTTGTGAAATCCATTGAGTAGTCAGGTAACTCTCCCTTTTGGTCCCAGTCCCCAAATTGTGGCACAGATAGCCATGGTGCATTCTTCTACACAACAAAGAAATTAGCGTATGGCTAAACCTAAGTGATCATGGACTCTTCCTCTTCATTAATATTTCTTGATATCATCATTAGCAAATATTTATTCATAATTTCAAACACAAGGATGATATCAAGCTTCAAATCAAGATTGTGATACTTGGTTTTACATAAATGTATTGTTGTACCGAACATCTGTGGATGTATCAGAAGCTATGGCTAATTAACTGTGTAACCTAATCTTTTCAACCATACGACAAGCCAAGCACCAAATTTGATCGTTGTGTCATAGTTGCAGAACCAATGGTTGAGGTCCCTCACTTTTCAACTTTCAGAACATGTGAATGTTTTACATGCATAAACATAGGCTTAAACAATAATTCTAAGTTGAATTAGTATCCCCAATATGCACTATTTCTAACTCAGCCACAAGTTGTTACATAGACAGTCACAGAGAACAACATTACCATGTAAATGCCCCGACTTGCAACTAATAAGAATCAAGTATATGATCGTATATAAATTCTAGGATCAAGTGTCTAAAATGTTGATGAGAGTGCAAACCAAATAACTCAAGCACCATTTTCCAAATCTTTTAAGTAGTATTGACAGACACATAAGCAATGCCAATTATTTGTTTCCCCACAAAGACCGGGGAAGTCAGAATACAGCTGCTGAAAATGATTGCTCGAGGACTATTTCTTGTTTGAAGATTAATGTCATTCAAGCCCAATAACGACTGATTATTATCATATACAGTCGTCATCGATTACTTGACTTTTGAATCCCAATGTATGTATAGGCAGTACTGGTAGCTCAAGAGACGACATTTTCAAACAAATAAACCCATATTCAAAGAATGAGAAATTAAGCAACTGTTCAAATTTAAAAAATGTATACTTCCTAAACTATTAATTGTCAGGCGAAAAACACAGCTAAATTCTTTAAAGACCTGCCCAAATTATGCAAAACTAGAACTGGAATAATACTCCTATTACGTTTTGATCAAACACAATTTGATCTTTGATTTAATCTTATAAAAGCTAAAATATGCAACAAGTGATCAAGAAAAAGCTCTAAAACCTTAGAATACACCAAAGAAGCATAAATTGCAGAAGTAAAATACTTAGCCGGAGAACCCTTTACCTCTTTGCGATCTTCCATAGTTTAACAGCAAATTATTGGGTTCTCTTGAAAGAACATATACCCTTCCCCCTTCTTTATAAACGAGAAAAAAGACTTCACAAGAAAGGAACTTTTCTAAAATATAAAAATAATAATTTCTGAACTTCAATGATGAATATTTATAACGAGAAAAGAGAAAAAGAAGGGAAATATTTAAACTTGGAAGATGGCTAATAACGTCAGATTTTTGTGGGTAAAAGCTCTCTACTACATGTAGATTATAGAGAGGGTGATGGTTGTCAACTTTTCTTGTTTTTGTTTTCTTGCATTTGTCTTCTTATTTTTTTTTTAAATGTTTCTTCGATATTTATATTTATGAGTCGAATTTTAAATGTTAAAGATGAAGTCGCCAATGAAATTTTCCACCCGTAAAACACTACAATATTTTGCTGCATGGCACAATATCGACAGATGTGACGATACAATTGTTAAACTTCAGAACAAGAAACAGCTACATATAGAACTTTGTACATTGTCAATATTGGATTTAAAGTATAAATATATTGCGTAAACAAATGAAAATTTAAGAAAATATCTTTAATTAATTACGTTTTAAAATGTTAAAACTATCATATTATAAAATTGAGAACATAACCCAACAAATTATAGGTTAACGAAGAACTAAAAAGTTCAATTTTTGTCAAGCTCTAAAATTAAAATTATATTTCAAAATATATAAAAAGAATAAAAACTACTAAAAATAGTTATTTCAACTAATAATTACCCTAAATTTTTAGAAATATTTAAAAAATCACCCGCACGTCTAAAATATGTCGTCGCGTCTATGTGGTGCCCCGCCGTGTAGCCCGGTATAGCCAACACATATCCTCGCCGGGTCCCTATAACTTTGAAGGTCGCTTAACAAGCCTCGTGCCCCGCTCACAAGTACCATGGGATGTCCAAGAATATTACACAAATCCAATCAAATAAAATCTATAACGACAGCTTAAAATTGATTTCATTTCCAACACTTGCGAAACAAAATCATAAATCCATCCTTATTGGCAACTTCATTTACATGATTAAACTTTATTTGAATAAACTACGTTTCAAATCATAATTTTGTTTTTCTACTAGACAATAAAAAAGATATAATAAATAAACTTGAGTAGTTTGATAATTTAGTAATTTTCGCATGCAGAACCCTCATTCTTTCTGGGCCATACTCGTATTCAATTTGGTTCAAATTGTAATCAATCAGAAACAAAGACGTTCTCCACATGGTTCGATACCCGTTCTACCTTTCATTGGAATTGAAACCGATCAACCACCGGTTTCAGAACCCTCATCAACCTAGCTTCAAGCAAATGAAATCCTATAAATACAGTCAAATTGAACGACTTACTGTATCATAAGCAAAACATTTATTGTATCACAAGCAAATGCAATCCTACAAATACATTCAGTGCATATCTCATCATATCTTGGGACAAACGATAGCATTTTTCTGTACTAAACTTTCAAGTCTTCTGAAAGAAGAATTACCTTCAGGAAATTATATGCAATTTTTATAAGAATGTACTGGCTTCCAATTGGTCGGTATTAGATGGTAAGCCAGCATGCATAATGCTACTCGTATTGAACAACAACTTCCTCTTCAGCTATGGTCCAATCCTCACAGCCACCAGAGTATGAAGACTGCAAGCAGCTCTAAATAAAAGAGACCTATGTGTTATAAACTTTAAAATACCGAAAAATACATGCGAAAGCCAAAACATGGTGACCATAACATCAATCTTAACAGTGACCATGCAGCAGAAGTAAAATGAAAGTTGTGAAAGAACAGAATCTGTGACAGAATACTTAAACAAGGAATTGATCATACATCCAATTGACTGAAGAGAACTAAATGCAAAATATCGCAGTTTAAGGTGAAATAGAGTAGATAGGAAGCCTATTCATATGTAAGAAGCATACTTTTGAAGCCAAAGAATAAAGAAAGATAACACAGGCTTGATTCTGGCATACAATTTGCATGTAGAGTCCAAATATCACATCTTCGGAAATCTATCAGACGTAAAACACAAAAGGGCACTTGCCTTGGAACATGTAAAGACTAACAAAGTCATCCAATCAAATTTTTCCAACAATGATATTTCTGAATCATCAGTCGCTTCCTGCAAGAAGTATATCAATGGGGGCATCAGCTGCATTTCATAATGCCTCAGTGCACCACAGAGTCTGCAGAGCCCAGGATCGACAACCCCTCCAGAAGCCAACAAGGGCTTCCCTCCATATGAATACCTAGGTACACAAGGGCATATCTATATATATAAGAAATAGAATCAAACCCACGAAGTCATAGATAGCACTGTGAAAAGAAAGGACAACCAGATACTTCAAGCTCAATCATTCAACAACAAACATATAACCACGTAACGGCAGAGTGATCTAAAGAAACTGCATAATTTGATTACAAAGCAAAATCTTTTACTGTGTCGATATTAAGCAATTAATCTCAAGATACAAAGAAAAATCTCAGGGCTGAAAGAAAGTCGCACACACAAAATCATACGCACACATATCAAATGAAAAACAGTGGTACACAATGAGTTTAAAAGATATCACCTGAAGCACTGATCTGGGTATTCATCCACTCGTTTCTTGAACTTAAGGTAAGTCCTATCAGCATGCAAGGCTCTATCATATTCATAATTCTCTTCTTCGAATGTTTCATCATTTGGATGATCTTCAGTATTATCCTCATACACTTTAATGGATGGTAAAGGATACTTTGAATTTTCAGAAGCAACTTTTCTCACAAATTTCTCTTCCTGGGTGTATATATAAAAGCAAGGCATAACTGCAGTTGAATAAAGACAAACATGAACTCCTAGACAGTGAAAAGGTTCTGATCATCATATTTTATACACATCGAGCGGCAAAGAATAAAACAGTAACATGATGACTGTGTATAATTCTTTTCATCACTAAACTGGGGTATCTTTACTTACAGAGTCTCACATATTCACTAAAATGCAAACTTTACCTTGTATTTTAGAATCAATAGCTTGTTGACCTGTGGGTAGAAGCTTTCTATTGGACTCAGTATCGTTACTCTGCTTTTTACTGGTTGAAGCAACACGAGCAGCTTCGGAAAGTGCCCTGCCCAACTCCTCCAGATCTATGTCATCATCGATTTCATCACTATGGTCTTCTCTAGGCTCGAGTGACCATAGATTTTCCTGCCAATTACTTTCTGAAATAGAAAGAGAAGATACTGGTCTGTGGTCCATGTCATCACAAGAAGGTAATGAATCCTCTACGCTAGACATCTTCTGAACTCGAAGTGCTCGCCACCTTCACCAGTAAAGTGAATGAGACGCGAGTAAATTAGTCCAACAACAAATTCAGTCAAAATTCATAACAAGAAAAAGACCTTACAGATGGCTATCACATTGCGGAACCATACAGCCAAAAATATAGATTATTCGCTCTTCTACTGTTAAATCTTTATTAGAAATTGGAGCATAAACCTGGAAGCATATGTGAAAAAAAGTGAAGTGAAATTATTTTCAGACATGATTTTCCAGGATGATAAAGGGAAGCTGAGAATTAGACCTGCGAAATGAGATAAAGATTTCTTCCACATGTATTGCACTCGAGCAAAGCTTGTATTGCATTATTTACTGGAAAAGGCCAATCCTGGTAAACAAAAAACAGAAACCTAAGATTTGAGGTAAAAAAATATCCCAATACCAAGTATTACCAGATAAAATAAAACTGCATACAGGAAGTCCTCCAATTTTTGCTGAGTAATGATCAGCTGGTTCATAATTACTATCAGCCCAAGGACCTGGCAAGCCTAAAGTGACCCCAACCATCTTGCTTTCTTGCAAAACAAAAGGTTAAACTCATATGGTAAATAATATCAGGTAAAATTTGCAAGTCAAGTTAGTATATTTTATAAAAGAACTGGAGCAGCTACCAAAGATAACAGAAAGGAAACATTAAAAAGGCCAAACGCCGGTGCACGAAAGCTCCCGCTATGCGCGGGGTCGGAAAGGAGTCGGGCCACTTTGGGCCTAATAACAGAAAGGAAACATTGCTCGAAATTATTTTAAGCAAAACATATTTAAGACCTACTCATGTGAGATCATATATAAACAATCATCCCCTGCCTTTTCCACACTCAAACAACACAAAAGAATAAAAACACATTGAATGATGGACTCATGCATACCATCTACGGACAGATATACTTGGTCTTATAATACAATGATTACATGTGTTGTTTCAGTTCTCCTAAGGACTGTCGACATATTGTTTGACACAAAAATGGCATGACATTACCCGAGAGTATTGGTAGTAAGAGAACTAAGAACAGAAAACAGAAGAACAATGTCAACCATATAAGTAAGTATATCAAGTGTACCAAGATTTTGTCCAAAGGGCTTTGGCTAAATCTTAAGAACACGAGGGTTACGTATAAACTATTTCGTTGGGCCCATCCATCCAGCTCCATTTCTGGTCGAATAGAACTTTGGCCTGAAGATTAATCAAGAACTCACAAGCCTAAAACAGAATTGATAGCTACAATTACATGAACAGTGAAATCAATGACCAATTCATTCATTCCCCAACCAAATTCCTGAATAAACAAGCTACCAGCCAAGATAAAAAGCCAAGAAAATTCAAAAGGTGACCCCCAAATTTCAAAATAATCATTAATCAAACCATTTGGCAGGCATACACTTGATGATGCAAATTAAAGATACAATACCAAAGTCAAGCCCATCTATAGAAACAAAAAACCTAACAGCTATGCTCCGCCCATAAAAAGTTAAGCCTTGCAAAATCAATCATAAATATTTTTCTCTATCAAAACCTTTATTAGCAATACATCATGGAGCTCATAGAGAAACTTCAGCAAAATTATCATACCAAAAGAAGAGAGTGACTGAAGAGGGAAACTGTTATATTGCTAAGAGAACAAAACGGCAGAGCTAAAGTTATTGTCCTTATAACTACCGAAGAAGGCAGGTAAATTTTCACCAGTGTAGCTGAAATCAGGAACCCTAAACGCAGACAAAGGCGGATAGAAGCAACGGGGCTAAGATCATAAAAACAAATAATAATAATAAATATAAAAATCACAGATACGGGAGGTTTTGAAAATATTATTCAAAATATAAAATAAAATATTTTAATAATTCAAATTTCATTAAATGCAAAGAGTAGAATGTAACACTACAAAATTTGCCATTCAAATTATTTTAATTATGAAAAGGGCAAAGTTTATTTATAATTGACACGCCAAAATATTATATAATTACTATCAACTACTATATTAGTTATATGGTATGATGTTGACACCCGAAATGCATTGAGCATTATATCTTTTCGTGATAAAATTTCTTGAAAAAATTAAGAATAATCTATGGTTTTGTTTGGGAGGAGAGATTTGGGTGGATTTTGATTTCAAATCCGCTACCCAAATCCACTCCACTTGTTTGGATAAAAGAAATTATTTGGGCTTATTTCATTTCCTAGCCCATGTATTTCGAGAGAGAAAACTATGTTATTTCAAATCTTCTCCCCTTATTTATCCATCAGATGTGGAAGAAAACACGAACTTTGAGCTCTTGTCTTCACCTTCAAACTCGAGCTCTTCTTCATCGTTTCTTCGAATCCACAGAGTTCGGGAATGGAAGCAAGTGTCCGATGCGTCCGAGAAACCGTTCTCTGATATTATCTACGAAAAAATCGTCGGAGAAGACATTGCTAATGTACATTTTCTTTTGGGCATCTGAATGTCCCGAAGCCGTCGGAGATCTCTCTTCGTCTCCCAAAGCCGGTGATTACGATGGTTGCTGGCTATACTGTCGGGGGTGGACGTGTTGGGATTATTAATAATTATGTTTACTTTTGTTAATGAGAACAAAATTATGGTAAGTTAATTATGAATAGTCAATGAACCTAAAGAAATCACACATTGAAAAGTTGAGACACTTATGGTTTGTTTATAATGAGAAACAAATCAATAGAGTGCAGTTAAGTAGAAAAGATGGGTGCCCCTCGCGCGCCGTTCGTCTGTCCGCTCGGCTCGGCTCGTCTCGTCTCGTCTCGCCGCTGCCGCGAAGGTAACCCTATCTTTTTACTCGGATTTCTGAAATGACTCTTCATCTACCTGACTTTTCATATTCTGCTGAATATTAAGTTTGAGGCTTTTCACTTACCTGCATAATTGATTTCAGATTTTAAGTGTGAGACTTAAATCCGTATTAATCTGATGTTAAGTGTTGAGACTTTTCATCTACCCCACTAAACATTACACTTAATTTCTGAGACATTTTGAGTGATCTGCTGCTCAGCTATATAAGCTGCTACAGCCCTATGTTTTCGAAAATCCGAAATCATTCTTCATTTATACATTTCATACTGTTTGAGAATACTGCATACTACTAGTGTTCGAAGTGGTCTGCTCGGAGTTCTGCTTCAATCCGAACAGAGGAGATTGGACGTTGTACCTTGGAACTCACTTGTCCAGGAGGCCAGAAGCTAAAACGGGAAAATTTGAGGTTACGGCACACGGCTTGTTGTGGCCTCATCCAGAATCGTTTCGAGATTCTCGTTCTTAAGTCTTATATTTATCACTATTGCTGTAAGTTTACTGTTTTTCGTAGTTCGATTTATTTGTTAGTATAATTTATTTTTATCACAATTGTTTAAACTGGTTCAATCTTTCGATTTAAGTAAACAAAACCAACAAGACGTGCTCCATATGGTTTGCGATATGACAATTGCAGCAGATAATGTTGTATTTGGCTAGACATAATCAAAGGTGGGAATCTTCGATGCTGGCTATGGAGCTTGGGTAATGGATCGTTCGGTAAGTTTTGAAGCTTTGTTAGATGAGGTTTTCTATTTGCCCTGCATCAAAATAGTTTCCGGATTATGATTTGAGTTACCAAGCTTGTGATATTACTTGTTTTAGGTGGTGGATTTAAACTTTAGTTTACATCTATAAAAAAACATTTCATAAATTTATAATTTTATATACATGGATTTCAAATACTTTGATTTGAAATCCTCCCCCAATTCTAAATCCATCTTCCCAAAAGCATCCATAGTTTTTATTACATTTTTGCTACGATTTGAACTTAAATTTATTAATTTAAATATTAAAAGCTGGAAAAAATAGCAGTACAATTCGTGTGGTAATAAAATCGAATGAATTATTATTTAACAAATATATTTTTTTATAAATATTCAATTTGTATTAAAGTAAATTAAAATAGTGATTAAATTTAATTTATATAAAAAATTAACTATTATGTATACTACAAGAATTTAAATTTAAGAATGACGGTTTGGTTACGGTACTTCCACAGAATCCACACATGGCTAAATCAATGTATATAATATTTTATCATGTGTTTTGAAATTTTAGTTATTTTTATATGGGAATGCTTACATGACACTGGTAACATCAGCACCACGTGGAAAAAAGATTAAAATTACCTAAAAAAATAAAATAGTTGATTACGACATAAATATGACAATATAAAGGACCAAAATCGTAACAAGACAAATGACCAAAATTCCAAGTTTTTCTATACATATATAGTTTGCATTCTACATATATAAAAATCAAGTGAACATATGATAAAGACTGAATTTGATAATATAGATTGTCAAAATCATAAAGAGACATAAATAAAAATGAAATTGCAATTTCTCATTTGCCATATAGATTGCATTTTACATATAAAAAAAGAATTTAGTAAACATCATATAATAAATACATATATAGTTTATTTTGTATTATTTATAATAATCAATTAACATGACCCATCATGTAGCCATTAAATCTAGTAGAATTAAATGATGACCAATTAAATTGGCTGTAGGAAAGTCATACATTGTGCATAGAAAAGTAAGGAATATTGAAGTCATGCATGGTTGTGTACTCCATGGTAAGTTGTTATCACATAATTTCGGTCATCCTTTTCCCTTTCTACCCTTTTCTTCACACTGCAACTTTCAATCGAACACTTGAAATAGTTCCTGCATATATTATTACACAAACCTATAATATAAATATATAAAGCATCTTCAGTGCTTTATTTTCAATATTTTTTTTTCTCAGAAAATATAGATTTACCAATATAATCATTACTTAACTCACGTTATTTCCACGTCGTTTGAGACTACTAGTCATCTCCTCATTAATACCAATTACACTAATATCATAAAACTCTATAAATTAATAACGTGAGACCATAAATTTAATAATTTAGAGATGTATTAGTTAATTAGTCAATTTAAAGAATTCTTTTTTGATTCAACGAATTTTTCATTAAGAATGCATTCATGAGAATACAATTAATGATATCATTTACCACAATAAAATGTATGTCAATCTCCCGTTGGAATATCCGAGAGTAAAATGATGAATGATCAAAGATCCAAAGCTTAGAAGAAATTATTGTTAGTGTCATTGAAAATCCTGTTGATGATGATTCATTCTATTTAGAACCAATCACATGAAAACGAAACATTCATAGTAGCAACGAATCTTCACAATATAGTGTTGCAGTTCGAGAACACGATATCAGAGATTTTAATGTAATGAAAAAAGTTAGAGATGCAATCCACCTAGATTTAAATTTCTAGAAAAATTATACAACAATAGATCTTATGTTACTAAATTATTATAATTATTTTTGTAATTTTAGAAAATTATTAATTTATAATATTACCCGACTATTGATTTATGCAAGGATCTTTCTAAAAACCGTAGATTTCAACGTCGCGTACATGTGAAGATATTCAGGGATGCTGTCATTACTAAAACAACAGAAAGTCCTCGATTCAAGCCTGTGTGTCATATTATACAGCGAACCAAAATCCTCTTGTCAGCTCTCGGTCTCATCGGGATGGATAAAAATTCATATCCATTTTAGTCGGACTCGAGTTCGAGTCAAGCTTGACGTATAAAAATTGATTTAATTCTACCCCACTCAAAAAAAAAATCCTCAGATTGTAAAACTCTTTTGTAACAAAACTCAATGAACCAAAAACCGTATGTTTTACTAAATTTGTAGCTTCCTGAAATTATATCAAATATTAAAGTGATCAAAATCAATAATTATATTTTAATTGTAATTTTATTAAGGGCCCACACACTTTTTGGAAGATTAATAGTTTGGATTTGACACATGGGGTGAAATACACTAGGTGTAGGATAGACTTCACCATGGAGTTCATAGCTTGAAATTTGAAAACACGCGACATCTGTAACTCTATGATTGTTCAAGAAGAAGTGTTAGCAATTATTTTAAACAAAGCTGGTTTTTAGCGATATACCTTTTTGAGAGTTGTCCCACATTGGGTCTCTTTATTGGATATATGTGATACTCAACTCATCATCAATTGTTTTTGATGGGTTTGGCTTTTTGTTTCTCATCCCACATCGAGAAGAAAAACTAAATGGGCCAAAACTTTGGATATAAAAGAAGGTTTGAGGCCTTTGGTTTAAGTGCATCAATCAATAACTTGTCAGCCCCTTTTGGCTTTAGATTTAGATAAATTCATATCTTCTTTTTAGAGTCTTGTAAAATTCTTAGTATGTTTTATGGTTGCAGTTGTGACAAATCTTCCACATCAGAAAAGATTTTATAAGATGTCTTTCTTGTTAATATGTTTTGTGATTGCAGTTGTGACTGATCTTCCACATCAGAAAAGATTTTATAAGATGTCTTTCTTGTTAAGGGAGAGGTATGAATTATAAAACTTTTTGGGTGTGTTTGGGGTGAGAAAAAAAATTATGTGGTTGTAATAATTTTTCATATAATGTATTTACTTAGTCCTCGTGGTTTTTCTCATGATTTGGGAGTTTTCACGTTAAATTCTTGTGTCGTTTTCTTGCTTTTCTCATAAAAGATGCAGATCCTGATGGGTGAATTTGGAGGGTCAAATTCCCAACAAGTGGTATCAGAGCCTGGGTCCTTTTCCTGTGGTGGAGCTTTGGTGTGGTAGACGAAAACGTATTGACTAAGGAGGTTTTGTCTAGGAAAATCGGTATTTAAGTGGGACCTGTGTGACCCCTCCAATTTTCCTGGGAATCTTGAAGTTTTATTTAGGAAAGATCGAGATTCTCTCTTTCCTATGAGCTTACTTAGTGTGTACTATTTAGGTCTATAATAAAATTCATCAAAGTATCACAAGGCAATATCGGGAAGCAGAGTTTCAAGTGCAATCAGATTTGATGTGGAAAAAATTTGATTGGAAAATCAACTTTGGCTTGTGGCAAGTGCAAGTCAAGGATATGTTGATTCAGTCGAGTTTACACAAGGCGTTGAAAGGTAGAGTATTCCCCGAAAGCATGAGTGATACTAGTTCGACTTGTGGAACGACTAGTGCAACATGCAAAGCTGGAATGAACAATGAAGATTGAGAAGATATGGATTTGAGAGGAGCAAGTGTAATCCGTCTGTGTCTGGCAAAAATTGTTCTAGCAAATGTGCATGGAATGTCTAGGCTAAGGAACTCTGGGAAAAGCTCGAAGAGTTGTATTGACAAAAGGGGTCTCAAACCGGTGTATCTGAAATAACAGTTTCATACAGTACGAATGAATGAGGATACTATTATTTTAGATTATTTAAGTGTTCTCAATGCCATTGTTTCAGAGCTTGAATCTATTGGAGTTAGAATTGATGATAAGGATCATGTCTTGAGACTCATCCGATTTCTTCCATGTTCATATGATCACATGAAGCCGATCTCCATTCATGGGAAGGAGAAAATCATTTTCTCGAAGGTTACTATTAAGCTTTTGAAGAAAAGAGACTTGACAGGAGTAATAGTCCACATGAAAGGGACGTGAGGAGAGTAGTCCCATTGAGGGACATGTTTTCGTGGGGGGGAGATTGCCGGGAGCAGAAAAAAGGGTCGGTTGGGAAGAGGCTCAGGGTTCAGGTGGGGGAGTTGTAGGCACGATTTTTTTTGGCGGGAGGGGTTCTGGAGGAGGAACTTTGGCCTTCAGACACTGCCCTCTTGCGGGGAAGAGCAACCAAGGGTTCCTCCTTGGTTGGACGGTCTCCACAACCGAAGGTGCTGGATCCTTTGATCCCGATGCCTGCCCCGAAGCTTGGCTCTTCGAGGACTTACCTTTCAGGTTGGCCAGCATCATTTATCTGTTCATTTTCTCCTCTGCGTAAAGGAACAACAATGTTAGTCCTGGCAGTAATTACTATTTGCGGGAAGAATAAAATGCTCTAGCCACTTACCGAGGGGAATGCGTAGTGATGTGCCCTTCGGGCTCAGCAAGAACAAGTACAACAGTCCGTCGTCAATAAGTTCTGCCAAGTCGTAACACTGGTCGTCGAGTTTCCGACGAATGTATAGAATGAGTTCTTTCTCGAGGAGACCCTTGATGGATTTGGCCCTCGAGAGACTTTCCCACCAAAGCATGGGACAGTCCCAGAGACTGATGAGCAAAAATGTAAAATTCCCTCCACTCCTTTATTGAAGATGGATAGTTCTTATGGAAACCGACCCCCAAACGGGAAAGAGAAATAAAAAAGACCCACTTCCTTTTTGTTTAATTGGAAGAAACAGTGAAATAATTCAGGAGTGGGTGTGAAACCCAAATAAGAAAGAACAATAAAAAAACCAGCCAAAAGCCTATAGATGTTGGGGAACAGTTGGCTGAGCGAAACTGTAAAATAATTCACAACAGCAAGAAAGAAGGGAGGAATGGGAAAATGCAAGCCCCCTCGAAGTTGGTCTAGATAAAAGGGAAAATAACCATTGGGGGATAAAATGAGGGCGTGATTCAGAAGATGGAATAATCAGGGAGGTGCTTTCAGGGATCTCTCATTTCTCTCCGATGGGGGAGAGTTGTTGACTGGTACGAATCATCGACTCGAAGATTTCGTACCAAGGAACTTTGGCTGCAAACAAGCCCTGTTCTACATTATCTTGTTTGTTCCCCCGATGAATATCCGAAGAACCAGAAGAACTCAAAGTTTCCTCGCTATCCGAGGATGTCAGTAGGGGAGGAAGGTTGGAAGATTTTCCCCCATGAAAGTTTCGTAGTGCTGGAAATTCTGAAACAAAAAGAAGTGCTCGCTCCTCTGACGCTAGCTCGAAGCAGAATGAAGCAAGTGAGTAAAATAAAGGGGGATGATGTGGTATTTATAGAGGGGACCAGGTGAACGGTCATTCGATCCACTCTGTCCAAAATAAATTGAATGAATGGTCATAGATGAGCCTCGGGAAACTAAACGTCACGCGGCGTTTCGAAAACATTAGGGACGAAAAAAGAGCCGGAAAAAACATCAAGCAGGTCAGAAAATGCGGATTTTACCTCAAGACAATAGATCGAGACTTCAATACTATCGTTTCACTTACTTCAGGGGGTGAGGTGATGTCATAGGATAACCCAGTTTCTTTGGTAAAATCACATGCAACCGCCGAGCAAGAGATATCCCGAACAAAAAGCCCCAAACACAAGTTGCCCGAAGAACAACAATATCTGCTCGGTATTATGGTCAAAGGGTAGCGGAAGACTATGACGTAACTGACAAATCAACCGGCGCAAACAAACGTGTAATAATGGAACACGTTTTGATACAATAATGTCACGATTAGAGGATATCGTGTTCCAAATTTATCGCGTGCTAACCACAGTGATCAACACTATAAATACTCACAGATAGTCTCATTTTAGGGGGTTGAACTTTCTCGGCAAGAAAAGACTCCGAAGATAGTATATTATAGTATGTTTGGTCTTTCACTCTTATGCTGTTTTTCGAAAGTTCTTATTTTGTGTCTAAGTCCTATAAATCAAAATAAATTTATAGTGAAGATTCATACTGAACGATGTCCCGTGGTTTTTTTCTTCAATTTAAAGGTTTTTCAAGTAAAAATTGTCGTGTCTTTTATTTATTTTTCGCAGCACCTAATTCTACTGAACACGAAAAATATCAAATCACACCACGCATAAAGTTTTGTGCTAATAAAGAAGGAAGTAATATTTTGTTACGTTTGAAAGTGTTGCCTTAAATACTTTGTATTTAATGAAATAAATTCCTAAGTTGACGTTTTCATATTTGTGCTATGAAATACTTGTTGGAATAATAGGCTTAAAAAATTGAAATTAAGTAAAGAAAAATAGAACAAATGCAAATGAAGGAAAAAACGTGAAAATCCTGGCACCGAAAAACTGACTGGACAAATCCTAGGCAATGTGGGAGGCCTGTTCTGCCTGGAATTTTCCATGCAAAAAGCGAGGCGTCACGGGGCCCATATTCGGATTTCTGAAAGGATAAGCACGTTTGGTGTTCAGATGTGATTTTTCATGAAAGTCTGATTCCAAATGATGCCTTTTAATTGTGTCTACTGGATTAATATTAATAGAACAACCGCTTGGTTATAACACACATTTATAGAGATGAAACACAAAGCTTAAGAGAAAAACATGTGCATTTTTCATCCCATCCTCATGTTTCAAATATGAGTGCTTTTAAACATTTGTGGTATAAATGGTTCTTGATTTTTTTAAGTTATTCTATTACCAATAATAGTCATTGTATCTTGGAAAATGAATTGTCTTCAAATCCATGAGCACCATTGCGAGAATTATCTTTTTAAGGACAAATAGTTCAAGTCTCATCTCGACACAAGCTGTTTATTTCTTTGTCTTTTATTGTCCAAAGGTACACATACATCCAAGTACACCAACAATAGTCTCGTTAATAACTTTAATTTGATGTTATTAATCAAATATAGAAGCCTTTACTTCATGCTAGTTACAAATGGGGTGCATATTTTTACTTCACTAGCTATTTCTTTTATTCTTCCTTTTTGGAAATCAATTAAAAAACATAAATAGCAATCATTATGAACTCTTTCAAACTTAGATTTCGTACCTTGGATTAGGGTTGTTCTTGATCATCTTTTTCCCATATTTTCTCCAGTGATACCCGTCATCCATAATTTCAATACTTGATTTTGTTCTAAAAATGAACCTATACTCATCTCGTGCCTCGTGTGATTTCTTCATTTCTTGTTTCCACTTTCTACAAAAAAAGAGGAATGATATACAAATATCAGATACAATAAATTAAAAAAAGAAAAAAATATATATATTGGGCTACGTAGAACTTGCATGTTACAAGTCAATGGAATCATGTGTAGAGATCCATCGAGCTGATCCTTAATATCTTCATTTTCGTAGTATACGATGTCGAAATTTGTCTGATCGTTGATCATTTGATCGGTATTATATGTGCCTTGATGATCACTAGGGTAAGGTTCTGGGTAATTTTGACATCTAAAACTAGTATTTGTTGAGGAGTTGAAGTGGAGCATGGTCTTATCGAGTGGAAAGGTAGCTATAATTTGTGGAATATGATCGATACCATTAGTACTTTTGCCTTTTATAATATAAATAAATAATTTTTTTTATTTTTAAATTTTTTAAATAATATTTTGTACTTATATGGAAGTTTCCTACACCCTTTCCAGGAGGTGCACCGTGAAATTACTTTATTTAGATAGATAATGTGTGGGTTTAAAGTCAAAAAATTTGAAGACCATAAACCATAACAAGAATATCCGACAAGCTTTATATATATATAAATAACCGAAAATATCTTCTGGATATAATTATAAATGTTTTATTTATTTTTTCCAAATAATTATGAGAGTTTTAACAAGTAACAATAAAACCCTGTTACTAGAATGTTATCTTGGCTGCTTAACGAGCCGGGTTAATCGCACCCTTCCCGGAATCGAATCGGTTAGCTCGGTCCGGAATCGAAACTAGGCTAACCAGATTCTGATCGGTGTTCTACGGTTTCAGAACCAGTATCTTATAGGTTCCGGACTAAACGGATCCATCATCAGTCATTTAGAGAAAACAACCCAACGTTATTGACCTTTGCCGTCACCCAGCACCACGATATAACTTGAATTTCTTCAAAGATTCTATCAGCCGAGCTGGGTACATCGTTCTTGAAAATATGCTTCCATAAGTTCCAAATCACGCATACAAGTCCCCAAATCTTTGCGGCTGCTTGAGTTAATCAAACCAATATGTTGAATTACTGCCCTATTCAGAGTTTTCAATCTATATCCTTGATTATTTTTCATTATATTGTTACACATCATCACCTTATAACAGTGTATCATATATATCATTCTCAAAATCTGTACTTTTTAACGCCATTTTTAAAATATTTAAAACATAGAATATAAGCTTATCTTTAATTTTTATATTCGATGCAACAAAAATCTAGTAGTTAAGCGTAATCTATATTCCAAAATCAAACTTCAATTTTTCAATTTAATTAAATCATTTCAAATAGAACTTAAATAAATCCTAGCGATTCATTTTCTTTCTTGGATAAAAGTAGCTTTTGGGCATATGAAGATTATTAAATTCTTTATTTGATATGTTAATCGTGAATAAGGGGGAAATTTAGTCTATATTGCGTCCCTCAATTAAGTTCTATTTCGGTCAAACTTTTGGAAAAAAAAAAAAAAAACTCTTCTTAACCAAGATGCGTGTTGATGTCTCGCATTAAATTTCTATCATAACCGGATGACTAAAATCAACATACGACACGTTTTTATATAATAAAAATAAGCTATGGACCATTTTTTAAGTATGTAGAAGTAGTAGCGGCATATTTCGGGGTGTTTCGGATTATTTTTTAAAAGTGTTTATATGCTTTTCTGATCAAAAAATAGTTTTTGATTTTTGATTTCCTTGTTTCTGCTATTGCTTCTCTAAAAAACAAATTAAAAGCAGAATCAGAGAAGCAACTTGTGAGATATTTTTGGCCGCTTTTTAAGTTGAGCTGTGACAATTTTATAATAAATTGAAGTTTGTTCGGCTGTTTTTATATAATAAGGTCGGTATCATGAGTTTATCAACAAAAATCTAATGGTAGTTAATTTCCATTCTTTTTCAATTAAGCTAAAAAATGGACACTCTGGATAAGTATAAATAAGGTATGCTTGAAAGACTCAAACGTTCCAAATCAATATCAAACACTCAAAGCTTTTGCTTAGTATCAGTTTTTTCCAACTTAAAATAAAACAACGTTTAAGTAATCCAAACACACTTTATCAAGATTCAACCTTCAATTAATGTCTACTAATCGTATAATTCTTTTTTTATAATAATGCTCAAAAAGTATTAAGTGATAATGACAATAATAATGACAGCAGTAAATTATTAAATTATAAGTTAAATGTGATTCTTAATTATTGACAAGCGGATAGTAATTGGTATTAAGTAAAACACATATCTTAAAGAAGCATATATATTTATGTTTTTATAATTATATTAAAAATGATATTTTTGACTTCAGAGGATTCTATTTCAGAATAAGTTCATGTGTAAGCACATAAAATAAACATATGCGCTTAAAAAAAATTTGACATGGGATTTTAACTATCAATTTAAAAACAAAATATTCGATATTTATTTTCCACGTATCAGTGAAAAAAATATAAGACATTGACTTTTTTTATATTCTTATTATTTCAGTATTTGACTCAATTTGTACACTACTTGAAGCTATAAATTCTTATATTATACATATCTTTCGATTTATCATCCACATGTTATATATTATTTATTATTTCATCACACGAACCAAACGATATATAGGAATTTAAGGTATACTGTAACAAGCTCAGAGTTTTAGTGCAGACGACAACCCGTGCGGCGACCTCAGATCTCCATAACTCCGAAGTTAAGCCATATTTCATCTTCGATGCTTAATGGTTTTGCCCTCCCATAGGCTCATCAAGGAAGCGGGAACAACTTCCAACCAGTCTAGTGTCTAGAATACTCGTTCTTCCGTCCTAGTCAGGTCGAAGACTAGCGACAAGCTCCCCAAACTCAATTGGGTCGGCATGCCTAACTTAGGGCGGACGAACATCTAAGACGCGTACTCGACTCTATGAGCCGCCCCGCAATCCCACATTATAACTAACAGCTGTAGTACAAAATTTTATGGTGTGTATCTTAGGAAAGTAGCAAGCAAAATCAACAATGACTGTATTAGAAATGTCGAGGCGAGATTTATAATCTATGTCCTTAAGAAAATATTGTCATCTACGGTGCTAACGGTTTGCTATGGCAATTTGTCTCCCAAGATACAACGACTATGACTTGTGATAGGAGCACTCCAAATCACAAGTCATCGAACAACAAATATTTAAAAATGCTCAATAAGAACAAAGATGAAAACCCACAAAATTACTCAAATTTTGATCTTCAATATGATGTGAATTTCAAAAATTCCATTTTTAATTCATTCAATGGTTGTTTCTTATATAGTATACCAAGTGGTGTTACTAAAAGACATCATTTGGAAGCATCCAATAATGAAAAATTGCACCCCAATATGAATGGACACACCATTTAAGTTGGAAGTATCCAATTATGAAAAACTACACCCCAACAAGAATGGACACACCATTTAAGTTGGAAGCATTCAATCATGAAAAAATACACCCCAACATGAATGGACGCACCATTTAATTCAATTCAAATTTCCAACACCAGTAAGCATCTCGCGCATGTCTATGTGTCACGACATTTGGTGCGTGGCATTCTCCCCCACTCAATACATGCACGCCCTCGTGCATGGGGAGAACTCGTCCCTCTTTAGTTTGGCCAGGATCCATGTGCGACCTTTCTGCCTACTCATCCACAATTTTGAGTGCTTGGAAAAGTATCATTGTTGCTTCCTGCCTACTCATCGGACCCACTTGCGAATACTCCCTTTGGGTGCGAGCAACCCACTTGCTCGTCCATTCCTCTTGGACCCGTCAATGCAGTGAGAGAGCGCTTGACAACCAATGCAGTGTGCACACGAGCTGGCTCTGATACCATTTGTCACGGGATCAGAGTTTTAGCGCAGACGACAACCCATGCGGCGACCCCGGATCCCCATAACTCCGAGGTTAAGCCATATTCCATCTCCGATGCATACTAGTTTCGCCCTCCCATAGGCTCATCAGGGAAGCGGTAATAGCTCCCAACCAGTCTAGTGTTTAGAATGCTCGCCCTTCCGTCCTAGTCAGGTCCAAGATCAGCGACAAGCTCCACAAATTCAATTGGGTCGGCATGCCTAACTCAGGGCGGACGAACATTTAAGACACGTACTCGACTCTATTCGCCGTCTAGCAATCTCATATTATAACTAACAAGCAAACATCTTGTGCATGTCTACATATCACGATATTTGGTGCGTGACAATAGTCTGTCCGATGAAACAAGCGTTTTTAGTGATGTGGGGGTTAACCCACGTTCCTTAAATTGGGGAGCAATTAGTAGCTAAAGGGGGATGAATTAAAAGACATGATGGAAGGTTATGGGCTGGGAATTAGGCTAAAAGAGAGGAACATTCTTGGTAAATAGGGGAATCTCCCGGCCATAAAATCCATCCGAGAAGGCATATTTTACAGAGACTTATTTTTGCTTCATTCTTGTATGAAAATATTGTAAGAAATATGGTTGATAGTTGAATTTATACTGAACTAGTTTCCGTGGTTTTTCCCTTCATCTTGAAGGGTTTTCCACGTAAAAATCATGGTGTCTCATTTTTTATTTTCTATTGCACCTACTTTACCAAACATAAAAAATAACGGATCACATCAGTTTCTATTCAATTTCGATAAGGAAGAATGTTTTGGAGATGATTAATTTATTTATTTTATAATTGAATGGAATTTTCGAGGTTGCTTGGTAGATAGACCATTTGACCTTAAATAAAGATAGCTGATCAAAGTCTTACGTCCAAATGTTTCAAACGTGTCTGTTCCTTTCAGAAAGCTTCACTTAAAACGCGACTTTTCCCTATTTAGAGTTGACAAGTTTTAAGTCAATGGCCAATTCTCCGACGTTCCTAAGATTAGAAACTTTAATACAATTCTATCATTAAAAAACATTTAAGTTTCGTAATCTTAAAATATATTTATTCTTGGTAATTATAATAAAAGTATAAGGTAATATTTGGTAGCAATTTTTATTGTTTTGGAAAAAAATATTTCGTCAAAAATATTTTGGAGGAATATATTGAAAAAACGATTTATGTCTAGTTTTATTTTATAAATTTGTCATTTTTTTTGTTGTAGTCGTGATGTCGTATCAAAAACATTATTGGGATAATCGGTGATATCACATCTATATTCAATTACTTAAATGGTATATAAGATATTTTAAAGTTTCAAAATAGTTTTTTTAACGAAAATACGATTATTATAAATTGGAACAGAAACTGGAAGATACATCAATTGTGCTTGACCCACAAAGAACGAAAACTACAATCACAATACAAACTACACCAAACGCGAACAATGATGCAACAACCTTATCAAATACCTAAAGGTATTGGTAATAGTAGTCGGGAGTCGCAAACATATAAAGACAGACAAGAGACCAAGCTCACATAACTAATATGAGCATCATCATGCAAGAGTCCTGGAACACTATAAAATATAGTGTAAGTAGTTAATTTTTAATATATTAATAATGAAAATTTTATTTAGACACAATAATTATGTTGAAGAATATAAAATTGAGAAAATAAGTATAGTTTTGGAGACTGTTTTAAGGATATAAGTTACCTTTAGTTTTTATTTTGGATCAATGAAAAAAAATTTACATAAATTTCTACCAAATTTTCCCCTTATGACGAGGAAACCCGCAGCCATTATCAATGATGTGAGCATTGGATCAAGCTGACGCAGTAGCCTAAAAACTACGCTAATCAGGTAAATCACACTAGATAAATCAGATATGATATGCTCAGAATAAAAAAATATTGATAGAAAGAATCAAACTCGATCTCAAGTTTACTTTACTATACCAAATCGGTATCCTTGGTACTTGCCCCTAGGGGTGCTTATCGGACCGGGTCGATCCGGACCCGGTCCGAAACCAGACCGGTTAGTCCGGTCCGAAACCGGAACCGGACTAACCGGTCTAGAACCGGTTTGATACCGGACCGGATCGGTTCTACCGTTCTGGATCCGGTATCTTACCGGTTCCGGACCAAATGGATCCGGTTCCGGATTGAACCGGAACCGGATCCATTTTTAAAAAAAAAAAACTTTTTTTCGATAAATCCTTTCCTTTTTTCCTTTTTTTTAAAAAAAAAAAAAAGAAAAAGAAAAATCCGGTTCCGGGTTGGAACCGGTCCAACCCGGAACCGGTGGAACCGAAACCGGATCCGATCCGGTTCCTTACCGGACCGGACCGGTCGGGCCCGAAACCGGCCGGTTTCGGGCCGGACCGGACCGGTTCGAACCGATAACCACCCCTACTTGGTTTCGGGCCGGACCGGACCGGTTCGAACCGATAACCACCCCTACTTGCCCCAGTTTTATTTCATAAAGTGTGAACTAAAGCGACAGCATGCAATGTCTCAATTTTAAACCGCATATTTGAATAGAAGTCAATGGTCAATTATATTATATTTTGATGCATATCTAAGCTCGAATCGACCATTCACAGCACTACGCGTAATTATTCATTTGGGAAGTAATATTTGAAATGATTTTGTTTTCCAAAGTAGTGCAAAATTAAATAAAAATAATCTTATTATACGTGACATTGAAATTCACTGATACCCCCAATGAAAATATTTTAATCCTAAAACCAATCTGTATTTTTGTAAATTAAATTTTGATGAATATATTAGTCTAATATTTTCTCAAATGGTCCTTGGATGGCTCGGAAGCATGTCCTTTAAATTTTTTAAAAATAATTGAAAAAAACAAACACCACACATATACATATATATAATATATATATGTATATATATATCCAAAAAATTCTTTCATAATTATATCTTTCTAACCCTAAAACTATATTTTTTAAAAGAAGTATTTTATATTTTGATCGACATCTCTATAGAGTAATTCAATAAGACATGACTTATTACAGGTAGACGGTCTTCAGATGCTCAGGATGAAGCATCTAGGAGTACCAAAGCTCCGTAAAAGCGAGCTCAAATTTTATTATGTTGAGTTTTGAGTCCCATTGTTTTGATATTGAGTTTTTAAAGCTGTCTATTTCATCGGGGTATGACACATGTAGATATATTTTGAATATTAAAGTACGTGGGATATTTCATATTTTATTGCATATGTGATGGACGATGTGTTTATTTATGAAACTGAAATTATTCATTTTCAATCGAGTATATGAATATATGTATAACAGATGGTATATTCCTTGTATGATAAGGTCATACCGAAATTTTTAACGTCACGTATAGTAAAATTTTAAACTAATCTTCCACTATTTACATTAAAATAATCATTATATGATAATTAAACACTTAATTGCATTTTTTGCCCTCACAGTTTGGCTATTATCTAGGATGATTTTACCTCATACGTGTGATTCTTATAACCAAGTATCAAAAAAAATTTCTTAAAAAAAAGAAAAAAAAAACTTGTACTGTTTGCTCGCCAGATGTAACAAAAATGGCGTTTTTAAGTATGTGTTGGGTTATTAATTTTAGCTCGCGTCTTACATTGCCAATACAACTTTGGATCATTCACATGAGCGTAACCATGATTTTAAAATCATATGGACAAAAACTTAAATAAATTTTATGGTAGGTAAAATATAATATTATTATTATTGATGTCATATGATATATTGATCTCCTCGGGTAAAATCCCTCAAGGGCCGAACAAGCCATATACCGAACAGAGGGCACCGAACGGAAAGCACCGAGCAGGGTTTGTACCGAACAGCTGCTAACCCTCCTCGGTTTTCTGGTCAAAGATTAGCGGAAGACCCGGGAGCAACTAACAAATTAACCGGCGTGAATGAACGTGCAATAATGGGGCGCGGATTTCTCGGACGCGTTGGGCTCCAGTTAAGCCACGATCAGAGGACATCGTGTTCCGGATCTCCCGCGAGCCAATCACTGGGAACAGTCCTATAAATACCCGCGGATGTCATCACAGAAAGGGTTGGATTTTTCTGGGCAAAAAGACTCCGAAGAGAGCAAATTTATGTCTGTTCGGTCTTTTCTGTTATTTCTATAAACAATTTGTGTAAGTCATTGAACAATTATTTTTTGTGTCCAGAGAGTCTTGTAAATCATCAACATTTTATAGTGAAGTTTTATACTGGACTAGGTCCCGTGGTTTTTCTCTCAATTTGAGGGTTTTCTACGTAAAAATCTTGGTGTGTTTATCGTTATTTTCCTTTAACACCTTATTCTACCTTATATTCGAAAATCACGGATCACATCATTGGCGCCGTCTGTGGGAACAAAAAGAGTAAAGACGTTGAAGCAGGGATTTTTTCATTAAGAATCCAAGGCGAAATGGTTAGAAGCAAAGGGCGAGGGCCAATGTCGGGGAGGGATAAACCAATGACTCCCCCACGTTCATGCCCAGAACCAGAAGGAGTAGGGGATGCTGGATCATCGCAGAATGTTTCACGAGTGTTACCTACTGGAGGAATACCCATGGAACATTTGACTGAGATGATTGCCAAAACTGTCGGAGAAGTTATGAAACAATTCATGACCCCCCCCCCCCCCTATCAGGAAGAAAATAAAGAAGAGGAGGAAGACTCAACCTCTATAAAGAAGTCGGAGGAGGAGGCTGAAGAATCGAAAGATTTTCCTAATCGTTCAAATGAGGAAATAGATAGGGCTTTGCACCATCAAATGGAGGATTTAAAGGAGGAGTTACAAAAAATGCGCAATACAATGGAAGGCCGTATTAACTCGGCAAGAAGAAGCACCCCATTCACTCCTCAGGTCATTGATGATCCCCTGCCTCTTAATTTCAGAACTTTAAGTGTGGGGAACTATGATGGTAGCACAGATCCAGAAAAATATTTGTCTCGATTTGAGAATGCCTCACTCCTTCATCGGCTGTCAGATGGGGTGAAATGTAGAGTGTTCTTGACTACTCTAGCCGGCGCTGCTCAATCGTGGTTCAATCAATTACCATCAGGAATAGTGGATTCCTTTCCCAAATTCAGCTCGTTGTTCCTTCATCAATTCGCGAGCAGTAGAAGTTGCAAGAGAACAGCCTTGAGTTTGTTCGGTCTCAGGCAGATGGATAAGGAGTCCCTGCGGGATTTTCTGAAAAGATTCAATCAAGCATGCCTTGATGTTCCGCATGTGACATCTGAAATACTAGCCAGCGCTTTTACCCAAGGGTTGAGAGAGGGGGATCTGTTCAGATCATTGGCCAAGAAGCCACCGTCGGATTATGATGAATTACTGGGGCGTGCCTCTAAATATATTAATTTGGAGGAAGCGCAGAGGATGAAACAGAAGAATGAAATAAAAAATGGTGGTGAAGTCAATAGGAAGGAGAGGCCATTGGAACAGCCTAAGAGGAACTTTGATCAGTACCTACCGATGAGACCTTATCGGGAGGTAGCCATGAATCAAGTTATGCCAAAGAGGGGTCGGGGGGGACCTTATGGAAGAGGAGTATTCCGAGGAGGAAGTGCCCGAGGAGGGAGCGTTTATGAAGGAAGAATGGATGTAAGGCGAGGAGCTGACGATGACCTGAGGAACAGTGCTCCTTTCCCTCGGAACAATGTTAATCCAGGGAGAGGAGCACTTCAGCCAGTTCCTTGGGCAGTACGGGGGGAAAGAGTGGAGGGATGAAATCAAGTTACTAGGGAAAGAACCATGAGCAATGTTCCTAACCGAGAGACTATACATATGATTTCGGGAGGAACATCATGTGGAGATTCTAACCGAGCAAGAAAAAGTTATGCTCAAAGACTCGAAGTGTTATCCATTAATCCAAGTCATACTCAGGAGAGTCCCTCTATAGCTTTTGGACCTGCTGATTTACAAAGGATTTATTTTCCCCACGAGGATGCACTGGTAATTTCAGCCACAGTAGCCAACTACAATGTGCAAAGAATCTTCGTCGACACAGGCAGCTCGGCAGATGTGCTCTTCCTTAGTACTTTGAAGCAGATGGAATTGGGAAGTATAGCTGTGCAAAAAGTAAATACTTCTTTGCATGGGTTTACTGGAGAAGCCATAAGTCATATAGGACAAGTGTCTTTACCCGTCACATTAGGAGAGGAGTCCAAGACAAAGACGAAGATGATCACCTTCCTCATAGTGGATGCACCCTCCTCCTATAATATAATATTGGGTAGGCCGGCGTTAACGGCCTTTGAAGCGGTTGCTTCTACTTACCACCTGAAGATAAAATTCCCGGTATGAGAGGAAGTGGGGCAAGTAAGGGGAAGTCAGAGTTCATCAAGAAAATGCTATGTGCAAGAGTTGAAGCAAGACAAAGAAAAAAATAGAGAAGATGGGGAGCGAGGAAGTAATAAGAGGAAACATGGACAGCCTGAGGAGGAGGAGCGGATAATCCCCGACGAGGAATTCATGAGTATCGAGTTAGGTCACCCGGCGAAAACTACTCGCATTGGGTCCAAGTTGGATCCCGAATTGAGGAAAATGGTGATTGAATGCTTAATAGATAACGTGGATGTGTTCGCTTGGAATACCTCTGAGTTAATTGGGGTAAAACCAGAGATTGCTGAGCATCATTCAAATGTTGACCCGGGTGCTCGGGCAATTAAACAGAAGAGAAGGCATTTCGGACCCTAGAAGGATGCCGTCATAGCTAAACAAGTAGAGGAGTTGTTGAAGGTAGGTCATATACGGGAGATTAGTTTCCCTACATGGCTCTCAAATGTGGTTCTAGTACCTAAAACAGGAGACAAGTGGAGAATGTGTGTTGATTTTCGGGACGTGAACAAAGCGTGTCCCAAAGATTGTTATCCATTACCAAGGATTGATCAATTAGTGGATTCTACTGCGGGACATGAGCTGTTATGTCTTATGGATGCTTATCAGGGATATCATCAAATCCCCTTAGCCCGCCAGGATCAGTCCAAGGTTAGCTTTGTCACAGCGGGAGGAACTTTTTGTTATGTCGTCATGCCCTTCGGATTGAAAAATGCTGGGGCTACTTATCAGAGACTGATGGATAAGATGTTCAGAGATCAAATAGGACGGAACGTGGAGGTTTATGTTGATGACGTCCTGATCAAAAGCAAGAAGGCCCAAAATCTGATAGAAGATATGGAGGAAGTCTTTGCCACTTTGAGAAGATTTGGCATGAAGTTAAATCCAGCCAAATGTACCTTCGGAATTCATAGTGGAAAATTCTTGGGGTACATGGTGACAGAGAGAGGTGTGGAAACTAACCCTGAGAAAATCTGAGCAATCCAAGAAATGAACCCTCCTCGGACCTTGAACGAAGTACAAAGGTTAGCAGGAAGAATAGCAGCGCTTAGTCGATTCATATCTAGATCGGCTGACAGGAGTTTGCCTTTCTTTAAAGCCTTAAGGCGAGGAATACAGTTTGAGTGGGATGATCAGTGTCAGAAGGCTTTCGAAGACTTGAAAGAATATCTAGCTCAGTTACCTTTGATGAATAAACCCGAGCACAATGAGACCTCCTCGTCTACTTGTCGGTAACCGAGGAAGTTGTCAGCTCGGTGTTAATTCAAGAGAAATTTGGGCGGGAGCAACCGGTATATTATGTCAGCTGAGCTTTGCAAGGAGCCGAACAAAGATACCCTGAAATTGAAAAGTTAGCCTTGGCTCTGGTGATCACTGCAAGAAGGCTTCGGCCTTATTTTCTATCTCACCCTATCATGGTGGTAACGAGCACTCCATTAGGAAGGCTCTTGTCAAAAGCTGAAATTTCAGGGAGGATGGTGAAATGGGCCACAGAATTGAGCGAGTTCGATATTTCTTATCAGCCTTGGACTACCATCAAGGCTCAGGCCTTATCTGATTTCTTGGTTGAAGTAACTCATACTCGCGAAGAAAAAGATTGGAGCCTATTTGTAGATGGATCATCTACTCAAATAGGAAGCGGTGCAGGAATTATACTGATCAGTCCAGAAGGAGAAGAAATTGTCATAGCTATTCAGTTCGGTTTTCATTCTTCAAATAATGAAGCCGAATTCGAAGCCCTCCTCTCGGGTTTACGAGTAGCAATAGATGCCGGAGTTCAGAAAGTAAAAGTGTTCATGGATTCAATGCTGGTTGTACAGCAGGTAAATGGGGTGTACAAGTGAAAGAAGAAAAGTTGAAAAAATATGTGGAGAAGGCTCAAGTATTAATGACTCAGTTCCAGGAAGTGCAATTGAAGCAAATACCACGAGAAGATAATGACCGAGCAGATTCGCTTGCAAAGTTGGCCAGCTCCATCCATGAGTGGAAGAACAGGAAAGTGCTGGTACAAGATCTTTTGGTCTCGCACATAGCAATCAACAGTATAATGAATTTGGAGCCTTGTATCATATCTGATTGGCGAGAGCATATCATTAAATTCTTGAAAAATAGGGTGTTGCCGTTAGATCCAAAGGAAGCTGCTCGGGTGAAGAGAATGGAGAGGCGTTTTGTGTTAGCAGAAGGTAAGTTGTTCAAAAGGGGATTTTCAGCTTCCTTCTTGCAATGCACATCAACACAAGAAGGAGAACATTTGTTAAAGGAGATTCACGAAGGCTGTTGTGGGAATCATTCGGGAAGTAATATGTTATATCAGAAAGCCCTTCGGGCAGGATACTATTGGCCCAGTATGAGAAAAAATGCCGAAGAA
Organism: Haberlea rhodopensis; assembly: GCA_907163345.1. Classification (NCBI taxonomy): domain Eukaryota; kingdom Viridiplantae; phylum Streptophyta; class Magnoliopsida; order Lamiales; family Gesneriaceae; genus Haberlea; species Haberlea rhodopensis. The sequence continues at coordinate 5,277,634 of CAJQUN010000003.1, read as the reverse complement.
ATTGTTAAAAAATGTAACAATTGCCAGAAACATGCAAATTTATCTCATATACCCGCAGAGGTCTTAAATAGCAGTATTACTTCCTGTCCCTTCGATCAATGGGGGATGGACATCGTCGGACCTTTTCCTCTTGCCACGGGGCAAAGAAAATTCCTCCTAGTAGCAGTTGAGTACTTTACGAAATGGGTGGAAGCCGAGCCTCTAGCAAAAATAACTGAGGAGGAAATCATCAAATTCTTATGGAGAAGCATAGTATGTCGGTTCGGAATACCGAGGAGAATTATTTCGGATAATGGAAGGCAATTTCAGGGAAAGAAACTACAGGAGTGGTGCGAGGAGATGAAAATCAGGCAAGTATTCACGTCAGTAGCCTATCCACAATCAAATGGGCAAGTCGAAGTTATTAACCGTATTCTATTACATGGGATTAAGACGAAGCTGGAAGGGGCCCGAGGAGAATGGGTAAATGAACTACCTGGAGTCTTGTGGGCTTATCGAACAACTCCTCGGGTCTTTTACAGGGGAAACTCCGTATAGTCTAGTATACGGTTCGGAGGCCCTCATTCCAGCGGAAATTGGGATTGAATCTCTCCGCGTACAATGTTATGATCCAGAGCAGAACGAGGGTAAGAGAATGCAAGAGTTAGATGAGATTGATCAGCTAAGAGAACAAGCTGTAGCAAGAACAGAGCTATATAGAGTAAGGATTACCAACGCCTATAACCGAAGGGTTCGATCAAGAACATTTCAAGTTGGTGATTTAGTGTTACGAAGAACAAATCCTGCTGGTGAGGTGAAAAAGTTGGCACCCAAATGGGAAGGCCCTTACAAAATCAAGGAAGTAATCGGAAGAGGAGCCTACAGGCTGGAGGATCATGAAGGTTGGTAAGACCTTGGAACATTCATAACCTGAAGAAATATTTTGTGTAATCTTTCTCTTTTGTTTACTTTATGAATTCAGCAGTAATAAAATGAAAGTATTTGATTCATTGAGTTTTTTTCGGAATTCTAATGATTTACTCGTGGGATCGGGATGTTTGGTCCACGTTTGATCATTACATTATCATGGGTTTACTCGTGGGATCGGGATGTTTGGTCCACGTTTAAACATTACGTTATAATCGATTTACTCGTGGGATCGGGATGTTTGGTCCACGTTTAAACATTACGTTATCATCGGTTTACTCGTGGGATCGGGATGTTTGGTCCACGTTTAAACATTACGTTATCATCGATTTACTCGTGGGATAGGGATGTTTGGTCCACGTTTAAGCATTACATTATCATCGGTTTACTCGTGGGATCGGGATGTTTGGTCCACGTTTAAACATTACGTTATCATCGGTTTACTCGTGGGATCGGGATGTTTGGTCCACGTTTTAAACCTAAAATTGCCTAAGTGTTTGTGCTCGGGGTAGCGAGCTTTGTTCGGAATTTTAGTTGTTTACTCGTGGGATCGGGATGTTTGGTCCACGTTTTAAACCTAAAATTGCCTAAGTGTTTGTGCTCGGGGTAGCGAGCTTTGTTCGGAATTTTAGTTGTTTACTCGTGGGATCGGGATGTTTGGTCCACGTTTTAAACCTAAAATTGCCTAAGTGTTTGTGCTCGGGGTAGCGAGCTTTGTTCGGAATTTTAGTTGTTTCGTGGGATCGGGATGTTTGGTCCACGTTTTAAACCTAAAATTGCCTAAGTGTTTGTGCTCGGGGTAGCGAGCTTTGTTCGGAATTTTAGTTGTTTACTCGTGGGATCGGGATGCTTGGTCCACGTTTTAAACCTAAAATTGCCTAAGTGTTTGCGCTCGGGGTAGCGAGCTTTGTTCGGAATTTTAGTTGTTTACTCGTGGGATCGGGATGTTTGGTTCACGTTTTAAACCTAAAATTGCCTAAGTGTTTGCGCTCGGGGTAGCGAGTTTGTTCCGAGATACAAGTAAATGATTTCATTAATAAAAAAGAAAGAAATACAATAAAAGGTAAAAGCTCTACCCTACGGCTGAAATAACTCCTCAGGGAGGCTCTCCAGAGCAGCATTGACGTCAAGGAAATCTTTTGAAGCCCCTTCAGGAGGGTAGCCTTGAGATCTAAATTGGCCGACGCATGCTTCAAAACCATGATCAAAGAACTTGTAAGCACGGCCAGCCACCATGTTGCTATACTCTGGAGACTTCAAAAACTCAGCTTTCTTCGAGAGCCAGAGTTCTTCCACACGAGCAGCCGTGGAAGATTTCTCTTGAGCAAGCTGCTCGGAGACAGCTTGATGTTGCTCAGCCAGGGATTTATACTGCTCTGACAAAGTAGAGTTAGCACCTTCCAGAGCAGCAAACTTTGTCCGCTCCTCTGCCAGGACCTGCTCCGCCTTGTCCCGAGCTGATACCAGGGCCAAGTGCCGCTCCTCCAAAAGGCTCACTGTTTTCTTCAACTCCTCACCCATACCCTCTAACTGCCGGATGCGCTTCTGGTTTTGCCCATCAGCCAATCGAACTGAATGAAAGCGAGTGAGAAGTTCACCCGCCATCATGTGGGCCTGCATCAGATCATATATAAAGTTAAAGTAACAAATGAAGGTATTGAAAAAAGACAAACGGAACAAATTAATGGGTATAAACTTTTACCTGAGTAAAGGAGGAGGAGAAGTCGTTCACCAAGTTGCTGAAAGCCAGCTCCCCGAGGTATTTCCGATCAGCGGGGTTGGGGGTATAGCACAAAATGGAATGGGAGGCTTTGGGATCGGGTTTTTTTCAGTAGTGGAACAGTAGGGGAGTACGTCCACGAAGGGATATGGTATCTCGAGGTAGGCCGGGATACACCGAGAGCGGGTTGAGAGGAGGCTCGAGGTTCGGAAGGGATAAGGGAAGAAGAAGTTTTCTTAGTAGGAGGTGCTTGGGGCGAAGAACTTGGACCTTCGGGAGTAGTCTTTCTCTTGCGATGAAGAGCATGAGTCTTCTCAGGTGAAGCCTTCTCCTCAGAAGGAGTCAAAATCTCAATGGAAGGGGGAGGTGCAGGAGTAGCAGCAGCCTTAGAAGTTTGGCCTTTTTGGCTCTTCTCCCTTAGCTTCTCGGCTATCATTGCCTTCATCATTTTTGTTTCTGAAAAGAGCAGAGAAATATTAGTCCGAAGATGATAAGTTAAAAGTAAAACGAAGAAGATTACTTGGAAAGAACTCACCGAGGGACATTTTCAAGGATACACCCTTGGGGCTCAATTGGAACAAGTATAGCAGTCCGTCGTCAATCAGCTCCATCAAATTAAAACACTGATCGTCAAGTGCACGACGAACCGACAAATACGGTTCCTCCTCAAGGTGACCCTTGATTGATTTCCCCATCGGGAGACTTTCCCTCCACTCCATAGGGCAATCCCAAGGCTGGAGGGGACGAGCAAAGAAGTAAGAGTTTTTCCAATTTTTTATGGACGAGGGGTATTTTTTGAGGAAGCCAACCCCTGTCCTTGAGGAAAAGTAAAAAAGCCCGATCTCTTTCTTGTTCAATTGGAAGAAACAATGAAAAAGCTCGGGAGTAGGGGTAAAACCCAGATAAGAAAGAACTATGAAGAAGCCTGCTAATAACCTATAGCTATTGGGAAATAATTGACTAAGGGAAACACAGAAGTAGGAGGCCACTTCAAGAAAGAAAGAAGGGACGGGAAAACGGAGGCCTCCTCGGAGATGGTCTATATAGAAAGGAAAATACCCCTTAGGGGGTAAGTGGGGACGAGATCCAGAAGGGGGAGCAATAATAGAAGTCCCCTCATAAATCCCCCATTTAGTTCGGATATTGATGAGGTGCTGAGGCAATTTGACCTCAGACTCGAAGATCTCGAACCAAGGAACACGGGCTTTAACTAAATCTCGCTCTGTAGCACGTTTCTGCTCTTGCTTATGAGCAGCCAACTCAGCAGAAGAGCTTAGGGTTTTGTCGCTATCAAAAGAGGAAGAGGGTTGAGGAGAGGGGCTAAGAGCGTCTTCTTCGTTAAACCTATCTATCGCTTGCAATGAAGAATCGGCTGAAGAAGAAACCATACTTAGGTGATTAAAAAAGTACTGCTGGGGAAAGTCGTTTGATCGTCTGGTGCTAGCTCGGAAGCAAAATGCAGCAAAGTAAGGACAAATGAAGAAAAGGAGGGGTATTTATAGCGGGGACCATGTGAACAGTCATTTAATCTTCACCGTCCAAAAATAAGGGAATGGACGGTTATAAAGGAGCCTCGGAAAACGAAACGTCGCGCGGCATTTGAAATATTTGGGCGAGAAAAAAGGGCGGCAAAAATATCCCGAGCAGGTTAAGTTTGGGATTTTACCCGAAGACAATAAAACAAGACTTCAAAAGTCTCGTCTTGCTTTACTTTAGGAGGGTGAGATGATGTCATATGATATATTGATCTCCTCGGGTAAAATCCCTCAAGGGCCGAACAAGCCATATACCGAACAGAGGGCACCGAACGGAAAGCACCGAGCAGGGTTTGTACCGAACAGCTGCTAACCCTCCTCGGTTTTCTGGTCAAAGATTAGCGGAAGACCCGGGAGTAACTAACAAATTAACCGGCGTGAATGAACGTGCAATAATGGGGCGCGGATTTCTCGGACGCGTTGGGCTCCAGTTAAGCCACGATCAGAGGACATCGTGTTCCGGATCTCCCGTGAGCCAATCACTGGGAACAGTCCTATAAATACCCGCGGATGTCATCACAGAAAGGGTTGGATTTTTCTGGGCAAAAAGACTCCGAAGATAGCAAATTTATGTCTGTTCGGTCTTTTCTGTTATTTCTATAAACAATTTGTGTAAGTCATTGAACAATTATTTTTTTGTGTCCAGAGAGTCTTGTAAATCATCAACATTTTATAGTGAAGTTTTATACTGGACTAGGTCCCGTGGTTTTTCTCTCAATTTGAGGGTTTTCCACGTAAAAATCTTGGTGTATTTATCGTTATTTTCCTTTAACACCTAATTCTACCTTATATTCGAAAATCACGGATCACATCAATTATTTTAAATTTTTTTACAACATAATAAAAAAATTTATAGGTAAAATTTATGTCATTTTAAAATTTAAGGGAAAATTACGGGCCGGTACACTTTCGTGAAACATAATCTATCCTAGTCCAGCGAAAAAACATTAGTTGACATAAGTCCATTCTAGGTTGAAATGACCATAATAACCCCATGTGGTCCATGTGGTCTAAGCGGTCCACACGGTCCAACCAATCTTTAATAATTTTGCATTCTTAGCCCCTAGAAAATGTTCAAAGAACAAAATATGCCACAATATACTATTCATCATCGTTTTCATCCTAATATTTACCAAACAGAAACATTATATGAACATGAGATCCTTCAGTTTCTGTCATTTCGAGATGAATCCCAAGAGCATACTTTTGCAAAGGACTCACGGTTTATATAACGTTCGTCTAATTATAATTCAACTCGATTTAAAGATCATGATAAAAATAAATAAAAGGCCCAACATGCTTCCGTATTACAATAAAATTTTAACAAACTGAAAAATACAATTTTGACCATAACGGCACCGGGTGAGGTGGGTCGCAACTTCCACCAGTCGAAAACTTACTGCCTCCAGACTGTTTTACGAAGAGCTCCTCACCATCCAACCTCAACTCACGGGCGAGGTTAGTCTGCCAGTTATCCGACTCCTTCAGAAATCGCACAGCACAGCCCTAATTCGTTTCCTACCTTAGGGCGTAAGGTATATTCAAGATATAAAAAAGATTTAAAGAAATCTGGGAGATAGCTGGGCAACAGCCTTATTTTTATTCTGGAATACTTATAACATCTATTACATTAAAACGTCTCCTTTTGGGAGGAGACGGACTTGTTTAGCCTCTCATATAGATGAGGCTGGACTCAAGAACACATAAACTTGAAACAAACAGAACAATATTACAGACACTTATGAATTTAAAGAAAGAAACGAAATATTACCAAGCTAAGAAAGCTGAAGATTACAAAGCTTGGAGACTACAATATTTATTTCAGAAAACTATGTAGAATTTTCGATGCCCTTAGCTTCCTGAATGCCTTGGTATTTATAGAAGTCTGAGGTGGATGTGAAATCCGGACCTCAATTCTTGTTTATAATCAGACGTCATTGCATGCGTCTTCTCTCTTGTTTGGTATCTTGTGGTCCCTTCGACTTTCGGCCGAAGAGCGGTCCTACCATTTTGTTTTCTTTTGCAAATGGTAGTGGTCCTCGTCAGAGTCACATGACTCTTGTCTCCCTGTGGTCCCTAGAAATTTGGTTTTTGCAGTCCGCGTGGGAATCTTCCACGTTTGCCCGGTCCTGCTTTGTCCTCTTTCTTTTGGTCCCTTTTGACAGGGAATCCTTTCCCGAACAGTGGCTCTTTTTGTTCTGGGCAGCTCGGGCAGATGTAGTCTTGCCATCTTCCCACGTGAGCCATGTTGCAGAACTTCCGGCTAGTTTCTTTGGTTGCCGGAATCTTGTTTTCCCATAATATTTCCCTCTTCTTTTCAAAGATGTCCTCGGCAAATTTTGTAGTATGGCTTGTCATGGAGTTCACCATGAATGATTTGTTCGCTATTTTCTGGAAGATTTTGAACGGATACTTGACTTTGTCCATCTCAGTAAGACAGACTCATAATCCACAAGCTCTTCTGGTAGTAATGTCATCTTCGGTGAGCGGGGAAACTAATGTTTTTCCTTCAAGCGGTTGTTATATTTGATCCATCGCCTTCCAGTTAGGTCTTTGTAACTTTACAAAATGAAAGTTAGGGTGAAGACCTTTTCCTGTGATTTCTGGGGCTGCAGTAATAAATTTCAGCTCCATAACATCTCCTCGTCCAAGTGTTTGATTATTTTGCCATGAGTCATACACTCCTTCATAGATCCAGTCCGGTAATTTTGCGATTTCCGAAAAACTTGGTGCTGTTGTAAAGACTGAGGCTAGGCAGCCAAAATCAAACCACTCACGAACACTTTCTGGTTTGACACCAGGATGCATCCACATTCTTGGGTATTTTCCTGACCAGTCTGCTGTAATTTTTCCACGAATTATACCCACTCTTGTACAAAATTTCTCCCATGATCTTTGATATTCCTGCAAATGGGAAGTTGGGAAAATAATATTCTCGTTGGTATTAACCTTAGATTTGCCCGCCGATGGCCTAAGATTAATCTCTCCCTCTTTAACCCCTGAGGTGCTGGGTTGGCTTGATTCTTCAGATATCCCAGATACCTTACAATCAATTTTTCCTTCTGTATCTTCCCCGGAAGGATCAATACTAGGACCTGTAGTGGCGGTACTTGAATCCTCCACACCGGTTGATGAGCTCGGCTCTCTGAAACACGATTTTAGCTTCACCACTGAAGCATCCCATCGGAGGGGAATATAAAAGACTGTCCCATAAACAGGTGTGAGCCTGCATGGTAGCCTTCATAGCCTGTTGGACCTTCGTGAGATCCAGTTCTTGTACTTGACCCGCAACCTGAGAATTAATCATCAGGACGTTGATCTTCTTGTCTAGCTCCTCCAGATTTTCTCGAATGTGCTTTGATCTCGTGATGATGGAATTAGCTTCACTCGCTTCCATCTCTCGTCAAAAAACCTGCAAGAATATTTTTATCAGATTTTACAATGACAATATCATAATCATAATATTGGCATTCAGCTTGCCATCTTAAAAGTCTAGCCTTTTCTGGTTTTGATTCAATTTTATTTTTTAAAAAGGCTTTGACACTCATATTATCTATTTTCAAGATAAATTTCTTTGCAAGTAGAAAAAGTGGCCATTTCTTAAAAGCCTTTTGAACAGCAAAGAACTCCTTCTCGTTAATGTGCCATCTGACAACTTCGTTGTTATCAAATAGCCCACTGCAATATCTGCATGACACTTCTCCTTCTGGTGTGATTTCATGAGAACTGCAGCCCACCAATGATCACAGGCATCTGTATAATACCAGTTCATCCTCATCGTTTGGTATTGCAAGCTTTGGTAGTTGCCTGCAAACCTCGTTCAGCTGTTTGACAGCTTGTATGTGATCTTCATTCCACTCAAACTTAACATCTTTTTTGAGTAATGGACTGAACACCTTCCTGTGGTTTGCTAGATTGTTGATAAACATCCCGGCAAAATTAACAACTCCTAAAAAACTCTGAAGTTGTTTTAAATCCTTGAGGTCATCCAGATATCCTTGTACTTTTTCAACAATATGATTTTGCAAGATGATTCCAGATTCATCGATCTCAATTCCAAGGAACTCGATCTGTCTTGTAGCAATTACTGCTTTCTTTTCGGAAAGCACCAATCCTTCCTTGTAAAAAACGTCTGAAAAGATTTCTAGATGTTTAAGATGTTCTTTCATGTTTTTTGACGCTATGAGGATGTCGTCAATGTACACGAACATGAAGCTGAAGTAATCCTTGAAAAGATTATCCATCTTCCTCTGATATATCTGGGGAGCATTTGCTAATCCCATTGGCATGACATTCCAGATATAATGTCCTTGCGGTGTGGAGAATGCTGTGAACTTTCTGCTTGCTTCCTCCATTTTAATCTGGTAGAACCCAGACTTGCAATCGAATTTAGAAAACACTTTGGCATTTTTTATGTTGTTTACCAAATGTTCTCTGCTTGGGATAAAATATCCATCGAACTCCAAGATTTCGTTGATCCCTTTATAGTTGATCACCAATCTCGGTTTTCCTCGTTTAATTTATCCATGATTCCTTACAAGAAATCCTGGGCTGCTGTATGGAGAAATACCTGCTGAGATTAACTTAAGGTCAAGATGCTCCTTAAGTATGATCTGCATATCCTTCCGATCTTCTTGGTTCATGGGAATCGGCATGTACCTAACAAACTCATTTTCTTTTCCAGTTTTCACCTTCAAAGTAGCTCTGAGCTCATTTTTGTTCCACCATGCTAGTGGATCCTCGTTGTAGTTCCTACGAATGTTCCTTTTTACATCCTCTAGAGTGATTCACTCTTCGAGGGTAGATTCAGGTTGTGGAGCTTCTTCTCGTAACACATTTTTCAGTAGCAACAGGGTTTCTGGAGTTACTCTTTCCTCATCCAGCTCTCTGAAAGACATGATATTAACATGGTCAAAAGTTTGAAAATCCTTTTCACTAGGACCTTGTTGTCGGAACTGAAGAATTGGCTCTCCAAATCTTCGCTGATCTTTCATCTTTGGGCGTCGAAGTTTTCCTTCATCACCACGCTTGTTGCGAAAACGAATGGGGAATTTTCTGTGAAATGCTTCCCATAATCGCTGTACCATAATCTTATGATCACACAGAGTTGTGAAAATAAGTCTTCTCGTTTCATTCTCTTGAGTGAATGTCTTGAACGTCTGTAGGAAATTGTTTCCTAACAGCATATCCGCACCTGTATCATGGAAATATATAGGTGAAGTTGTGACTTTGTACCATGGGGTACCGCCTGCTACTCTGATAATTATTTTCGCTCCCCGGACTCCTTCATTAAGAATAAGGATCCGTTTGGAAAAGTCTCTTCCGACAATGGCTGGTAAGTCTCACCAACTTCTTTGGGGAAGATTTCTCGCCTGGCAGTGCATATTCCAGCTCCTGAGTCAATGTAGGCTGCAAAATATTCTGCCCGGTACTTCTCATATAACATCCCAACGGAGATGTATATCGAGAATGGACTGGTGGGCATCGACTCGGTATCTCTTTCCGTCGACCGTGAATTCCTTCCATCTTGCAATCTTTCCCAAGGTTTATGTTCCTCAAGAAATTCAATCCCTAGAATAAGCTGTTCTGGGATCCGTCCGGCAATTCCTTCAATTGTGAGATCAATTTCACCAATTTGAAGGTTTCCTTGAAATTTGCCAACTGTAGGTTGTTGCAAATAATATAGGACATCGCAGGGGAAGATATTATTCTTCTAAGTGATGTCAAAAACTATCTGCACTTCTCTCCAGTCTTCTGGGCATTTCAGTTTTCCTAATGTTTGGAATACATCAGGAACTTTCTGAATTCTGCTTGAGGTTGCCTTCTGTTTTTCCCCTGGATAGTTGCTGATTAACCTATCATGTTGGAAATACATCCTTCTTGGCTCGATCATGAGGCTCCTATTTCTGTTCAGAACATGTTGATCTTGTATCCTCATGTCGATCTCTCCTATTGTCGGAGTATCAATGATGTCCGGCAATACTGCTTTGGCGAAGTCTTTGAAGATTCTGGGGACTTCGATGAATTCCTTTCTCAAGAATACCTCGGAATGATTAGTATTCGAGAGTGCGTATGACACCTTGTAGGTGATCGAGTAAGGCCTGTTCCATTCTTTCATCAAATCCTCTTTTAAAATCTTGATGAAGAGTGAGAACTTTGTTGAAGTCTCGATCTCCTAAATTGTATGCAATCCTCAGATAGATGTTGAAGGGCATCTTTCCTTTATACAGATTTCCTGTCACTGCTCCCAAACAAGAATCTTTGAGGTTCGGGATTCTCTTGTCAAAGATCGCCAGGTTGAGGGGCGAATCAATTCCTTCCTTGAATGTTGCTTTGATGATAACTCTTATGGTTCCGATATGAATCCATGAGAGTGTATTAGCAATCTTTCTTTTGACCTTGTTCTTAATCTCCTGGATTTCTCTCTAGGGGATTAACTGCATCTCGATTTGGTTTCCCGTGAATTCCATTGGGATCGTAAATTCACATGTCGTCACCCTATGGATAATCTGATGCTTCCTGCTACGAAGACCAATCATATCCATGGCTTTTTCCGTTGCTCCAATTGTAAATCCATCATACATTTGAAGCTTTGGCTCTTCTTTCATGATCCTCATAAGGGTTTTATGAGAAACCGTGGTATACGAGAAAAACCCCGATGGCTCTTCTCTAATCACGTGCTGAAGGAACTCTTCTTCACTCCGATTCTGAGTTAGATTCACCTCCATCCTCAGAATAGATCTCTTCTTCATAGATGCTTTCATCTGAGGGAATATCCTCAAATTGATACACCTGTACCAAATCCTGAAAATAGACAGCATCCTCAAATTCTTTGGTATGATCGAACTGTCTTACTCCTCGGCTTTGGTTTTCTGGACAATATGTAGAGATATGTCATCTTGCTCCGCGTGTCCAGCAGTTACAATATCTGAAACTCTCATTTGCACGAGTAGGTGTGTGTCTAAAAGTTCTCTTTGTTGGTGCTCTGCTAGAACTTGCTTGATTAGAACCTGTCGAGGAGATTCTACTCCTTGTTGATCCTGATCTTTGCTCCGATCTGTAGCTTCGGGCTTTCTGTTTTGACCAGAACTTTCTAGGTCTCCATGAAGACCTACTTCTTTTTGAACCACCTCCTCGGGCATATGGATGACTTCTGTGCTTCTTCATCTTTCGCCTTTGTGGGTAGTTCCCGATTATTGTAGGGATATCATTTCCCGTAACACAAAGAGGAGCCATTTTGTTGATTCCTCTGAGTTTCTTGAAATTTTTCTGGAGCTTTGCTTGGTAGCACCACTCCGCCAGCTTTATTTTGAGAAATGACATTCTCCTGGACACCGTCTCGATTGCATGTGGTGTATACTCCTGGATAAGCATTTCTCCCCATGGGCTCTGAATTTTGTCAAAGATCAGCTCTGCTGCATCATTTTCTGCTATCTTGGACTTCCATCGATACTCTGTAAAGAGTTTGATGTATTCGTCTACATAGCAAATGTCATGTAGTTCTAGGCTAATTAGAGCTTGTTTGTATTTCTTAGCCTTTCCTTCCTCCATTCCTTCGAAGTAGCTTATTCCGATGAAACAGATTTTGAAGAATCTCGCCATTTTGTCCACGATCTCTTTCAGGGACTCTCCGGCTAAAACTTCTTCTTTGGTTCCTGGGTCTCCTAGATCCCAGGCAATCTTGACTGATCCATCCAGACTCATTTTTAGAAGTAAAATGAATCCTTCTTTGCTTAAGTCAAGTGTTCCTGCTGCAATTCTCATTGCTGAAGCCCATTCATCAATAAGAATTTCTCTGTTTTTGAAATCCAAAATATCCATGTTGAGCACAAGTCCATATGGATGGATTGGATCTAGCTGCGATTTCCCGTAGGGCGTCTTATGAATATATGGCCTTCGGGAACGGTTCCTTGTTCCAACTGGGGGATCCAAAGTTGCTGAGGTGAAATCTTCCCTGTGTGGCATACTTTGATCACCTTCGGGTGGGTTATGTGACCCGAAACTCTCTTGTGGTGGAGGTCTTTGTACAAGCTCTCATGTCTTGATGTCCATGAGATTTAATCCCGCAAATGAATCAGCAAAATCATGTAGATCTTCCAGGTTGATTCTTTCCATTACTTTGTGGGATGTAATGGTTCTCCTCGTAGGGCTGCAATCATTTTTTCAGTCTTCGTCAAAGGCCTTCGAACCTCCTATGCTTTCCCTTTTTGGTGTAAAAGGGGTTCTGTTCCGTAAGATGGTGGCAACCATCCTCCGTTCCTTCTTCCTGTCGGACTTGGCCTTGACTCCAATTCCTTCACTCGGGATTGAACATCTTGAAGGTTTTCAAGAATCTCATTCTGATGTTTAATCATAATCTCCATCTGACTCTGAATCTGATGGATCTGGGCAGGGACATGGTATTGAAGGTAACCATAACGCTGCATTGTCTTATGGATTTCTCTAAGATCTTGGGATATCTTAGAAGAATCTGGATCGATTTCTCGAAAGGTTGGTTCTCCCATCCTAATCATCTGGTCCAGACCATGTTGGATCATTGGTGGCTGGAACCACATCTTCATGTTCAGGATGATCGTCGTCCTGAAGTTCTGCTAACTCGAACTGTAGTTTGAGGTTCACTTGATGGAGCTTCTTCGACATCCTTTCGAGTTTCTTGTAATGGTTTATACCGGGTGTGTCTAATACACCTGTTCCTCGTAAAAGTTTCCACTTATGGCTGAAACGTTGAGCTTCTGCCATATGCTTTTGATTTAGTTTTTCCAATTTCTGGAATTGCCACCTATAAGCATGACACTTCGAACATTCGTTCGGGTCCATGAATTTCTTGAATCGTCTCCTCCGTATATGTTACAAATTAATATTCAAGATATTACCATAGTATTTACAGAATAAACCTAGGCTCTGATACCATTTTTGTGCCAAGGATCGCAAATAACGGGGACTTGTGAAAAGACGATGTTAAATATTGCTTTTTATAAATATAAGGATATAAAAGATAATTAAATATTATATATGGACTTCTTTGTAATTTAAACAAAAGCCTAAAGGATAGAATGCAATATATCAAACTATTGTGGGGTAAAAGAGTCATCATAAAACACCCAATTGATTTGAAAATTTGAAAAGTGGACCTATTTCAACAAAATTGTTTCCAATTTGGCTTTTTATGCACTAAGATTTTTTCTCAAGACTTAAGTAGATTTTGTGTCACCAAAGTGGACTTCCATGTAATTTCCCCAAAATTTAATGCTGGATCAATATACAGCTTTGCCCATATAGAAGTTCCGCCCCCTGAATTCATTACTTTCCAGCGTTTTCAACAAACCCTCGAAAACTTGTCAAGAGCAAGGTGGAATTGTAATCTTTATCTCATCAAATGAAGAAGAAAAAATCGAAGAAATCGCGATTGAGAAAGCGGATAAGGTAGACTGATCAAAATGGTATACAAATTGAATTGAAAAGAAAACCAAAAATGGAAGCAACACTTCCTTTGGCGGGAAATATGGGTGGCTAATGAACCACTTGCAACTCATTTCTTAATGTTATTCAATTTATCACGAGAAAGAGAGTTCAATAGCAAATATGGGGTATTGGAGCACGGTGAATGGGTATTGGAGTGGAGATGGAGGAGAAATTTATTCGTTTGGGAGGAATGGTTATTATCTCGGGTTATCTCCTGTCTTAACAAGTTTTCTCCTAGCGAAGACGTTGATGATTGTAGGAGACGGAAGTTTGAAGAAGATGGTTGATACTCCATAAGTGTGACATTCAATAACTTCTTTAGCAACTTTTGGCTTTAAATTATTAGATTAGATAAATTCCTCTCTTGTTGTGGAATCTAGTAAAATTCTTAGTATAGTCAATGATATCGGCTTTGACTAAGCTTCCACATCAGAAAAGATTTTATTATGTGTTTCTTGTTAAGGGGAGAAATGTTAGTTGTAAAGTGTGGCTAGTGAGAAAACTTTGTGGGTATGCATGAGGTGAGAAGAAAAATTATGTTGTTATAATAATTTTCCATATAGTGTATTTTCTTCTTTGGTCTAGATGATTTTTCTCCTGATTTGGGAGTTTTTATTTTTCCTGTAAAAAGGTGAGGATCATAGGTGGTAAATTTGGAGGGACAAATTCCCCACATATTATTCTCCACCAATGCCTTAACCATCTAAGGATAACTGTAAGTTCTGGACAACTTTGTGCTTATGCATAATGTGGTGCTTATAGAAGACGAGGAACAATGTCATCTTTAAAGATTGTGTAGCCAATGAAGAAAAGTTCGTGGATGAAATTAAAATAGATTATAACGTGACTTGAATTATTTCTTTTCCTAGCTCTTGTGGTCTAAATTATTGGTAAATGGGTCCTTTATATATTTTGAGCGAATTTATGTAACGGGCAAGTGTGTTCTAGGGTTTTAGTATCCTGGACGTTTAAATTGAGTACTTTTCGTAATCAATTCTTTATCAATAAAATTTTCCTTATAGGAAAAATTGAAGAAGAAAAAACAAATTTAGATCCGTCAACTCACAAAAAGCTCAACAAGACAATTTATAATAGGGAAAATTACGGGCCGGTACTCTTTCATGAAACTTAATCTATTTTAGTCCAGCGAAAAAACATTAGTTGATCTAGGTCCCTTCTTGGTTGAAATGACAATAATAACCCCATGTGGTCCAAGTGGTCCACGCGGTCTAACCAATCTTTAATAAAATTGCATTCTTAACCCCTATAAAATGTTTAAAGAACAACATATGCCTCTATATATTATTCATAATCGTTTTCATCCTAATATTTACCAAGCCGTAGCATCATATGAACATGAGATCCTTCTGTTTCTGTAATCTCGGGATGAGAGCATACTTTTGCAAATGACTCACAGTTTATATAACTTCGTCTAATTATAATTGAAAACCCGATTTGAAGATCATGTTTAAAATAAATAACAGGCACATCATGCTTCCGTATTACAATAAAATTTTAACAAACTGAAATATACCATTTTGACTATAACGGCACCGGGTGAGGTGGGTCGCAAAGCCAACAGTCGAAAACTTACTGCCTCCAGACTGTTTTACGAAGAGCTCCTCACCATCCAACCTCAGCTCACGGGCGAGGTTAGTCTGCCAGTTATCCGACTCCTTCAGAAATCGCACAGCACAGCCCTAATTCGTTTCCTACCTTAGGGCGTAAGGTATATTCAAGATATAAAAAAGATTTAAAGAAATCTGGGAGATAGCTTGGCAACAGCCTTATTTTTATTCTGGAATACTTATAAAATTTAATACATTAAAACGTCTCCTTTTGGGAGGAGACGGACTTGTTTTAGCCGCTCATATAGATGAGGCTTGACTCAAGAACACATAAACTTTAAACAGAACAATATTACAAACGATTACAAAAGAAAGAAAAGAAAAGAAATATTACCAAGCTACTAAAGTTGAACAATTACAAATCTTGGAGACTCTAATTTTTATACTCAGAAAACTATGGAGAATTTTCGATGTCATTAGCTTCATGAATGCCTTGATATTTATAGAAGTCTAGAGGTGGATGTGAAATCCGGACTTCAAATCTTGTTTATCATCAGACGTCATTGCATGCGTTTTCTTTCTTGTTTGATATATTGTGGTCCCTTCGACTTTCGACCGAAGAGGCTGTCGTACCATTTTATTTTCTTTTTTATAATGGTAGTGGTCATCGTCAGAGTCACATGACTCTTCTCTCCCCGTGGTCCTTAGAAATTTGGTTTTTGCACTCCGCTTGTGAATCTTCCACGTTTGCCCAAGCCCGCTTTGTCATCTTTCTTCTGGTCCCTTTTGACAGGGAATCCTTTCCTGAACAGTGGCTCTTTCTGCTCTGGGCAGCTCGGGCAGATGTAGTCCTGTCATCTTCCCACATGAGCCATGTTGCAGAACTTCCGATTAGTTTCTTTGGTTGCCGGAATCTTGTTGTCCCATAATATTTGCCTCTTCTTTTCAAAGATGTCATCGGCAAATTTTGTAGTATGGCTTGTCATGGAGTTAAGCATGAATGATCCGTTCGCTGTTTTCTGGAAGATTTTGAACGGATACTTGACTTTGTCCATCTCAGTTAGACATACACATAATCCACAAGCTCTTCTGGTAGTAATGTCATCTTCTGTAAGCAGGGAAACTAGTGTTTTTAAAAAAAATGCTTTTAACACTTTGTCTTCCAGTGGCTTAGGGCTGCTTAACGGGTCGGTTCGGTCCCGAATTGACCGGTTTTGGATCTGTTATTCCCGGAACCGAATCGGATCCGGGAACGGTCCAACCGGTTCCGGGTTGGACCGGTTCCAACCCGAAACCGATTTTTTGATTTTTAAATTTTTCAGAGGATATATTTATCTAAAAAAAAAAATTATTTTTAAAAATAACGGATCCTGTTTTGTTTCAGCCTGGAACAAGTTCTGTTTGATCCAGAACCGGTAAGATACCGATTTCAAAACGGTAGAACCGATCTGGCCCTGTATCTTACCGGTTCCGGACCGATTCATAATAGCCCGGTCCGGTTTTGGCTCGGGTCCGGATTGACCCGACCCGTTAAACAGCCCTAGAGTGGCTAATCTGATTCTTTTGATTTTGGAAGACCATGATCTATTTGAAACTTTTTCATATTCAATATTGAAAAAATGAGCTTTTAAACTCTTTGTTTCGCAGTCATTAATCTAATTCTTGTGCTTTTAGAAGTCATATATCTTTTTCTTAATCACTTTATTATTATTATCTGTAGATTATAAATGTGTGCATAACTTCATTTTGTATGTTCCTGCTTGTGTTTGATATGTTCATTTCCCAACAACATCTCTAGGAGTTAGTCATAAACCTTTGTATGTGATTTATTGACTTTAGGAACCTTTTTTAAAAGTTTATGACTTTAAAAAAAAAAATACTTTTTAGATGTTTGGTTTACGATAATTGAGGTCATAAGCAATGTTAAAAAAACTAATTTATGTTTCTTAAAGTCATTCTTACACACGTAAACTGTGTACTTGCTACCCAAGTATAATTGACCTTAACAATTAGATTGACAAAATTTAGCTCCAACAAAAATAGAAACAATATTACTTTTCGCGTAAAAATGTTTTTTTCGTATGGCCCAATATTGTACCTATAATCAAAATTCATTCGTCTATAAAATACCTCTGACTGTGTTATGATTATACAATTTTATGCAGCAACTAAGTCCCAAAAAAAGGCCATTAGGAAAAGATATTTGCACAAAGTTGTGATTGATGCTAGCATCTATGAAGATGAAACAGATGCTCATAAATATTGGATCAAGAGAAAATACCACATAAGGTTAGTAATAAATCCAACATTGAATATGTTATATTTGCATCTTATCATTTCTACTATCCATGTCCTATTCGATTTTGTTATATATATTCTATTGAACTAATCAAAGACATGAGAAAGCCCACAAGGGGCAGGATAATTAAGCCCAACAAACTTGACTAACTATTTAGCTTCATGTCCAGCTGTATTGTACAAACTATATTTTCGGGGTTTGCGGTACCCCATCAATTTTTGTACTCTCTAACACAACTATTGTGTGTTATATGCGGGTTGGGGCAAATTGCACTTTTGCATAAAGCTTTTGTTTATCTGTCTTTGTTGTTGTATGTAAAAAAAAAAAACCAAGGCATTATACTATCGACCTAAGTTGTTTGTTTTACAAATAATTTAAAAATTGCCACACACACATAATCGTACTCACTTATTGTCCTATGAATATGTCAATGTTCACTCTTGCTTGATCTTTAAGATTTCATCGTGGACAAGGATGGTTTATGTATATGCTCTAGATGAATATGCCGATTTCGTAAGTTCTTTCTTCTTCTCCATTTTTTACATCCATTAATTCTTATTCTACATATTTTTTATTGTGGAACACATAGTGCGTGGTATAAGTCTTTGGTTTCTTTCGCTATAACAGACTTACTCGCTTCATCATAAGATCAAGGCGCGATGCCCTCCACAACTAGTATATATATATATATATATATATATATATATATATATATATATATATATATATATATATATATATATATATATATATAGAACAATAACGGGAAAGACATCTCTGATGAATCTGTATCCTCCATAGCTTGCAAATCCGTCCAAATTGATGTGGACTTAATTAATTACCCAAGGTATACAATCATTCCCCCATTGATCCTATTTATAACTCCGAAAAACAGTACTGAATATAGGTAATCAATTGCAATGCAAAGTTTTGTGCAAAGAAACATGTGTAAAAATTGGTTTCATCACAGGGAATTGGGCCGAGAGTACTGTGGATAGGCATAGGAGGTTCTATGTTCTTCGGTGTTCTGAGAGCATGAGGCGATTGATTGCAGAGAGGCATTCCAAGAATCAGGCATAATTCTAAATTCAAAGCAGAATTATAAGATGTTGGGTTAAACTGGAACAGTGAAATGCATTCAAACGCCAGCATCTAGGATGACAAAGCTGAGAAGTATGGTATGGAGAATGATTTCAGTTCTGCATTCTTTTAGCCTTATTTCATCGTTGTTGTGGTTAGAATTCACAGTTATGAGCTCGCAAGTTTGTATAATTTTCGAACTCTAATTTAATTTGAGTCGAGTAAAGCCTAACCAATAGCAAATTAGCTCCATAAAATTATGATTACACTCAAATATAAAAATATAAGTAACATTTGGCCTAACTCATATTTCATTCCTTTTGCAACTTCAAAGAGGAAAGATTATGAGAATAGGGAGTATACTTTGTATACGGTAATACCTGGCTAAGGAGATTTTGACCAAAATTTACAGAAAAGCACATGGACTCCATAAGCATACAACAGGAGGAAAACCCATAACTGGCACCATCATTATATTCCGCGCATTTGTACAGCATGTACATGTTTAACACCCCCACCCCCACCTACCCACCCCTCCCCGCCGGAATACAGGACAAAATTTCAATTGTACAATCCAAACTGGCCTCACTTCGGAAGATTTTTAATAAAAGAATACAACCATCCCTAAAATCCCACCCCAAAACAAGAGTTCACTCGGCTGAATTGTCTCCCTGTATTTTTTCCAGAGCTCTGTGCTTTAAAATACTCAAAACCAGAACAGATATACCTAATATGGACATGAAGTTTGGTGGCATTGGTTACTGTTCGACGAATATCCATCGACGACTTCCTTCAAAATGCACTTGTTCGATGACTTAATCTTGGTGCTAGGGTTATTACATCAAAGGAAGGTATGCTCCTCCATGTCCTTTTCTTAGAATAAGGGGTCCAGCATTATCAGGCACTTTATCCAATTCCCTGTTGCATGCGTCAATTACATCACCAAAACCCGTGGCCGTAGTGGCCAAATGCAGTTTTAACCGGATATCTCTGGTCCTTTTCAGCAAACATCTAAATGATTTCCCCAGATACTTAGCCCAATCTGCTGGCAACCCTCCTCCAGTCAACCAAACTGAGAACTGGGATTGGTCTCCCCTGGCTTGCATCTCAGAACGATAAAATCTTGCAAGTTCGATAAGCATTGATGGTTGGAGAGGTAACACAGCGACAAATTCAGCCACGAACTGCTCGGTAAGCTCGGGGTTAAGCATTTGTTCCCACAGCACTAGAGCCCATTCACTTGGCTGGTTAAGACCATAGGCTTCAGCAACAATTAGGGCCTCTTGAAATCGGAACTGCTCAACTAATATTCGCCTTGCATTAGTTTCGGAAAGATCAAGCCATTTTGTATCTGGCATTCTGATCTGTAGGGATACAAGTGATGCCTGAGCACAAGCTTTACGGGTTTTGTTGCCGGCATCAATGGAGGAGTGAACTTCAGCAGCTTTGATGAAATAACACATAGATTCAAGGAGGTCCTCATTTTGGTCCATGTCATTGCGGAGAAACCACTGCTGAGAAGATCGCTTAGCACGTAACTCCAGAAGACTTGCAGTTTCATGCTTCATGTCAAAGTGATTATAAACCTGCACATAAGGACAGGATTCAATTAACGAAAGGACATAAAAAAGAATTTATCATTTCAGAATTGTAAAACTGAAGGTGTGGAAATGGGTTATCACTTCTGTCCAACGAGGATTCAAACATTAATATTTTCTGCTGGGGAATCAAGGAGGGGATGGGAGGTGGGAAATAGCACGTGTTCGTACCATGGCAAATGCATCAAGATCACTTGGGTTGATTTGCTTAAGTGATATCAGAACAGCCATTCGAAATCCTCTAACTGCTTCAGCAGTGGCACTATTAGCATCTGCAGCTGCTGAATACTTTTGAAGGAGCAGATCCAGTTGGCCATTTTCAATCAGAATTCCGAGTATAAAATTAAGTGCATGGAAATTTCCAACTCCTGTTATCAAGCGAGCTAGGCATGAGAAATCACCCTCCCATACATAAGCTTCCACCCTGGTTGCTGCTAGAGCCACAAGAACATCAACTCCATCAAGGCATGCTGACAACTTGTAGAAGTGGTGGGACAGGATAAGAAGCTCAACCTGTAAATCAAAATTTGGCTAATAAATAAGTCAGCCACTTAAAATGCAGCGAGATGGCCACTAGGGGAAGTTAGTTAAATGCGGGTTCAATGTCAGATTTGCTGTTACATATTAATCAAGTGAGAGAGGTGAATAAAGTCCTAGTCAAATAGCATATATAAGTTGAGACTGGGATCTTTCAAGGATCAAGATGATGAATAAAACCAGAACCTTAACCAGTGACATGAAATCAACATATCCAGAAATAATTTCATTATTCCTCCATGATTAAAATTCAAGCAAGATCGTATGCCATCCACATCAGGTAGAACTGCATTACCTCACATGCATGTGGTATTTCTTGCCCGGTGATGACTAATCTCATTAACGCATGACCGATTTCTGAATCACTAGGGCAAAGCTCAGCCCATTTCAAGAAGTCTGAAAATCTCCATAGCAGTGGAGCAGGACCTTCCTCCTTCTGAGTCTCCATATACCCGCCACGATGCGCTGCCAATAGACCCTGAAAAATATTGAACAAATGTAAAGAACTCAGAAGATCTAAAAAACTTTCTAAATCAAACTATGGTTATGGAGAACTGCTCAATATAACCAAGAAGGAGAGCACGATTCAACCAAAATAATTTCTCACAACTGAGAATTCATACACATACTCAAACATCAATCTCATAGTCACCTTTAGAAAGGATTCTGCAAGAATTTGAGCTATACTAGCAGCTGGGATGGAGTGACTCCTCACTAAAAGATTGGCTTCTTCAAAAGATTCTTGTGCCTTGAGAGAAAGCAATTGTAGCAGTTCAATTGGTTGTTTCTCAAATGCCTCCGAAAATGAGAGCCCCAGCACATTTGCAGTCTTCACGACAGATATTATCCTCTTACATAAACTTTGTCCACTACCTTCCATTAAAACTGCAGCTAAGCTCTCCAAGACCTACATATACAACAAAGTAATCAACAGTAGAATTATCAATCTGGAGGTCTACAAGCATGAGTAAAACCAGGATTTTTTCTAAAAAACGTGATTACCAAAAGCAGACAGGCAATCAGCCAATATTGTGTCCAAGCTCATATATTCCAAGATCAAGGAATGATGCAAGTAAATAGAGTGGAGAAAATCGACAAAAAAGGAGTCAATTGACTGGGTGAATTATGGAAGTAATTTCATTAAAGTTCAAGCAGAATAGACTGTTATATAAACATTGGATATGCATGAAATAGACTGTTACATAAACATTGGATATGCATGAACAGACAACTTGATAGGTCACATGATATCGAATTTCACCATGAGAATTCATCAGTGCAAAGAATAACAGAAACGAAGTTGGTACCTTCAGCGGGTCAATCACATGATGACCACTCAGCAGATTGTATGACTGTATGACATCACGCGCTTCATCATCCAACATTGATATGGATACTTTTTTTCCGGGAGTTGAAAGATCAGCAAGCTTCAAAGCAGCATCTACAAGTGAAAATTCAGTTGGTGCCTTGTCTGGGGACAGTTTATTTTGCAGTTGTCTGGCAGCAGTTATTTGCCCAAAATCTAGCAATGCAAGAACTGCCCTTTCTAGCTCAACAGGTCCAACTCTTTCCTCCCACCTTGATATTGATGCATCTATCTTAAAGTTTCCATCATCCAACTGTGAGTCATATCTGAGGTTGAGTGGAATAGATTCAGAGTCAATTTTTCTGTCCACTGCATCAAATAAGGGCTTTCTTGATGATCCAAAGCCTTTTGGTCTTCTTTTTGTTTTTGTGTTGCCTTCAGTCATGCTTGAAAAACTAGAGTCCATAGCTTGAGGGATTCTGTTATGTGCCTGACTATTTTCTCGATCATTCTTCTCCGAAGTTCTGTTTCTCAGCACAGCTATATGATTGTCCATTTTTGTAATAATGTTTGCAGTACGATCTATCAAGTTAGAACCCTTGCCTGTTCCAACCTCATGGGTGGGGTAGGTCACTGCAGCGTCACCCTCATTCTTCACGTGAGCTTCGGATTCCACAGCCAAAAGCCAGACTCGGGTCTCAATTTCACGCAGAAGATGCAGCGGATAGAACCTAATAAACATTATTCATTCTGAGAGCTTGATCATACATTGGAAATTCAAGTTTGTGTAGCAACAATCATGTAAAAAAAATTCTTACGGATGTGATGAAGTTATCATTCCACTCAGCCACTGTAGAGAAAGCAGCAGTAATTCATGAAGTTCTTTTGCCGGAATATCTTTTTCTGCTGCCTCAGCATGTTTAACGAAGAACAGCCCAGACTGCAAAAAACGTAAAGCACAATTGTTACACCACAGATATTGGGGAACTCTGCCTAACCACCCCACTTCAATCTCTACCCAAAGAAAATATAACATTTGAAGAAAATAAGAAGAAAAAAGAAATCTGAAAGTGATAAAGCCTGGAAAAGTATACAACACAGAATGAGAGATACAAGAAAACACTTTTATGATGCCTCCTGTTACCTAACCTCTTTCTTACGAAATAGTTTTACCTGCATTGCTGGAAAGGAATATCTGATAAAAAGAGTCTGGCAGTGGCTCCACAAAGCAACCCTCTCCTCTGGGACATCCCAAAGATATTGCTTCCACTCTGAAACCATGGCTTCAGCCTAGAAATGAACAGAAACACATCATTACAGCAGAAATCAGAATTAAGAAGGGAAGGCACAAATGGTTTGACAGAAATTGTAACATAACCTCAAGGCTGCAAACTAACAATGCTGCAATACAATTTGGTCCAACATTTAAACAATCTTGAACAAAAAGTCATTGTATTGAGCAGAATTGATTACAGTGAGAACGTTTAGTGATGGTTAAGTACTAACTATCCGTCCTTGTGGGAAAGGCTAAATGCAAAAGGTTCAGAGCGATGCAAGAGCACTCAACATATGCTCAAGTTTACCAAATTGACATTGAGTGTAACAAAATCCAGGTTGCTCAGTATTAGAAAAAAGATTCCCGTTGGAGATAATTATTGATTGATATAATTTTATCTTACTGTTGTTGAAGATTAGATTAAGATTAGATTAAGATTAGATTTAATGTTATCTCTAGTGATTAGATTAGATTTTGTTTTTAATTTTGATTTATCAGATAACGTAAAAGATAGACCTAGGAATCTTTATATAGTTGTATTTGCTTCAACATTTATTATCGAATGATAATTCTGAACTTCTCAAAACCCTAAGCACCCTAATGATTGAGCGGGACACCTCTGGGTTGAATCCCGTCTGAGACAGCTGACTCTAATGATTGAGCGGGACACCTCTGGGAAATTACAATGTCATCCTTATCCACATGATTATGTGGATTCTTCTAAGCTATGTGCTCATTGTGCATTTTTCACGGGTTTGCAAAGAAAGCAAGGAGATGCTGTTCAAGAAGGTCAACAGTTTGATATTCGCAAGACTGTTGATGAGTTTAGGCGTCAAATACATTCTTACTTGTACTGGAAGCCCGGAATGGAAATATACGTTTCTCACGTTCGTAGAAAGCAAATTCCCTCTTATGTATTTACAGAGGGTTACAAAAGAAGCCGACATGGTATCAGAGTTTTAGGTTTGAAAAAAACTAAGGTTAAAAGTTTATCAAACCTAGTCGCCGGTGAGTTGTTGCTATCTCAACTCAACCGCTGGCGGCTAGGCCTTCAAATAGTAGCCGTAAAGCAAATCCTAGCAGCAGCCAATTGCACGCGACTTCCGCTACAGTAATTTCGCGCCTTGCTACAGTAACTTCGCTACAGTAATTCCGCGTCTTCGCTACAGTAACTTCGCTACAGTATTCGCGTCTTTGCTACAGTAAAATCGCGACTTTTGCTACAGCAATTTCGCGACTTTGCTACAGTAACTTCGTGATTTTTTTTCCCTTGTTTTCGCGGCATCGTCGGGTGTTTTTTTTCATCATCTGTTTTAGGGCAATTGTGAGGATTCTCAATGTGCCTACATCTCATCAGTAAGCTTCGTCTCATAAACATCTATAGCAAAGCTTGAGGGGGAGTAGATAATATCAACTCTATTGTTAAAGACTCAGTCTCTCAAAAGAGGAACAGCCGCAGACTCCCAAAATAAAGGAGGAGACGTAGACTAGCAGACGCAAACTCCAAAAAGAGGAGGAGACGTAGACTAGAAGACGCAAACTCCAAAAAGAGGAGGAGACGTAGACTAACAGACGCAGACTCGCAAAAGATGAGGAGACGTAGACTAGCAGACGCAGACTCGCAAAAGAGGAGCATACGCAGACTCCAAGAAAAAAGGAGCAGACGCAGACTCACAAAAGAGGAGCAGACGCAGACTCCAAGAAAATGAGCATGACTCTGAGAAAGAGAAGGAAGCCTCAAACAAAAGTTGATAACATCTTGACAAAGGCTCTTCACTATCCTAAATTTGAAGACCTGAGTTCCAAGCTGAGCATGATAAACATATATGACTCAGCTTGAGGGGAGTATTGAATAATTAGATAAAGATTTAGTATTTAAATCTTTGTGTTTAAACTTGGTAGGATAATATTATAAGTTTGGTAGGATAATATTATCTAGAGATTTGATTTGATTTGATTTAGATAGAGATAAATCAGGTAGTTTACTTCTATTAATCTTTATATTCACCTATAAATAGATAGTCATCATATTTTTCGTCATATAGAATACTTCGGATCTCTGATGATCACAGGTACATTGCATATAGATCTTATAAAGCTAGGATATGCAATAATTAAAACTATGCACATATATGAATGGAAAAATGTCCCGAGCGACTAGACTTCAAATGAAGCATTATTCATTCCTAAATTCTACATTCAAGAAGAAATGGCATTTAAGCAGCCATATATTATTTGACAATTAAAT
Organism: Haberlea rhodopensis; assembly: GCA_907163345.1. Classification (NCBI taxonomy): domain Eukaryota; kingdom Viridiplantae; phylum Streptophyta; class Magnoliopsida; order Lamiales; family Gesneriaceae; genus Haberlea; species Haberlea rhodopensis. The sequence goes on along the minus strand of CAJQUN010000003.1, from coordinate 5,252,099 downwards.
TAAAAATATAATTTCTCAAAATTGCGATAATCTACCAAGGTTTCAGATTTTACAAAGTTGTCTGCTATATAAATTATTCTCTTAAAACACAGTATATTAATATTTAATATACAGTTTTTTGCATCTCCATCCTGCATATAACTCTTTATAAGAAAGAAACCCAACTATAAAGAGTCTCGATGATATTGATACATGCACTTAAATGACCATCGAGTTATTGCTTAACACATAGCCTGGTTTGATTCCAGATGAATGATATATGTCTGAAAGCTCATCTAAAACAAATTTTCAACTTATGCACGATTCTCATAATTGCACCTGCTTTTCACTTTTGAGCCATGGTTGTGCTGATAAAAAACCTACCTTTTCTATTGGAAAGGCAGGGGTTAAAAATAAATATAAACTAATCGACATTATAAGATGTAATTTCCTAGAGTATAGGTTGGAAAGATTGATCGCAGACTTCTAGGAAAATCAATTTTTAGTCCAAGTTCCCTTATTTCTTATTTTAACCTTTTTTGTCTTTTTTGTTTCTCTTTTATAGCTTTCAATTTTATTAGATTCTTCTTTTTCCCAAATAGGTTACATAATTTAGGAGAAGTAAATCTCTTTACTGTAATTGGTTGTTTCATGAAAAATAGGCAGAAGAGTTTTGATATCTTCTCTTTGTTTGGTATATGATTGTGAAACTCAGCGTGGCCATTTGTTTTGAGATGTACACTCTAAATTAGTACTTAATCAGTCTTGGAGGGGCCACAGTCAAGCCCAGACGTTATCTTACTATCAGTTTTCAATCAGCATGATCATGCTGCACATCTGCAGTCATAGAAAATCATATGAGCTTGTGCGAACATCATCTCTCTAGGTAAGACATTGAAAATCTTTCCACACTAACGCATATCACCTTCCTGTGTATGAGGGTAAGGGAACTATCTATTTGCCATCAATTCATTTAAAGGTCAATACATATTAATCTCAAAAGGAAGTAACAACTGACACATGATTAGACCATCTTTCAACAAAACAAGTGATTATATCTTCAGTTGAAACGTAACAGGAAACTGGAAAGCATCATAAACAATTTAGCAAGCATTCAGAAGGAAAAATCCAAATTCAATGAATACATGAAGGTAAATAAAAATTGGTGGCCCAGGGTCCAAAAGCACCACATACTTTCATGATGGCATAAATAAAAAGACCACCTCATAGATATGAAATGGTATGACAAACTTTTGAAGATATTTCAGAAAATAAAAATGGAAGATAGATAATGAAAGATAATTTACCTGCATCTCAGTAACATGATTGACAGCAGATTTCCAACGTGATTCGCCACTTGCCTCCAATTGTTTGGCCCAACTGCGTGCCTGTTCCCAATGCCCATTCTTTTCTAAAGCTGCTAATAGTGAAGCATCATCTAGTGTTTCATTTCCTAATAATGGAAAATCATCACTTCGCAGAGAAGGTTCAGCCATATTAATTTTCCAGTACAGTCTTCCATAACGTGTTGCGGCAGATCCTCCATCACTAAAGTCCGTGGAGGAAAGGAGCTGTAGCAAGCATCTCTTTTCATATGGAGATGAACATCTCGAAAGTATTGCATCAGCGGCTTTGACAGCGGTAGAACTTATCCATGGAATTCCAATTGTCCCTTCTCTTTCGTGATATTGTTGTATATGAGGAGATTCTTCCTTAATTCTGGTAGCAAAGGATCCAAGATGTGCCGAAGCTTCTGCAACGCGCATTTGGGAGAAGGCCTGGAAAGAAAAAAGAAATATAGATAATCGAGAAAAAGAATTTATTAGTGATGTCAACAAACTAAAATGATACAGACCATGGGAGAGTAGATAATGATCAGGAAGTTAAAGCTAATTCAAACTTATCGTTTGAAAAGCAAACGTGACAACTATTAGCAAGCAATAAATTGTTACAACAAATATGAGCAACACTGTTCCTCAACAGGCACAATTCTATCACCCAAATTGTTCATTTATTGTGATGCAAAGTAAAGAATAGCAAACAACCTGAAGGGCACGAATAAAAGGTAACAGAGAACATGAGGGAAGAAATATTTCAAAAGCTTGAAGCAAAGGAAGAAACAGATGCTGTTCACAGAGCACAGCAACCATTCTGGACAAGGATGTAGCCACATCATCAGAGTCATTTGAAAAATTGGTATCTTCATCTGTCTGTTTATCTGTTTCTGCTTCACCAACAATACTTTGATCGTTTATCATACCAAAACCTTCAGCAATTTTGGATGCTTTCAAGGTCAAAGAATTCACTGGAATGGGTTCCACAAGACGCCTGCGTTTTGAGTTTCTTCGATTATAATGAAAGGTTACAGTTCTAGAATTAGCCGGAAGGGAATTTGTAGTCTCCACCGCAGCTTCAACATTTTTTGCGATTTGGGACGCAATGTCATTCACTTTGATAGCTGAAGTCTCCCTGACAAGAAGGAAATTGGCATTTTACTCCTCTTCTAATTAAAAGAAAAAAGGAAAGAAAAAGAAATGTTCGGCAAAGAACCATAGATTTACAGAGGAAAATTACAACACTATGTTCTTGACATACAAAGGCTAGTTTCTGGAAAATGCTTGAAAATAATAGGTAGTTCTGATTAATATGCTGATAATTAAGGAAGGTATTCACAACCTTGCTGCAGTTATTTCCAGCCAGACTATAAGGCATGACAATGGAGAAACTTCAGGAAAGCAAGATGCAATCATAGCCAAAATTGACCAGCTCAAGTTCTTTGCTTTCAGGAGAAGGGCATCTCCAGGTCTTTCTTTTTTTTCACATTCCGCAATAATTCCAAATAATTCAACATGTATGTAATGGTTTTCATCTGGCAAGAAAGTATCACTACTTTCTGCAGAACCAAATTTTGATGCAGAAGTAAGTTTTTTCCTAGAGTGCATGCTCTTCAATACTGTTAATAGGTGAATCTTTAAACGGGGGTCACTGAATTCTGAAGACGCCTGCGCAAGGCAGACAACACATATATGAATGGAATTGAGTGTATATTAAAAACAAAGAAATAAGTACTCCATGGTTGGACAAACATTTATACGAATCATTTTTCAAAGAGTTTGAAGCTTACCACTTGGATTACTGTTTCAAAGGGATATTTTCCAACTTGAGCTTCTGACAAAAACCCAACCTAATTTGGCAAGTGGGGACAAACACAACTTCCTCTTAGACTTCAAAATATGTACTCATGCATTATTTAAAAAAAAAAAAGCGTACCCAATCATTATCTCTTGCTAATACAGCAAGGTATGTGGTGCTCAATGGAATATTATGCATCCGACAAAAAACAGTAACCAATTTCCAGAATTGGCTGGAAGCTTTCTGCTGAGACCTTAAATCAGCTCCATCTCCATTTCCACTGGACAACCAACACCCACAGGTCATACCCATGGATGCCGACGGAAGACTTGCTCTTTCCAAATGCTGCAGAACGAGCAGGAGAACTCGTGATGGTTGATTGCAAGTGCTATGGTTTATGTCACCTTCCTGGGTCATGTTACTAGAACACTCACGCAGATAATCATCAGCTAATGCTCGCGCAAGAGTTTCTGTTAAATCAATCTCATGCGACGATGGATAAAAAACAGAAACCTTCGGTGATAATTGTTTATATTGATTGTTTTCAGAGGACTTGTAGAAAGAAGATATTCTTCTCAAAGCAGCAACATCTATTCGCATCATAGTAGCAGATAAACCACAGAGCTCCAAAAGAAAAGCGCATGATGCCACCAATACAGTGTCATCATAATGTGCAATGGCAAGAGGTATCACCTAACATCAGAAAGCAAAGATATGAGGATGGGATGGCAATCAAAACCTATTAATAACTTCACAAAAGTCTCCAAATTTGAGAAGCTTCGATCAGACCATAGAATTTAAATAAGAACGTAATTTTTTCTTAAAAAAAGTTCGGAACATTTTGGAAATGTAAAATCAAAGAGAGATGCTCAAATATCACAACACCAAAGATTTTCAATAATGTACCATAATCCAGCAATTGATCTTGCTATATTCATAATTCGTCAGCTAATTTTCTTGGACGAAAGAACTTTTTAGGCTAATTTTCTTGGACGAAAGAATTTGCAGTCCTTTGTTTGCATCTATCAACATTTGGCTTTTCATTATCGTTATTTCACCTTTATATGGTTCTTCCTCTAGATTTTTCCTGAGGTTTTCGTGTTTATTGTAGTTTAAGCTATCCTCAATTCGCTCACGCCATATTGTAAACATCAGTTTCCACAGGTTTCAAACATTCTAGTCCATCTATGTTATTCAACATCTCAAGGAAAATGTGTTGGTACTTCCCAGGTAACAATACAATCTTCCTTGGTAACACCCTCATGAAGTGAATGATTATGTTATTTTGATATCTACAGTCAGCACATCTTGTGAGGCCCTTTGATAGTTAGTAATCATGCAATACTTTACAACGATCTCAGTGAATAAAAATTCAATGTATCACATCTAGATTCGATAAAGTTTAGAATCTTGAATCTTGATGACATGTGAGTTTTATTCCATATTGAAAACACATCATCCTAACCCAGTTCCAGCTTCATGCAAATACAGAAGTACAAAATGGTTGTCACATAATCAGAAGTCTATGCACAGCAACATTTACACACCACAGTAAAGGAAATGAGAAACATGGAGATGGTATGCAATCAAAGAAAAACAGGACTTTTCAATAGGATAGGCAGATTACTTTTCACGCACTGCTGCAGAAACTAATCAAGGTTTCACACTCTACCATAGCAAGAAAAATAAACACGGAAGTAATACACTTTCTGATTCTCTAGATGCCATTTATCTAAACCATTTTCTCTCTTCATGATTTAAAGACTACATTCTTACAGATGAGAGCAGAGACTCCTCGCTCCTAGTTAAAGGTCCAAGCAGGGTTTGCACGTCAGATTGGACATTCAGTTGGCTATATTTTCCCTCCTCCTTACTGTCAGATTTCAGCTTGTAGACCCTTGAAGAAATAACATGATTCAAAGCTGCCAATGCATGCCCACGATGCAAATGGTGTTCAAGTCCGACACCAGTTCCCTGAAGGCAAAGCAGAAAAATAGAATATCATGTAACAATGGAAGAAGCTCCATTGGGGGTGGGGCGGGGGCGGGGGGGTTGGGTGGCGGGTGGTTGGGGGTGCATAAAGTTGGATGAGTTTGTGAAACAGGATTCATAGTTTCCTGATTGCTGCTTTCTTCTGGAAAGGAGTAATCCTCAAAATTAAATCCTGATTATCAAATTTGCAATTTGTTTCCGAGAGTCAACTTGGAGAATTTGAACGTCTAAGAATGTTCGTTACATGCAAAAGTAAGGATTTTAAGAATTAAAGAGATCAAAACCTCCAAAGAAGATACATAGAGTTCCTCCTCAATATGTTTTTGGACAGCAGCTTCCCAAGACACGGCATTAATCTGAGCATGCCCACTGGAATTTACAACATAATAGACGTCTCTCAGCATAGAAAGTTCACCATTCTCGGAGTCAGCTAGTGTGTGCCAGCCAATTTGCCCCTGTTGAGATAAAAAGAACATTTGGATGAGAAAAATTAGAAATGCATTTAGAATGTTTTTTTTTTATCATTTATTCATATTAACATCACAAACAAATACTTAAACAAATTCTATAATAAAAACACCTTAAAATATTAGATCCCGATACAGATAACACAATTCTTAGTATGAAGCACATATAATCAAGTCGATATACGAAGCAACCTGCACATATAACTGAATCAATCTCCGAACAGACTTTGGAAACCAACATGGAATCATCTGTAAAATTGAAGTATCACGTCCAGAAGAGGAGAAAACACCTTCCCGCCATTTCAAGTACTCAAACAAATCAGAATACCCTGACACAATATTCCCAAAAAATTGATGAGATAAATGAGATGTGAGTGAGATTCAATAGTATATACATGTAACAGATGGGGCAGCAAACATAACAACTCACCTTGTGTCCTAATAGCCAAATTGCTGCAACTGGGTTCTTGTCCAAAACATACTGCCATGATTTTGATCCACAATGTAGGGAATCGTTGCAGGGCTGGTCTAAGGTTTTCCAAGGTGCATTGAGCTGAGCTATAATGTCTATTAACACTGCCACTACTAAGGCATTCTTGTAGAGGAATAGGAGCAAACATCAATGTGGCTAAAGCTGCCATTTCCCCAGCTCCTTCTGCTATGTCATCAACAGTATGTATGATGTCATCAATCTCCAGAATGCTAAGCTTACTCCCAGGAACTAAATTACGCAAAGCAACTGCACGGGCATTAGAAAATGATCCATCATATTCTTTCCCCTTAACCCTCAGCAAAAGCAACCACCTCGCCCACTCATTATCACCCTGAAGAAACATGTGGTAAGAATAACTCTAAAAAATTCTCAAATTTTATAAGCATCGTATTACCCTCAAAAGTCTCGGAAAAAATATGCATTGAATTGTAAAATATATATACACTTCTAAAACCTGGAGAAAAATGTTTTGAACATATCATAAATTTACTTACAGCTGCATCCTGTAAAAGGGAAAGAGATTCATTATCTACTGCCAGATTGTGATGGTCAAGGTAAATGTCCAGAAAATTCAGCAAGTTATACTGCGCGCAGAAGTGTATAACAACTTTATGCAATGCTAGAATGGTATCTGGATTAACTGATACATCATCAATAACTAGCAGATTCTCCGATGAGCACTCAATGGGGTCATCCAGCAATGACTTGTCATGCACCCTAAATATAAATCCCGACAGCGCCAGCAAAGGCACAATTTCTTCAGTACCATGACAATAATCATTTAAAAAGATATTATTTTTTGCGAGTTGTGGTTCCATAAGCATTCTCAAACTCTCTGAGCACATGGTACTTTCAGAAAACCTGAAAAGTCGGATGTTCGGAACATTCATACACACAATATCTAGCTCTTCAAGCTCATTTGTAAAATTATGATATCTAGGAACATTCCCTCCATACTCAATGTCTGAAGATGAATGAATACCATCCAACCTAATGCTAAGTCTTCCATTGCAGAGTGCATATGAAGGAATTACTTCTAGTAGCTTAGAAACTTCGGACCAGTCATTGTGACATGCATGGTATTCAAGTTGTGATTCCCACAATACATTCACACCCATTAGAAGAGGTTGATCCAGGAATACCTGCACAAGAAGAAAAATGAAAAATTAAGTTAAAATTTTCCTCGAAAAATTTACCTCAGATTTTATAAAAGGAGCAATGTGCAGCACTGATTTCACAGAATACTTTGGCAAGTAATAGAATGTAAGATCGCAAATGGTTTCACAAATGGATGACCAGTATAAATAAAATTATTTACATCATGTTTCTAATCCATCCTTCATAAAATAACAGATACCGTAAGGAAAAGAACGAAGTCTACAATTCTATTTGGTACGAGTCAAGGAGACATGATATGAAATAAAATGCAAAATGGCACTCAGACTAGTGGGTTTAATAGAGCAACTTCATATATTCAAGTGGGACATTGGAGATATTGTGATACCCGGAAATGAATTGTGTTCATTATTGAATTAAACATGGTAATGATGAGATAAGTAGAGGATTTGATGGGGCTCGGTTTTGGAAATAAACCGAGTGTAGTTGGATTATGTAAATTAATATAAGATTGAGTTTTATGTTACAAGAATTTAATTGTAGAAGAATTTAATTGTGGAATTGATGACATGATTTTAGGAAGGCATGTTGGTGTATAATTGTGTAGTAAGGAGATGTAGTAAGGAGATGTTAAGTGAAAGCATGACTTGAAATGTGTTGGGGAATTTATTTAAGGCATTGAGAGCCAACTCCATTAAAAATACATACCAACACCACTTTTCACCCACAAATCTCGACAAACCCCCAACCCTTCCCTCTTCATTCTTTTAACTAAAATCTTGTAGAAAGCTTGGTTTTGCTTGGAACTTGCTTATAAAAGCTTGGTTTGGAAGATTAAAAGAGGTAAGAAGTTAAAGTTTCCAAGTTATGTGTACTAATTTTGGTTATTGATGATTTGGTTTATAAATGTTTAATTGATTTTGGGTGGGGAAACTTGAAATGAGTTTAAATGTTGAGAATAATGATATTTAGGTGTATTGTGATAGAACTATGTGAATTATATGATGTGGTGTGGGTGTTGAAATGATAGATGCATGAAAATGAAAGTTTCTCGCTGAAACAGAGCCTAGTAATCGATCTCTATGTGTATAACGATCGACCGCCCGATGAAAAATAAAGTTTTGGACGATGAACAGTGCCAGCGATCGATCGCTGGTTATGGAGCGATCGATTGCTGGAAGCAAAATTTGGCAAAATGTTACTTTGCCCGCAAGCGATCGATCGCCACTTCAAGAGCGATCAATCTCTGGGCTTTTTTTTTTTTTTTGAAAAATTTGGAAATTGAGATATGATGTTTTGTAGTTGATTTTGATTTTGATAATGGTTATGAATTGTTAACAATGAAATAAGGTTGTTTGAATTGAACCTTAGGAATATACGTACTACTCAATCAACTGATAACTCAAATGAATGTAGGATAAAATTGGGGTATAGTAGTACGCTAAATCATGACTGAGTATGATAGGAGGCATGGCCAATGTATATGATGAATGATGTTATTGTGAGGGTAATTGATGAGATATGGTTATTGATGAGATGATAATATTGAATTAATATTCCAATATAGATACTGTACGAGCCTCCGGTGATCGAGGATGTCTAAATCACGTTGTCGACCTTAAGGTATGTGGTAACGTACGAGCATAGGTAAGTATACTATTGCTACGTGTAATGAATAATATATTCTAGTTGCCTTTGAATAAGTACGTAGAGACGTACACGTATCGAATATTATATTTATTGACATGATTGTTGAGGATTATACCAATGAATGGTGATAAGAATCATTGTGATGCCGCTATTGAGCGTGCGGCGACTTATGGTTCCACCGCTATTGAGCGTGCAATGGTTAATGTGCAGCCGTTAGTGAGCGTGCGATGGTTATTGTGCCGCCGATATTGAGCGAGCGATGTGATATGATGAGACTCTAATATGTTGAAATTTATGTGGTAAATTGATGATTGAAATGTATGTGATTACAGTAAATTACTGTTGTGATAAATTGCTTATTATCATAGACTTAATGATTATGAATGCGAGTACAGTAAATCATTGTTGATGATTTAACTGATTTTGGGAGTTGAAGATTCTAGATATTGTGAGAATAGGAACAACTCAGGAGATTTCATATGAGTTTGGTGTATCCAGGGAGTATCTCTTTAAATTGCAGCAATTTATTCCGTACATATTACCATTCGTGTAATTGTTGATATTGAGAATTATGTTATTGGTATGTTCACCCTGTGTGGGGCTGTTTCTGTTGAAACAGGCGAAGCAGGTATGACATTGGCTCTGGAAATGAGTTCGAGCCGTTGATTTAGGATACTCCCAAGTGCGTGGTACCAGTATGTGCACGGGGTAAAGTGGTATGTGTAAGTAGGTACATATTCATTACTCAAAGCTCGTTTGTGAGCATTATGAATATGTGTATATGCATGTATAAATGTTTGAGATTTCTCTTGTCATTTGGGAGTTACTTGCAATTTAATTTAGAGATAAATTGCATAATGAACCGAGTATATGTATGATGCATTATGTAGTTGGTATAAATAATTGGTGTTTGATTGGAGACTAAATTTATGGAGAAATTCTGTCAAAAATTTACTCATATTATGCATATGAGGTAATTATCGTAAAAGTTTCCTAGTGTAATAAATCTATACACTAATGATGACATTAATGCACTAATGACAAGACTAGAAGTTGAGGTCTTACGGATATGGTGACCATAATAGAGTGGCACTACCAAGGAGGCCCCACATATTCTTCATAGTTAGCTCGACCCATGAAATGGCATTTGTGTGTCTGTGTATTGGTGGCTTCAAATTTTGCATGTGTGTACCAAGTTTATACTACAAAGGCATGACACGCATGCATATCATGTCCTAGGAAAACAGACCTATAATGAACACACATGCATACCACATCTGACTTACTCGATCAGTAACTCTTTGGTCCCATGCATCTGACCATGCTACAGCACCAGACCAGTAAGCACTATAATTGCAATCGCCATCAACTTCTGAATCGATGGGTCGATCATCAACACTAGTCCATGAACCCAAAACAACTCCATCAATCTCACCACACTGAATATTAAGATTGCTAAAGAGTGGATGCAATAGGTGCAGACTTATCTCCCCTGGTGCAACTTCATTAGCTGCTTTCTTGAGCTCTTTCCGTCGGCTAGTGAGGGTCCTAAAGAAGCTACTGCAAGGATATACACTCTTTTGCAAAAAAAAAAAAAAAACTGTTGTATTAGCTAAAAAGTAACTTCAAATTGATAAAAACCTAGCAACCTTCAAAAATTATATAATTTGTAACCATCTCACATACCTCAATAAGCGATGCCAACTCCAATATCTTCAACTCTTGTGGTCCAAGGTATTCATACCTTTTCATCTCTTCAGCAATTCGAACCCGAAGAGATCTTCTAACAGTGCCAAAAACTAGCTGTTTGAGAGTAGTCTCAACATCCTCCCCAAGCTTTTGTAATGTCGTCATAGCTAGCCCTATCTCATCCTATCCGTCGAAAGTTACGAATAACTCAGGAAAGAAAAAGTAAATCTTTTTATTAGAGAACCAGAATTGACAAACCTGTAAAAATAAATCATACGCAATTGCTCTTCCAACAGTGCGGATATCGTTGAAGTTATCATGAGATTCTGTGCCAGGTACAGAATCTCTCAAATGACGAAGATGCAATCTGAGCACTGCCAATGGCAAGCGGCCAGAAAGTAATGCATCTTTGACGACAGTTTTAAGGTCTAAATTATCAAACTCCCAACGATCAATCATATCCCTCGGATTTTCCAACTGAAAAATTCTTTTTCCAAGAGTACTTCCTTCAGAATTTATGACTGCACCACCAGTGTTTTGAAAATTTGAAACAGTATCGGCAGCAACCTTATCCACAGGGATTAGAGCGAGATTATCAGCTTTGCTAAAGTCTGTTTCTGAAGCAGGAAGTGCAGTTACGTATCGGGCTGATTTATCCAATAATAACACATCTGCTGAAACAACTGGAACCTTGGACTCATCCTCAATCAAATCTGCATCAACCAAACTTGGCAACCCCACAATATCCATCTAGAACAATTAAAATATATCCATTAACCATTGTGACAATGCTCTTCTAAAATAAGAAAAATTTATCTGGAAACCTACCAATCCTTGACCTGGCCTTTTGAGTTTGGAATCTAGTAGGCTCTGCAAATTACGGATAACCACCAAAAAATTTGCCATTTCCTTGAGCCTCCTTGAATATTTCTCTTCGTCATGTTCTCTGTCTGTTAAGGATGATGAAATAGAAACACTTTCACCACCTCCAACATATCTTGGCTTTATAGAGTCTTTCTTATGCTGCAATAAACCATATTTACGAATGACCCTGGTTGCAAAGCTTGTGGCCAATGATAGAAGCCTGCATCACATTAATTGAAATCCAACATATGAGAACTTGCGGATCAGGAACATCATGACAGAACCAATTTCGGATCTTTGCGCATTGTGTCAGTTCGAGGAAGAAACAACCCAACATTTTTTCTTCTATTGTTCGATATTCCACACTTTATGGATGGAATGCTATTCATGGATGGATATTCAAGTGGTTACCCATAAGGATGCAGTTGGTCATCTAATCCAACATAGAGGTTTGCAAAGCCAACGAAGAGGAAGAAATGAATGGGCTAACAATATGGCTAACATCGATATGGACGATTTGATTAGACAGAATAGAATAATTTTCAGAGAACCAGACACCGAGGGAAAAAACATATTGGATTTAATGAAGTATATAAGTTGGTTGTGGATTAAGAGCAGGAGTAGACAGAATTACGTTTCTAGATTGGTCTAGGGAGCCGAATGTTCGCTTATTAGCTTCTAACTGTTAAATGTCTTTTATTTTGCGTTATCTTGTCTTTTTCCAACTCTTGGGTACTTGTACTCCTCTTTAAATCTACTTTTATTTTGCCTGATTAAAAAAAAGCATTGATTGAAATCTACCGATTTCAAAATGATCGGCAGTTGGACAAAATAACCAACAAAGGTTAAATTACACACGCGTGAATCAGGAATGTCAATTTTTTTTTCAAATAACATCTACCATAATCTAATAACTTGAAGCAGAAAGTCGACATATGATCAGCTTGCAGCAAAGACATTGAAAACAAAATTTATCATCCCCTTCCCCTAGCTGCAGAATATTATGATGCACGAAAGATATACTAAAAATTAAAGCCTTTCCCCAACATATTCAAGTGAAAAGGGATTGGCAGATTATATTATCCTGACAGCTTCTAGCACACATATCAAAATCCACAAATAGCCAAACAAAAACTAAGGAAAATAACGAAGTGCTATCTGAGTTTATGTATAAATCAAGAAAGGGAAATTTTATTAGATTCTTTGAACAAATAAAGCCCCACAATGCACCCATTTAACAACTATATGGTTTGCATTACAGATATCTACTTAATGAGACATCCAATGTCTATAGTAATTATGACCACAACTATCTCTAGCTCTCTTTTACATTGTGCCTCACCAGGATATTCCTCCCACTAGCACATATTTATTATTGTAGTGTAATCCACTTATGCAAGGTTAATGATTCATATACCATAACAAATTGCAAATATAGCACTACGAAAAGCTAAAGATGGTGGCACCACTATACTGTTGGATTCATACTTCTAATGGTGCTCTAGCTAGGAAATATTACAATTGATTCAAATGATGCATACTTTGATGGAGTGATTAACTTATGATGATTGGAAAAGTAGAAAATACCGGGAGTGGGTAAATATTGTATTTATAAAGAAACAATTCAGGAAAGAACAACTCTGTATATATAAAGATTCATTTAAAAAATAATACTTAAAAACAAGAGGGGTTAAATCTTTTCAATATCGGAATATCCACATGCAGAAGCCAACTTAATGCCACCGGCCAATCTAATCCAATAATAATCTTTTGAGACAGCCAAAACACAAAATGGAAACCCAGCAGGAAAAAAATGCATTATACTTTTCACAAGCCTCCGACAAGGGTCATAAACTGTAAGCAGCAAAATGTTTAGTGTTTATTTAAAATAAATGTCAATGGATAAACATCAAACTAGTCATACCTTGATGCTGCAAAAACCTCATTATCGACGCTTGCTTTAGATAAAATCAGATAAACAGCAGCAAAGAGCAACCTCAAGATACCTTCTTCTGCCAGATTGACCCCAATAAGCATTTCTAAGGAACTGAATGCACATTGAGAAGCATAAAATTTAGATAATTCGATATGAAATTCTAACTCTTGAATAGTTTCTCAAACAAAATGCAAAACACAAAGCATAAGACACCCATTCAGGTTAAACTTTCAGAACATTTCACATTGACCCGCTCATTTTTTATGGCATTAAATCAAACAGAGCCACAGCAAAATAGCGAAATCTTACTTCTCAATTTCATCGAATTTAAGTAAGTCTAAAGCCAACTGCAAGCGCCGGATCCGAGAAATCTCCAAATCCCACCCTGTAAGCATTTCAAACGCCATTGGTTAAATGATCCTATCCTTATTTTATGTTTCCTCCTTCCGAACAAATCCATGAAACTTTAGCGGTTTCAACAAGAATAATATTAGAAGCAAGTACAGGAATAAAATAAATAACAAAAAGACTTCGAATATCAGTGAATCAACTTTCTTGCGCAGATAAATTTCCAAACAGGCTGTAATTCTTTCATCAAGTGGGGCAAAAACATGATAAACCATAAATGCATTAAAATAATCATCATTATGCTATCTCGAAACCAAAACTTCTTATCGAGAGTGTTACATTCATCAAACTAATGTAAATGCAGGTCTATTAACAGCATGCCCTACAAAGTTATACAGAGAGATCGGTCAATTGCTTGGATAAATTTATCATCTAAAACACCACAAATTCATGGTAGTTATGCTTATATACTTCTGACTTCCACAAGTCTCCTGATAGTAAAAATCAAGCGAAGCTTTTGAAGAAATCAAAAAGCAAAATGAACCATGTACCAACATGGTATGAAGATCCAAGAACGAAAACGAGAAAGCAACTATTCAAATAAATAGGAGGAGGTTGATGACATTAGGGTTTAACCAAAAGCATTAGCAAACTAGTATCAAGCTGAACAACATAACCACAGAAATATATTGACTAGCCGTAAAAACTGGAGTCTTAAGGGTGTGAAATATCAAATGAAAGATTAAAAGTGACTTTTATGTGAATTAACAGTTTTAGATTAAAAAATACTAATAAAGATAAAAGATTTGAGCCAAAATTCCTGATAAAAGATTTGAGCCAAAATTCCTTAGTAATATATATTATTTCTATTAAGGATGCAGGAAAACCCCAAGAAACATAAAGAACTCTATACAGGTCCTCACCATTTTCGAGGCATAACTGTTCAGCAACTTCAGGCCCTTCGTATAAAAGAACTCTATCCAAGACCTCCACTTTCCAAGGTGGCTGGAGTCTTGTAATTCTAGTAATTCCAGAAAGATTACCAGCTCCACTATCTATGCTACTAGCACACTTGGATAGCCTAAAAGCAATCACTCCGATGGGAATGAAATTTGAGGGAACTGAAATTGAAGGAAGAACAACTGAAAGGCCTTCTTTTGTAACTAGATATAAAAAACCATTAAAACTGCAGCCCACGGATTCATCAGAAGAGGCCTCCCAACCTGGTTTGTTATAGTTTATCTCATCATTCACAACGAAGTTTGAACGTAGATTGGCATGCACAACTTGACCCCATTTTTTCTCACAATCATCTCTCTTAATTAGATGAGTAATTCCAAAAGAAGAACAGCAAATCACACCATCTTTATTGTATCCAACTGGGGGTAGAATAACTTTTCTTATGAGGCAAGATGCAGAATTAAAATCCAGTAACTTCTTCTGATCCATTATCTGGGCTACACCAGATGAGGTGGGGATATATGGGCCATGATGACTCCTCCGACACTTGATATTACTTTCTAGACTTTTCAAAAGCATGTTACTGCGTAAATTACCAAAGTAAAAACGTCTACTTTGAACTGGAAGTAGATTTTTGTCTTGATGTGCTGAAATATCATGAAAAGCTCTTTGGTAGCCAATTTCAGCCCCACCTACTTCCCAACCTGTTAGAAGTTCATGGTTAACATAGTCCTGATGAGGGATCACATTTTCAACCAAAGAACAGTTAACTTTGATAAGGTTATCAGTGCAAAACATAAAGGTGACACCACTTTCATCCATTACACCCAGCATTGAGGAATAAGGAAACATCAAGAGCCTCCTAAACTTCCTTTTACCCGCAAGACTATCAATGCGGGGGTCTGAGATATCATGCCCTTTTTCATTAGGAACAGAACCATTATTTTTTGGCTTCTGGAAACTTGGACAGCAGTCAAATCTGCAAATAGTCACAACATCAAGAGATGCTACAAAGACACCATCTGTGGCACCGTAAAAAGAGAGCAGGCCAGATTTACTCAGACAGATAAGATATCTAAGAGAAAAAATGAAGTCCACCCACTCACCCAATGGGTGCCTCTCAGAATATTTATCCAGCCTTACCGAGTAAACCCACTGTATTCCCCAGTACACTAGCCTGGCAACAGCAATCCAAATACCAAAATTTTCTTCAATAGAATCAGGACTAAAGGGTGGAGGATTAACCATGGATAGGACAAACCCAACTAAATGACTTGAACTGCTAGAGAATATTTTGACACATTTATACAAACTGCTTACACTTCCACCTCTAGATTTAGATGCACTGTCGTCCTCAAGTTTTGGAAAGGAAGAACTTGGATCTGTATCTGTTTTGTCACGAGCAGTATTCAAACCCATCATATTTCCATTCGATTGCTCTCGAGATATGTGACCATCATTAAAAAGGAAATCTGAGACTTTTGATTCCTGATCAAATATCCTAAAGGAAACAACTGCATTATCTGGAAACAATGCTCTTTCCGGGAACTTGGTACACACATCACCACCAGATATTTGTGTTTCAACTCTAGTTAGTAAAGTTCGTAGCCAAGTCTTTTGAGCAACACTTGCTGATGGCCTATCCTCCATATATTCTGTATAATTACCATTTGTTCTTGCGTTAGGAGCATCGAAATGATGTTCGGACTCTTCTGGAACCTTCAAACAGGGAGACAAGGTTGTTGACGGTCCCCACTCAACCCACTTCCCTTGTTCAGTATCACCTTCTTGTGCAGGTTTCACTACTTTATGAGATTTAAAAATTTGAGGAAAAGCATGCACAACCACCCCGCGATTTCCACATACAAAAAGTAGCTCTTGGAAGGAAGCTTCTTCATGCTGATCAGATGTACCCACACAAAGGCCCCAGGCCACGGAATCTACATCACATATATGTGAATGATCAGTAGATCTGGAAAAATTAACTCCTGAAGAACGACAATCATTTGAACCAGAAAGGCTAGGCACATTCCATTCAGGTGGATTACAAGAAGTTTCATCAGAAGTGATTTCAGGATCCTTGTCATTCACAGATTGATCTGCATGAAAATTTATATAACTAAATGAATACAAATGAATACATAATTTGGTGACATGTGAAATAACCAAACAGGGAATGATGATTAGAAGGTTACCTTTAACCAGGGGAACCAGCAGTGCTTCAAAATTGTATGACTGCAACAATAACAACTTCCTTGCAGGAGAAATAAAACCTTCTCTAAAACTTGAAGGATTATATGGAAATTCGTAGGATTCCCATTTCCGCAACTGCAGAATTGCAGGGCCATCCTCGTCCTGAGGACTGTCAATGTCCATAGACCACTGCAGGAGAAAGCCTCCAAGTATTCAATAAATAATGAAACTGAAAATCAAAACCCTCCTCTATAAAACTTCCAAGAAGTTAGGATTGTTGAAAGGAATCCATAAATCAATTCCTGAAGGAGCTCATGCCTTTAGACAGGAGAATCAGAAAAAACAATCAAATAAAACCAATTATTCCAATTTAAAAACACATGTATCTCCAGCACAAACCCAGATAAATAAATAGTTGACAGCATAAAATACTTGGTAGCATCACTAATTTAACTCCTTTCATGCTACAACCGAATCCCAGAAGGAAAAAAAAACAAAACAAAACACGGGATCAAATAAACCCAGGACCGAATGATAACTTCTACCATTTTTCCAACTTCCTAATTCAGCTCAATCAACTATAACGACAGAGAAATAAAACAGTACGATCAAGTAGTACAGGTGCAGAAGTTAGGGGTTGAACACTTGAACCTGAGAAGCGACAACGTTTGAAGTGATCGATTCAATCAGTTATTTGCATCTTATCACACTGCAAACTGACTATTATCTATTCTGCGATTCGATTTGCAGCTACAACGTCTCTGCGATTGGAATTAAGGGAAAACTGAAAATTGGAAAACGAGAATACGAATCATTGAATTTATTTTATTTATTTATTTATTTTCTTCTTTTCTTATATTAATTATTAGATTAATATATTCGATATTATTCTAGATAAGGCCTTAAACGTTCCAATTTTTTTACTGTTAACATTCCATATTTCACCAACTAGTTACGTTAGTAATTGTCTTTTATAATTCTAAGAGAAAGGTTATAACTTCACTAAATGATATAAATCAAAACCATCAGTTCATTACTTTATTAGTTCGAACTTGAGCTGGACGAATCATGTTTTTTTTTATTTATAGCCTTTGATGGGGTTTTTTTTATTAAAATATTTGAAAAATATTATTAATTTAACAAAATAATCGATATTTTAAAACAATTTAAAACTAACATAAAACGTCATTTCAGGTGGCGACTTCAACTGAAGTCGAAGTCGCCATCTGAAGTAGCGTCTTCAGTTGTGGAAAAATTATCAATTAATATTTTTTAAAAAATACTATTGAAGGCGTCATCTCAAATGGCGCCTTCATTAAAAAAATATTTTTTTTGCTGAAGGAGCCATCTGAGATGGCGCCTTCTTAACTATAAAAGTCCGGCCGAACCCCTTCATTTTCTACACCGAAACAAAATCACATAACATTTATAGTTTTTTCCTCTGGTTTTATCGTTGAAATTGTCGAATATACAATCTTAATTTACCGCCCTTCAAGTATTTTTCAGGTAAAAATCTTGTTATATTATTGATTTTATCATCTAACAGATTATATAAATTTGGTAAACTAAATTTATTAATTACTTGTAATATTTAATTTTTTTCAGAGATGTCGATTCAAATATTATTGTATTGGGGAGGTAATATATTACAAGATTCAGATACCATTATATATGATCGTGATCCATTGAGAGATACCATAATATCTCGCACCATTAATTTTATGCAGTTGTTGAACGAAATATATAAAATCACTGGCATCGACCGCAACCAGTTCCTTCTGAAAATATATGCAAGACACATGTTCAGAGATTTTTTTCAGGCTACGACAGCAATTTCGCCAATAGATAATGATTATAATTTAGCATGGCTATTGGGTTCAGAATAGGGTCATAGTTTCTTGAAAATTTACATAGAAACAGAACCACAAAACTATGAGTGTATTCCAGAAAATGTAGATTGTTGGCATATAGTTGCAGAAAGACTGACTACCTCTGGTAGAGATCTAGAAGACGATCCCATAGATGCTGATGTTATTGCTCCTGAGCCACTAGCAGATAGTTTTGCTGAATTGGGAAATGATTTTCAGTATGAACCAGATGATATTCCGTCTGAAGATGATGCTGATGACGATGAGGTTGACATTTGTGTCATGTCAGAAACAATTGCAGATCAAGATGAGGAGATATCAATCACCCAAGAAGTGTCAGTTACTGTATCGGAGACAACCACAACAAATACTCATGTCCTTTATCCAACAATTTCATTCTTCTCAATGGCACATCCCGAAGTATTTGGAGACTCAATAGACATTCCAGCAGGTAGATGTATGAGTTATTACGATTACTCCAAAAAGATATCCATCTAGATATGGTCTTCAAAAATAAAGCTCATCTGCAGGCAGTTGTAAATGATTACTATTGCAAAACGGGAGTACCGCGTTGTCAAGAGTACAAAAATATTGTGGAAAGTGGTGTGCAAACACAGTACAGAAGATATGTCTTGTAGATGGTACCTGTGGGCCTCGTTGAAGGAAAAAGTTGGATTATTCAAAAAAAACAAGTATTGAGGTTCTCACACTTGTCTTTTGAGTGAACTGTCGATCGATCATGCAAATTTGGACAAAAACATGATTGCTAGTTTGTTAGTGGGAATTGTTCGGTGTGATCGATCTTATGAAATAAAGTACGTAATTCAAACAGTTAAAGATAAATATGGATTTGAGATCTCCTATGCAAAAGGATGGTGTAGTTTGCGTCGTGAAAGGTTGAGAATGATGTGTACGGAAAATGGGAGAGCCCCGTGAAGAAATTGACTTACTATATGGGAGCTTTGCAAAAATATAATCTCGGCACAGTCGTTGAGTGGGTTCACCTTGACAATGCCAGACCAAGAAAAAATTACGTGTTTTGGGCCTCACATCCATGTGTAGAAGGATTTCAACATTGCTGTCGGGTAATAAGTGTGGATGGAACACATCTGCATACGAAATATCAACATAAATGTTGATTGTCATGGCAATGGACGCTAATAATCAAGTCTTACCTTTGGCATTTGCAATTGTTGACGAAGAAAACTTTGTGTCATGGAGATGGTTTTTGGAGATGATTAGCAAGCATATTGTGAGAAGTTCTGAGGGTGGTGTATGTTTGATTCATGACCGTCATTCGGGCCTCATTGCAGCAGCCGATTGTATTCCTAACTTCAAATCACCCCGTGGAGTACATCGATTTTTTTTAGACATGTTTGTTCAAACTTTAATAGTCGCTTAAAATCCGGTCATTTGAATGACTTATGTTGGAGAGCAGGATCAGAAAATCAGCTCAGAAAATTTGATTTCACAATGGAAGATATAAAATTTATAGAACCAAGGGCTTTTGATTACTTGAGTCGTATTGATAAGTGTCAATGGTCTCTTGCTCATGACGGAGGCTGACATTGTGGTATCATGACCACAAATATGTCAGAATTAAATTGGGTTATGAAGGTGCTCGTCGACTTCCAATCACCGCCATTGTGCAATTAACTTTTGATCGTTGTGTGCTATATTTTTTCGAGCGGCTTAAGAAGACGGAGCGAATGCTTCAAAATAATCAAGAATTACCAGATTATGTGTTCGAAAGATATGGTCGTCCTATCATTCCATCCATCGTGATGTCTAGATGTTCGATCGTAGACATCTAACAGCTTCTGTTATCATAAGAGTACAACCAGGACGTGGGGGTAATACGCATGTTGTGCATCTAAAATCAGGGGAATGCTCTTGTGGAAAATGGAAAGAGTTCGAAATACCTTACTCACATGTGATCCAAGTGTGTCGAAAGTATGGCTTAAACGCTAAAACATTTGTGAAACCATATTACAATATGAATGAATATTGGAGCACATATCAAGGACGATTTGAACTAATGTGGTGGGAGGAGTATTGGGACACCCTATGTTTTGAGTTGTACCACAACTCCACTCTGTGAAAAACAAGAAGAGTAGGTCGAGATCGAACAACGTGCATTCAGAATGAGATGGACTGGCCAGAAGCCCGTGCAAGACTACAAATGGCTTCAACTTTTCAAAATCAATAAAAAAAAATTATGTGTAATTGATTGTATGTTATTGTGTAAATGATTTTATGTTATTGTGAAAATTATTGTACGTTTCGAAATTATCGTATGTTGATTGTATGCTCACAAAACAAACATTTTTTCAAACTTTTTTATAACTATCAAAATATTTACAAGAGGAATGCAACAAATGATATCAACGACCACGAGGCCTCATCTGTAAATGTCCTCCAGTACCACAACGAGGAGGAATAATCTCTCTTCGAACTCTTTCTCTCCTATCCACTTGCTCATTCCTCTGTTGTACCACAAGTACATCATTATGTGGATGATATGGTGTGAACTGGGGGAATACAACAGGTGATACTTCAAAACTGAGACCCGTATATATCGTATATGATTGTGCAAATTCAGTCCAGACATCTGTATCCTGTTGTGTGTAGATCGGAGCATATGAAGTGAATGGTGAAGAGGAGAGAAAAGAAAGGAAAGGAAGAAGAAAGAAAGAAAGAAAGAAGGGCCGGCGTAAAAAAAACACATTATTGCACCATCTGAGATGATGCCTTATATAAAAAAATATTTTTTACTGAATGCGTCATCTCAGATGGCGAAGAAGAAGAAAGAAAGAAAGAAAGAAAGGCCGACGTAAAAAAACACATTATTGAAGGCGCCATCTGAGAGCCATCCTAGATTACGCCTTCAATAAATTTTTTTTTTACCGGAGAGGAAGACGCCACTTGAAGTGGTGGCGTTTTAGGTTAGTTTAAAAACATTTTAAAATATCGATTATTTTGTTAAATTAATAATTTTTTTTGAATATTTTAATAAAAAACCCGCCTTTGATGTCTAACCTTATATACTGTAATATATTTTGGAGTGCTGAATATTAATTACTGCTTCAAGAAAATACAATGCCCAAATAATTTACGTGACATTAAACACATCAACGTCATGTTGACGTCATATCATAACCACATCAATGACATGTGGAAGGAATAAGAATGTCAAAAAGTAAAGATTATAAACTAAAACTCAAATTTGACAATATAGATGATCAAAATCGGAAAGAGACAAAAACAAATTATCAAAATTATAATTTTTCCCATTTATTTATGCAATTAACCTGATTAAATTAGGAGAAAACGTAACTATTATGGATTCATGTGATGTGTATGGATTAACATGAATATTACGATCGCATAAAGTGAGATACACTGAATATAAACATTCTTTGTATCTCAGATATTACAATCATAATAAAATTAATTCTACGTGCATGACCATTAGGCGCAATGCAGAAAAATGCCACTAATAGTTAGTTTTTATGACTGAACTATATATTTGTGTGATTAGAGTTTTCCTTGGTAAATGAGTGAAACAATAGTTCATAAATTATGGTTGTCTCCTTGGTATATGAGGTTTTTAGCAACATCTTAAAATCAATGGGGATTCTTTGTTAATTTTTCTCACGAGAATTTTTCCATCTTACTTGATATAAATCAATAACTCTTGTAATTAAATCCCAAGAGATTGCAAAGTTAATATTAGTTGTATATATAGCTTCTTTTTTTATAAGGGAAAATTTATTAATATTGTTGGGGTTCAACAATTGCCTCTGCTTTGTGATCGGTCGAACACGTGGCGCTTGTGCCAGTGTATTGTTGAAAAGATTGATGTTGCGCCCCTTAACTATAGTTATTGGTAAAACGGTAAGCCCTCAATCCAACAATTGGTATCAGAGCCAAGGTCGATTCCCATGAGTTGCAGAGAGTGCAATTATTGGGGGAGAGATTGTTGGGGTTCAACAATTGCCTCTGCTTTGTGATCGGTCGAACACGTGGCGCTTGTGTCAGTGTATGGTTGAAAAGATTGATGTTACGACATTACACTTAACTATAGTTATTGGTAAATCGGACGCTCGATCCAACAAATAAGTAAGAACAAGAAGTACCATACAACAATATTACAACTACTTAAAATGTTATCCTCTAAAGCTATTCATTTAAAAGGTGTACATATAGCTTGATTAGGAAAAAATGTAATTTTCGCCAGGTATATTTGTTTATTTGTAATTTTGATACTCTGCGTTGTCAAAATTAAGTCTTAGTACTATATCATTTAATTTTTAGCAATTTTAGTCCTTTTTCCATCGGGGATGATGATGTGTTACTAGACAGGTCAGTGTCACAATGACCTCGGGTCAGTGTTATGTCAGTGATATGTTGGCAAAACGAACCAAAATTACAAAAATACAAAGATAAGAAACTAAAATTGAAATTTGACAACATAAAAGACCAAAAATGCAATTTTCCGCTTGATTACACAATTTAAAATCAATTCATAGCTTCATGAATGACATAATTTATGATACAAATTAGATCTCTTCATTTCAAGGTTGTGTTAGCTCTTTCTTATATTCATGAACGTATTGAAATATCAACTTGTAAACTGATGAAGTTAATTAATGTTATTATTTGGGAGTGAGGAAGTACCGAATCTGAATAGATCAAACACTTATTTCCGAGCACATAAAGGCTTCTGTCATTTGATTCATTAAGGATGGGTTCTGCTGGAGTTGATGGTCAATTCTGAGACAATAAAAATGAGCTATTAAATTCTAATAAATATGAAGGAGAAAGTACGTGGTTTGAAAATTTTTGATAGTAATATTGATTTTTAGTAGTCCAAATTGTATTTACCACAATAAATAAATAAAAATTGGATTTGACTGGATTCAAAGTCTTATTTGAATTTGGAAACTTGTCCTTTTTTCAGAATTTAATTTTGTAAAATAATAAGAAAATTGAAAAGGTAAATTTGAAAGGATATTGTCTTCTGCTTGAAAAAAGGGCTAATTTAAAATTTCCTCCCCTGCTTTTGAGAAAGATTATAAGTAATTTTTGTCTAAAAAATGGTTGGATTATATGCTCAATTTTAGAATTTTCGACTCTACTTGAAACGGGTATTGAATTGTGTGAGATGATCCTTGTCTGAAGAACATTAACTTCAGTCTTTTATTAGTTTTAAGAATTGCTAATCTGATATGGATTTGTCATTTTCTTGGAGTACTGTTTGGCCTAGAACTTTATTGTTTTTTTATAGCAATAATATTAATTATAGGTGTCAAAACATGCTTCAAACGGGACGACTCACACAACCGTAACCCAACGGGCACAACCCATTTGAACCCGCTATGGAAAAACCCTAACCTCGATGATGGGTTGTTCTGTGGATTTAACCTACATGTGGACCAATAAATATCCAAGTTGTAGTAGAGAAAAATATATATGGAAAGATATGACTGTGAATAAGTACACAAGATAGAAGAAAATTTAAAATTTGAAAGAAAAAGGTTTAGATCCTGCGAGCATAAGCACGATGGCCAACTTGGTGACTGGTGAACAGAGACAAAAGGAAATGATGCATGTTTGCCAATTCAATACTGTTTTAAGTTGAATCTTAATTCACTCAAGAATATATACATATATATATATATATATATATATAGATGATGCAAAAGTTAGATGTATATTACATCATGCAAACGCATCTCTACATTCATTCGCATTTTTACTTTATATTTATTGAAACCTTACTAATTCATAGTTTATGATTTTGTACAAATTAGACATAGACATCATGTACGAGTGGATAAAATATAAATTATTTTTAGAAAAATGAATTTTTAAATTTTAAATCTGTATGCGCTTTTGTGTTTTTTTTTTTTGAAGAAATATTTGAAGAAATCTGTATACAAAAAAATAATTGAAGAAATCTATTCGATCTATTTTTGTGTTTTTTTTTTTGATAAGGGGGAGGGGAATTTTGTAAAAAAATTTTGGTTACAGTTAGGACTCGAGCCCAAGTCGTCCCAAAGAGGGAGATGAGTCTTCAATACCCGGTTAAGGCCGGAGGCTCTTTGGCATGTATTTATATATTTTATTAAATAAAAAAATGCATGCCAAACATCAATGTGATATATGAGATTAATGTATAGTTACTAATTGTGTTAGAAAAAAGGATACAAAACCATGAACACTAGAATGTTGAATAAAAAAATAAAAAGAATAGTTGTTGAATGAGAAAAATGAGGTAGCTAGGATTGCTTCATCAATGGCAAGTGTCGTGGAATCAAATGAATGATGGCATGAACACATTATGGCCCCCACCAATAATTTTGCAAAATGAAGTTAACCTAGATTAATGTGTGTAATTGAAGAGATCATAACATTATTATTAGGGTGGTTTGGAAATTGGGAAATGGTGGGGATACAATATTTTAAAGGGTATTTAAAAAGAAGTGGAAAGGTAACAAGCTTTTTTCCCTGTCAAAAATGTCAAATTGGCCCACACCTATATATATATATATAAATTTCATCATGTTTTATAGAATATGAGTCTTTCTAATACTAGACCTAAACTTTTAAAACTAGTCAAGTATAGTCTCGTTGAAATTATTTTTAATCAAAAATAATCCAAACTTTTATCTTTAGTCAATAAGTCTCAAAATTTTGTTTTCAATCAAAAATGATCTTAAAGCTCCCAATTCAATTATGAGACAACTTTTGTTAAAACTAATTTATGTGGAACTAAATTCGTTAAAATCATTTATATGGATTTTTTATTAAAAAAAATTTCTATGAAACTATATTTGATTAGTTCTAAAAGTTCGGGACTAATATTATAAGAGTCCATATTATATGATATCATTTTTTAAAATTTACCACACATATATATATATGTGTGTGTGTGGGATATGAGATATGCAACCAAGATTTATCATCATTCCAATTGGATATCAAATTTTATTCTAGAAATTAATACAAAAGTAACCCAAGATTCACATGCACCTACCCTCACTGAAAGAAGAAAAAAAGTGTACCAAGGATGTATATACGATGAATTGCATTTCTTCGCCAAGATATCAAATGTATGTATCAATTTAATGTTTTAGCATTGATTGGTTTCATTTTGGTATTTATGAAACTTTATTTTTTGAAAATATAATTTTGGAGAATGCATTGGATAGAATGGCATACATTTATTTTTCATTTTGTGAAGGGAATTCTTTTTATTGTAGAAATTATCTACAATAATTTCTTACATTTTATTTTCATATGACTTCCTATTGTCATATCCCATAGTGTCCATGAAATATGATCATCAGTGAGTGCATACAGGCAAGCCCACTGCCCACCCCTGCTGATACAGTTTGTCATGCAGCTCTGTCAGATAGCAAAGTTGGCATTCCATTTGCAGAAACAAACAAATACATATAAATATTATTTGACAATTTAGTCCCTATACATAACATTCCTTTGTTTTTTTTTTTCCATGACACTCAATTCTTTATGTTTTTGACTTTGTAGGACAGGACATTTCATGTCAGCTTAAGTTCGAATTATCTTATGTTGTGTTTGCATGGATGAATTTCGTTTCAGTAGAGATATTTGATTCGAGAATGTATTGGAAATTTGAATTTGAAATGACATATGTTTTAATTATGTGCATTTCAAATCCATCACATTTACCATTACATTTACATAATTGAATTTGAAATACATCTAATATAAATTCATTCAAACAATTAAATGGATTTGAAATCAATGATTTGAAATACATGGCTTCAAATTCCTTAACCAAATGCACCCTTAGACACCACCCAGTTTAGTCATTTTAATTAATCAAATTAACCACTTGATATGTTTCTAAAGAGAAAAATTAGGCGTGGAAATATTTTCCAACCCAGGAAATGAAACCACACATTATCATCTTATTTTATTTTCTTTTCCAAAAATATATTTTACTACATTTCACAATATCTTCCAATCCAACATGATCTTCTTTGATATAATTCAAATTTTAATCATGTTCCAAAAATACTTTTATTATTATGCATTTCATTATATTCTAATTTAATATATTATATTTGAAATTTTAAGATATTATTCTCAAAATAATAAAAAATTAAGAACCCAGCGTATTTCAATACGTCAAGTGCACCCATTCCAAATTTCAGCCATCTGATGTTACAGATGATGAGTATGTTGCCTTCCTGCTATACTGGTTGTGCCAAAGGCTATAGTAATATTGATCCTCCTATTCAACTACTTCGACCATTTTCGAGCACCTTATAGTATTTTGGAGCGTCTGAAGATTCGATCATTTCTCTATGATTTTTCTTGCACTGCCCCTTTCAACGGGTTTCAATAGTTAAAATATATCATCCAAAAGTATAACCAAACATAAAGTATATTCTCTGATACAATTTTCAAAAAGCATATTTTAGAAAAAATATATAAATTACAAGAACACCACAAATGAAACAAAATGCCACCTCAAATTTTTAGAAGAAATTGTATTCACTCTTTTGTAGTACACTTCCACCATCGACTTGATAAAATTAAGTGACGAAGTCTATGAGAGGAAATGTGTGCTAGAGCTTTTTCTTCAATTGTTGTTTTCTAAGATATTATCATATGTTATGTTTTGATTTGGTAAAAATTCACAAAATTTCTTTTATAAATTAATTTTATTAAAAAGTTACATAAATTGCAAAAAACAGACTTTAAAGCATGTTACAAATACATGTGGTTCCAACTCAAAACCAATTGTTAATTAGTAAAATAACTCGTTTATCTTATAAAGAGCTAACATAATTTGAAAATTCTCAATGTGACACAACTCTCAACACGTTCCCTCACGTGTAACATTATACAAGGCAAACACGTGGATTGATAACACGGGTGACGGTGAGGATGCAGGCAGAATAACCAATCACATGAAAAATCTGGTAGATTACAACTCAAAATCAATTGGTAATGAGTGGAGTAACTCGGATATCTCATAAAAAGCTAGCATGGCTTGAAAATTCTTAATGGGACAATACTCAAAAGAAGCATTACAAATGGTAGGATTATTTGAACATTTTTTTTTTTTAAAGAGAATTGCTAAAGCTATAACCAGCTAAAGTTTCCAATATGTTAGTACCCTTCTCAAAAGTCCTGGATTGAATTTTGTATGTACTTTGTATTATAATTTTTCTTCAAATATAAAGTCTTTCAAGATCAAATTAAAATGTGCAGACAATAGTGGAAGATGAAAATGACACGTCTAGTGTATTATTGGTATTTAGTCCCTTTCATAACAAATATTCTTTATCCTTTTTTTACCTCATAAAGAAACACGGTTACCAAGACTAGCTACTAAAATTAATGTTCTCTCGTGCATACGAGTGTGCGCCACGTTTATATACGTACATATATATATGGCAAAATGAAACAAAATACGTAATTACAGATACTCATTTCTACGCAATAAATTTGATACAAACCCTAACCCTTTACTCTTTTAATGAAGTCCACTGGCAGTATAAAAGAAAACCATATATGTCCATTTAGAGCCCTTTAACACAATTTCTTCAACCCCAAATCCCAAGAATTCTCGACGGAAAATAACGAACTGATCTTTCTTTGGACATAATCTCAGGCAAGCATGCTGAACCAAAGTGTATTTGAGGAACAAGATCATGTAATAATATCATCACAGCTTGGAGGGTTTTTCCCTAATTTCCACTCAAACTTTACCTCCATTCCATCAGAATTCCCCCTTAATCAACCCTTCAAAGGTCTTGCCACAAATATCAGTACACCTCTTCCTTCATTTGAAGCTGCATATCAGCCTTTACCAACAAAGCAAAAGGATGAATTCACAGCCCAGTTTTCAGGATCACAGTTTCTTTCTTTGCAAAGATCTCCAGTAAATTATTGGTAAGAGATAAAATAAATAAATAGATAAATAATTATATGTATATATATATATATATAGTGTGTGTGTGTGTAGCAGATTTGATATTTAGTAATTAAGATTACTATGTAACTCTATCGTTTGAAAAGCAGGTGATTATTGTATTTTTTGTTTAAACTGAAATGATCATTCTCTTCTGTTTTATCGTAAAATATCATAAAATATCAGATCCCATCATCAAGAACCGGTGTGTTTAGCTAGTAGTCGTTTAAAATAACAACAATTTTTATGTATAAGTCATCGAGAGGAAAATTAGTAAAGAATTTTCCCTTATAAAAAAATATGCATGACTCATCTAGAAATGTAACTTCAGACCTCTTAATTTTATTCATTTCTCCTCTTGATTTTGAGATTATCAATTAACTTCAGGGCATGGGGAGAATTGAGTGATCATTGCATGAGCATGAACAGAAGTGCACTAGGAGATGATCATCACGTAGGTGTATCACCAATCAAGATGAAGAAGATTTACAAAGGAAGAAGAAAGGTAAGAGATCCAAGATTTTGCTTCAAAACAATGAGTGATGTAGATGTGTTGGATGATGGTTATAAGTGGAGAAAGTATGGACAAAAAGTTGTGAAGAACACCCAACATCCTAGGTATGGTTTTGATTTCTTGATCCTTAATTTCTCATATTCTTTAAGTTTCTTTACATTTTGAAATCTAGGATTTGTTAATTCCTTAAAATACATTGTGCATCATGAAGGGAAGATAATTGAAGTGAAAAAGAATAATACTATAGATATATTTTATATATGTATAGATTTTATAAGTTAATTATTTCTCATGTCATCAAGTGCTATAGAGTAATTTAAAGCATCATATACCATTGTTATTCCCTCATCACCAATCTCAAAGTTGTTGTTATTATTAGTATTCGATTCTGATGTATTGTTCAACCTTAGTAGTGCTACTGTATCGTTCTTTTAATAGTTTTGCCCTCTTGGTTTTGCTTTGATGTGTTGTACTTAAACTTGTGTAAGTTGGTTGAGTACCCGTTATACTCTCAATATTAATAATTTTTCGCCCGATCAAAAAAAATATCGGTATTACTATTATGAATAATAATTATTATGAATAATAATATATGGAAAAGCAAAAGTAAACCATAATTACTCTTTCAGATATTGTAGCAACCAACAATGGTAATAATTATACTAGCTAGCATTGAGTTCCAATGAATAATGCTGATTTAACTCCTATAATTCTGCATATTTTTAAAAATTAAAATATAGAGAATTGAATAAAGACGAAATGATTATCATTTCTCCCTTCATTATTTCTATATGAAGATCTATGAAGATCCCTTTCATGATTTTGTTTTGTATGAAAAGTAAATTGAACTTTTATCACTAAATCATTACCGGTATATTAGCAATTCCCTCCTATTTATCGCTTTCATATCCATGTTTCAAATATTGTTTCATCTTCAGCTTAATGTACACTATTTAGTGACATATACATCCATTACAAAAACGATCCAAGGTCGAATTTAGACAAAGAGATGCTCCAAGTTCTCTTCTTAGCCGTTACGTTAGGGTGACTGAAGAAAGATTGAAAGGGAATTTCGAGAGCATCCCAAAAAAGATGTAGTAGGAAATAAGGATTGGTACGGAAAATAGACCTTTATATGGAAGTTAGAGATCACTTTAATTAACCTTAAAGCGACGAGAAGGCACCCGGTTCGGACCGTATAATTTATTTAAAATGAAACTCCATAGTAGATTAGCATTGAGGAAATTTTCAAAGCATTATATCCCAGAATTTCTTAAGGGTACTATAACTTTATTTCATTAAGAGAGCCCACTGTGCTAGAAAAAGCTACTGTTTTTATCATGATTCCAGCCATTGCCAGTTTGCAACTGCACCAACCTTCAATATAAGTCATTTCATTTCATGTTTCTTTTTTCTTGCTAGGTGAAGACATAATTTTCCACAATGGCCTACCATATTATAAGCTAATTTATTTAATGTTTGAGTCACAATTTAATTAAATCAAGTAGATCAGCTCAAAGAATTGTTTATTATTTATTTTGTTTGCGATATATTTTGTATTCTCCGAAAAAAAGATCCATTAATATGCCATTTTACTCTTTTTTTTTGTGCATTCAGGAGTTATTACAGATGTACACAAGATAATTGTCGTGTAAAAAAACGTGTGGAGCGATTAGCAGACGATCCAAGAATGGTGATAACTACATATGAAGGAAGACATATACATTCTCCATCACATGACAATGATGATGAATCTCAAGCTCCAGTATATCAACTCAATCATTTCTTTGCTTAGACATCTCAAATATGATATATATCGGTCCTCCATGCATGCCATGGTACTACACATCACATGTGGATTTCCTTGAAATTATAAGAATAGATGCATTCCATATATAGACCATGGATTATGCAATGTTATCTGTTTGTATCTTCGTTTCTATGCCCTTATTTTATTGGGCTTGTGGCTGTATAACCAATCTTTTTAAGATAGCTATATATGCATGACTTCTCATACACACCAATCTTTTCGGCTCAATTATTAATATATATATCTTACTATCTTATAAAGTGTGAGGGTGCTAGAAAAACCAACTTGGAGAAGTTTTTTTCAAAACCACAAAATTGCCCTTCAAACTCCCTCATTTTTCATGTTTGTGTTCCACTTTTTAAAATTTCTAATTTACGCATCCTCTCAATTTTCAAGATTTTCACATTCATCCTAACAAATATATCAATGTGTTAAATGAACGCAAGATCCCTACTAAATTAGATAACAAAATAACATCAAAAAATACATGGGAGGGTCATTTTGAAAAAAAAATATTACATCCCAAAAGCCTAAATTAAAAAATAACTTTACCATTACCACATCAGTTTACAAAAAAAAAAAATTATATATGCACGCAACGCGTGCAAATGAAGGCTAATATATATAAAGCCTACCATATTATTTCAACTCAACTCTTAACATATGAGTAGATTATTAAATGAACAATTATACAAGACTAAAAGTAAAAGCCCATAATCTTGCAATCCTCTATGTTGCACCGATACTCCAAAAATTTCACGATCAAGTATCAGATACAGTTGGGATACGGATAGGCGATGATATGTCACCGATACGTATCGGATACGCCATGTGGTATCTGAGGACAAAAATTAGGTTTTTATTTCGGATATGGTCAAGATACGCCGGTGATCGTATCCGACAGGGATTATATACGGGAACTTTCAGAATTTTTTAAAAAAATAAGGTTGAAACTGTAATTAAAATTAAATTATTTAACTGAATCCCTATTTCCTAACCACCCTAATGTGTTTAATGTCGATTATATGCTTGAAATTTTTAGATGTCCTGATTAATATTCTACCATTTGTCGTGAATTTGGTGAGTTTGCAACTTTATTCTGATTTCTAATGTGTTTTCGTATCCTACAAATTTTAAAAATCTCGTGCAATCTTACCCGTATCTGCGTATCCACGTATCCGTGTATCCGTATCCATGCAACATAGGCGAGCATTAATCACGGCTAGAACAATAAAGAACAATTTTAAACTCATTGCGCAGTTGCAGTTACTATATCAACTAAGGATCGAGCTTTTTCTTGGATTAAATTCATCAAGACAACAACTCGTAATAAAATGAAAAATGAATTTCTAACTAATATCATTGTTATTTAAATTGAGAGGGAGATTGTTCTTAATGTTGACATTTAAAAAATCACAGGCTACCACTTAAATAATATTTTTATTGTATAGTTTCCTATTTTCTATTTTTTGTTCCTCAAGTTAATATAATTTATTTCATATTATTTTCTATGTTTATACATGTACTTCAGAACAAATTTTAGGTCACCAGATTAAAAGTTTCTGGTTACGCCATTGTTTGATACAATAATAATAAAAAAAAGAATGCTTAAAATTTATGCAGTTTTGATTTGATTAATCAACCAAGACCCAACTGTAGGCGCGATACCGTCATTCTCCATTTTCATGGATGCATCTGATCAAGTCTATATCGCAACCATCAGATCATACAATAATTGCATGGGCCACGCAGAAAATTAAGACATTGGGTTTTTCCATAGTGTGACAGAATCGTGTGCAGATTAATTGAAGTATTGGGCCTTCTTATAAAGGTTTGGCCCATCAACAGTTCAACAAATGTTGCAACCATAACGTTTAGTTTAATTTGGGCCAGGATCCACTAAATGTTAGCAAATGAAAAACACAAGCCCACGAAATGCAATCTTTGCGTAAAAGCTGAGATTCAAAAAAAAAAAAAAAGTAAATGCACCCTAATTAAATCGTACTAAATTTGAAATTAAAAGTGCATTTGTATCGAGGGATTTGAAGCATAAATTTTCAAATCCTTTATTTTGAAAAAATAAATATATAGACGACAACCGTATTCAACTGATGATATAGGAAATTAACAGCTGCCATTCAATTTAAGTAAATTAAAAAAATAAATTAAAACTAAACAGAATAAACATATCTGAATTTGAGTTTTTGCTGTCTTGTATTAAAAAAATAAGAGAGAGAAAATATGTATTTTGTATCTAATTATAAAATACTGCTATTTTTGTTTAAAATATTATTAAAAATATATTATTAATATGTTAATTTAAAAAAAATGTACCCAAAACTAATGTAAAAACGCGTTTCAGCGGTGGACCCTGAAATTATAATTGTATGTATCAAATTCTTTTTTTAAAGAGTATAACTATGTGATATTATCCATTCCGCCTTATGTGGGTTCTGCTTGCTTGCCGTATTATTATTCTAATGATATGAGCTCATATGTTTTTTTTTGTTTTTTGAGAAGATATGAGCACGTGTATCGATGCATGTCCCGAGCCAGAGTAAAAAATGAGGTGTTGATAGGCATGTGACAATCATCCAGATAAATTAATCATATCTTATGACATGAACTATAAGATAAGATGCAATGAAGTCGCTTACGTCGGTTTGATCATGTACAACGTAGCCCAGCAATGTACATGTGAGTCCAAGAATTTCGGTCATTTCACGAGAGCGAGAGGACGATCGAAGCAGACATGTCTCGAAGTTATACGGAAAAACTTGGAGTTCAATGGGATTAAATAGGATAATATGACCGATAAAAGCGCTTGGAGAAGACTGACGCATGTGTCTGGCATGACTTAAGTCTCTATATTGTTCATGTGGTCTACCGCACTTCATTGAGATTAAAGAATTAATTGTTATATATTCTCTCAATAATTAAAAATAATTCATTATATGTAGGATATATCGGTGATTATAAAATTTAATTTATTTAAATTTAGATAATAAAATTTAAAAATATTATATTTAGGAATTATAAGTGTTTTTTTATTATCATAATTACAAAAAAAATGATATCATCCTATATAATTGATTGTAATAAATAAAAATTTGTGAATAATTTTTTAAAAATATATATAATAGGTATTTTAGTCTTTAAAAAAAGTTAAGATAAAATCTTAAAAGAGGCCCAATACCAAATGCTTTTTCGAGTTATTATAATATCTAAAAAAAACATATAAGATTTTGTAAAGAGTTTATAGGCTGAGGTAAACAGTGTGAAATCAAAATTGAGCTATAATTGAAGGAGAGTAGAAAGTCTTGCCATCAAACCAATATGTCTCAGACTTGCTTGTCGGATTATTAATAGGTAAAAATGTCAAGAAACAGGTGAGATACATCCATTTATTTGTATTTATAATTTTTTTTTAAAAAAAACTCATTTTAATCAAAATAATAATATATTTGTGTATAATTTTAAGAATTCTTATAAAGTGGTTGCAAAATCTTTTCCTCTAAAATTTTACATATAAATTTATCATTTAATCAGAGGATTGCGTCAAAACTTTGCAAGAGCTGCATCAATAACATAATTGGTATGAGTTGAATATGGGAATTTCGAATATCAATGGCCTAAAATGTATTGGGACTGTCCGATCTATCATATACTAAGAGCGGCTCCAAAAATCCCGTTAAAAATAAAGAGTGTCGCAAAACCAAGCTTTAGATGCTTAAGATTGTAATCTGTATTGAATCTACAATATAAATGAAAAATTACAAATTAAAAATTCATGTTCATATGTGATGTGATCCGTTATTTTACGTGTTTGGTAGAATTAAATATTTACGAAAAATAAAATGAATACACCAAGATTTTTTACGTGGAAAACCCTCAAATTGAGAGAAAAACCACGGGACTTAGTCCAGTATAAAGCTCCACTATAAATATTGATGATTTACAAGATGATCTGGACACAAGAAAAAATTATTCAATGACTTACACGACTACTGTTATAGAAATTATAAAAAAGACCGAACAGACGCAAGTTTGCTCTCTTCGGAGTCTTTTTGCCCAGAAAAATCCAACCCCTACTATGATGACATCCGCGGGTATTTATAGGACTGTTCCCAGTGATTGGCTCGCGGGAGATCCGGAGCACGATGTTCTCTGATCGTGGCTTAACTGGAGCCCAACGCGTCCGAGAAATCCGCGCCCCATTATTGCACGTTCATTCACGCCGGTTAATTTGTTAGTTATTCCCGGGTCTTCCGCTAATCTTGACCAGAAAACCGAGGAGGGTTAGCAGCTGTTCGGTAAAAACCCTGCTCGGTGCTTTTCGTTCGGTGCACTATGTTCGGTATATGTCTTTGTTCGGCCCTTGAGGGATTTTACCCGAGGAGGTCAATATGTCATATGACATCACCTCACCCCCCTAAAGTAAAGCTAGACGAGACTTTTGAAGTCTTGTTTTATTGCTTTCGGGTAAAATCCAAACTTAACATGCTCGGGATATTTTGCCGCCCTTTTTTCCCGCCCAAATATTTCAAATGCCGCGCGACGTTTCGTTTCCCGAGGCTTCTTTATAACCGTCCATTCCCTTATTTTTGGACGGTAAGGATTAAATGACTGTTCACATGGTCCCCGCTATAAATACCCCTCCATTTTCTTAATTTGTTTTTACTTTACTGCATTTTGCTTCCGAGCTAGCACCAGACGGTCGAACAACTTGTCTCACCAGTTCCCTTCTTTTTAATCACTTAAGTATGGTTTCTTCCTCAGCCGATTCTTCATTGCAAGCTATAGATAGGTTTACCGAAGGAGATGCTCTTAGCCCCTCTCCTCAAGCCTCTTCCTCTTTCGATAGTGGCAAAACCCTAAGCTCTTCTGCTGCGTCGGCTGCTCATAAACAAGAGCAGAAACGTGCTACGGAGCGAGATTTAGTTAAAGCCAGGGTTCCTTGGTTCGAGATATTCGAGTCTGAGGTTAAATTGCCTCAGCAACTCATCAATATCCGAACTAAATGGGGGATTTCTGAGGGGACTTCTATTATTGCTCCCCCTTCTGGATCTCGTCCCCACTTACCCCCCTAAGGGGTATTTTCCTTTCTATATAGACCAACTCGAGGAGGGCTCCGTTTTCCCGTCCCTTCTTTCTTTATTGAAGTGGCCTCCTACTTCTGCGTTTCCCTTAGTCAATTATTTCCCAATAGCTATAGGTTATTAGCAGGCTTCTTCATAGTTCTTTCTTATCTGGGTTTTACCCATACTCCCGAGCTTTTTCATTGTTTCTTCCAACTGAACAAGAAAGAGATCGGGCTTTTTTTACTTTTCCTCAAGGACAGGGGTTGGCTTCCTCAAAAAATACCCCTCGTCTATAAAAAATTGGAAAAACTCTTACTTCTTTGCTCGTCCCCTCCAGCCTTGGGATTGCCCTATGGAGTGGAGGGAAAGTCTCCCGATGGGGAAATCAATCAAGGGTCACCTTGAGGAGGAACCGTATTTGTCGGTTCGTCGTGCACTTGGCGATCAGTGTTATAATTTGATGGAGCTGATTGACGACGGACTGCTATACTTGTTCCAATTGAGCCCCAAGGGTGTATCCTTGAAAATGTCCCTCGATGAGTGCTTTCCAAGTAATCTTCTTCGTTTTACTTTTAACTTATCATGTTCGGACTAATATTTCTCTGCTCTTTTCAGAAACAAAAATGATGAAGGCAATGATAGCCGAGAAGCTAAGGGAGAAGAGCCAAAAAGGCCAAACTTCTAAGGCTGCTGCTATTCCTGCACCTCCCCCTTCTATTGAGATTTTGACTCCTTCTGAGGAGAAGGCTTCACCTGAGAAGACTCATGCTCTTCATCGCAAGAGGAAGACTACTCCCGAAGGTCCAAGTTCCTCGCCCCAAGCACCTCCTACTAAAAAAACTTATTCTTCCCTCATCCCTTCCGAACCTCGAGCCTCCTCTCAACCCGCTCTCGGTGTATCTCGACCTTCTTCGAGATACCATATCCCTTCGTGGACGTACTCCCCTACTGTTCCACTACTGAAAAAAACCCGATCCCAAAGCCTCCCATTCCATGCTGTGCTATACCCCCAACCCTGCTGATCGAAAATACCTCGGGGAGCTGGCTTTCAGCAACTTGGTGAACGACTTCTCCTCCTCCTTTACCCAGGTAAATGTTTATGCCCATTAATTTGTTCCGTTTGTCTTCTTTCAATACCTTCATTTGTTATTTTAACTTATATATGATCTGATGCAGGCCCACATGATGGCGGGTGAACTTCTCACTCGTTTTCATTCAGTTCGATTGGCTGATGGGCAAAATCAGAAGCGCATCCGGCAGTTAGAGGGTATGGGTGAGGAGTTGAAGAAAACAGTGAGCCTTTTAGAGGAGCGGCACTCGGCCCTGGTATCGGCTCGGGACAAGGCGGAGCAGGTCCTGGCAGAGGAGCGGACAAAGTTTGCTGCTCTGGAAGATGCTAACTCTTCTTTGTCAGAGCAGTATAAAGCCCTGGCTGAGCAACATCAAGCTGTCTCCGAGCAGCTGGCTCAGGAGAAATCTTCCACAGCTGCTCGTGCGGAAGAACTATGGCTTTCGAAGAAAGCTGAGTTTTTGAAGTCTCCAGAGTATAGCAGCATGGTGGCTGACCGTGCCTACAAGTTCTTTGATCATGGTTTTGAGGCATGCGTCGGCCAATTTAGATCTCAAGGCTATCCTCCGAAGAGGCTTCAAAAGACTTCCTTGACGTCAATGCTGCTCTGGAGAGCCTCCCTCAGGAGCTATTTCAGCCGTAGGATAGCGCTTTTATCTTTTATTGTACTTCTTTCTTTTTTATTAATGAAATCGTTTGCTTGTATCTTGGAACAAACTCGCTACCCCCCCCGAGCGCAAACACTTAGACAATTTTAGGTTTAAAACGTGGACCAAACATCCCGATCCCACGAGTAAACAACTAAAATTCCGAACAGCTCGCTACCCCGCGAGCACAAACACTTAGGCAATTTTAGGTTTAAAACGTGGACCAAACATCCCGATCCCACGAGTAAACAACTAAAATTCCGAACAGCTCGCTACCCCGAGCACAAACACTTAGGCAGTTTTAGGTTTAAAACGTGGACCAAACATCCCGATCCCACGAGGTAAACAACTAAAATTCCGAACAGCTTGCTACCCCGAGCACAAACACTTAGGTAATTTTAGGTTTAAAACGTGGACCAAACATCCCGATCCCACGAGTAACAACTAAAATTCCGAACAGCTCGCTACCCCGCAGCACAAACACTTAGGCAATTTTAGGTTTAAAACGTGGACCAAACATCCCGATCCCACGAGTAAACAACTAAAATTCCGAACAGCTCGCTACCCGAGCACAAACACTTAGGCAATTTTAGGTTTAAAACGTGGACCAAACATCCCGATCCCACGAGTAAACAACTAAAATTTCGAACAGCTCGCTACCCCCGAGCACAAACACTTAGGTAATTTTAGGTTTAAAACGTGGACCAAACATCCCGATCCCACGAGTAAACAACTAAAATTCCGAACAGCTCGCTACCCCGAGCACAAACAGTTAGGCAATTTTAGGTTTAAAACGTGGACCAAACATCCCGATCCCACGAGTAAACAACTAAAATTCCGAACAGCTCGCTACCCCCGAGCACAAACACTTAGGTAATTTTAGGTTTAAAACGTGGACCAAACATCCCGATCCCACGAGTAAACCGATGTTAATGTAATGTTTAAACGTGGACCAAACATCCCGATCCCACGAGTAAATCGATGATAATGTATTGTTTAAATGTGGACCAAACATCCCGATCCCACGAGTAAACCGATGATAATGTAATGTTTAAACGTGGACCAAACATCCCGATCCCACGAGTAAACCGATGATAATGTATTGTTTAAACGTGGACCAAACATCCCGTTCCCACGAGTAAACCGATGATAATGTAATGTTTAAACGTGGACCAAACATCCCGATCCCACGAGTAAACCGATGATAATGTATTGTTTAAACGTGGACCAAACATCCCGATCCCACGAGTAAACCGATGATAATGTAATGTTTAAACATGGACCAAACATCCCGATCTCACGAGTAAACCGATGATAATGTATTGTTTAAACGTGGACCAAACATCCCGATCCCACGAGTAAACCGATGATAATGTTTCCCGATCCCACGAGTAAACCGATGATAATGTATTGTTTAAACGTGGACCAAACGTCCCGATCCCACGAGTAAACCGATGATAATGTAATGTTTAAACGTGGACCAAACATCCCGATCCCACGAGTAAACCAATGATAATGTAATGTTTAAACGTGGACCAAACATCCCGATCCCACGAGTAAACAACTAAAATTCCGAACAAACTCGATGAATCAAATACTTTCATTTTATTACTACTGAATTCATAAAACAATAAAAAAGAAAGATTACACAAAATACTTCTTCAAGTTATGAATGTTCCAAGGTCTTACCAATTTCCGACCTTCATGATCTTCCAGCCTGTATGCTCCTCTTCCGATTACTTCCTTAATTTTGTAAGGACCTTCCCATTTGGGTGCCAACTTTTTCACATCCCCAGCAGAATTTGTTCTTCGTAACACTAAATCACCAACTTGAAATGTTCTTGATCGAACCCTTCGGTTATAGGCGTTGGTAATCCTTACTTTATATAGCTCTGTTCTTGCTACAGCCTGTTCTCTAAGCTGATCAATCTCATCCAACTCTTGCATTCTCTTAACCTCGTTCTGCTCTGGATCATAACATTGTACGCGGAGAGACTCAATCCCAATTTCTGCTGGAATGAGGGCCTCCGAACCGTATACTAGACTATACGGAGTTTCCCCTGTAGATACCCGAGGAGTTGTTCGATATGCCCACAAGACTCCAGGTAGTTCATTTACCCATTCTCCTCGGGCCCTTCTAGCTTCGTCTTAATCCAATGTAATAGAATACGGTTAATAACTTCGACTTGTCCATTTGATTGTGGATAGGCTACTGACGTGAATATTTGCTTAATTTTCATCTCTTCGCACCACTCATGTATTTTCTTTCCCTGAAATTGCCTTCCATTATCCGAAATAATTCTCCTCGGTATTCCGAACCGACATACTATGCTTCTCCATAAGAATTTGATGACTTCCTCCTCAGTTATTTTTGCTAAAGGCTCGGCTTCCACCCATTTCGTAAAGTATTCCACTGCTACTAGGAGGAATTTTCTTTGCCCCGTGGCAAGGGGAAAAGGTCCGACGATGTCCATCCCCCATTGATCAAAGGGACAGGAAGTGATACTGCTATTTAAGACCTCTGCGGGTATGTGAGATAAATTTGCATGTTTCTGGCAATTGTTACATTTTTTAACAATTCCTTCGGCATTTTCTCTCATACTGGGCCAATAATATCCTGCCCGAAGGGCTTTCTGATATAACATATTACTTCCCGAATGATTCCCACAACAGCTTCGTGAATTTCCTTTAGTAAATGTTCTCCTTCTTGCGTTGATGTGCATTGCAAGAAGGAAGCTGAAAATCCCCTTTTGAACAATTTGCCCTCTGCTAACACAAAACGCCTATCCATTCTCTTCACCCCGAGCAGCTTCCTTTGGATCTAACGTCAACACCCTATTTTTCAAGAATTTAATGATATGCTCCCGCCAATCAGATATGACACAAGGCTCCAAATTCATTATACTGTTGATTGCTGTGTGTGAGACCAAAAGATCTTGTACCAGCACTTTCCTATTCTTCCACTCATGGATGAAGCTGGCCAACTTTGCAAGCGAATCTGCTCGGTTATTATCTTCTCGTGGTATTTGCTTCAATTGTACTTCCTTGAACTGATTCATTAATGCTTGGGCCTTCTCCACATATTTTTTCAATTTTTCTTCTTTTACCTTGTATACCCCATTTACCTGCTGTACGACCAGCATTGAATCCATGAACACTTTTACTTTTTGAACTCCGGCATCTATCGCCACTTGTAAACCAGAGAGGAGAGCTTCGAATTCGGCTTCATTGTTTGAGGAATGAAAACCGAACTGAATAGCTATGGAAACTTCCTCTCCTTCTGGACTGATCAGTATAATTCCTGCCCCGCTTCCCTTCTGAGTAGATGACCCATCTACAAATAGGCTCCAATATTTTTCTTCGCGAGTATGAGTTACTTCAACCAAGAAATCAGATAAGGCCTGAGCCTTGATGCTAGTCCGGGGCTGATAAGAAATATCGAACTCGCTCAATTCTGTGGCCCATTTCACCATCCTCCCTGAAATTTCAGCTTTTGACAAGAGCCTTCCTAAGGGAGTGCTCGTTACCACCATGATAGGGTGAGATAGAAAATAAGGCCGAAGTCTTCTTGCAGTGATCACCAGAGCCAAAGCTAACTTTTCAATTTCTGGGTATCTTTGTTCGGCTCCTTGCAAAGCTCGGCTGGCATTATATACCGGTTGCTGCTGCCCAAATTTCTCTTGAATTAACACCGAGCTGATAACTTCCTTGGTTACCGACAAGTAGACGAGGAGGGTTTCATTGTGTTCGGGTTTATTCATCAAGGGTAACTGAGCTAGATATTCTTTCAAATCTTCGAAAGCCCTCTGGCACTGATCGTCCCATTCAAACTGGATTCCTCGCCTTAAGGCCTTAAAGAAAGGCAAACTCCTGTCAGCCGATCTAGATATGAATCGACTAAGCGCTGCTATTCTTCCTGCTAACCTTTGCACTTCGTTCAGGGTCCGAGGAGGGTTCATTTCTTGGATTGCTCGGATTTTCTCAGGGTTAGCTTCCACACCTCTCTCTGTCACCATGTACCCCAAGAATTTTCCACTATGAATTCCGAAGGTACATTTGGCAGGATTTAACTTCATGCCAAATTTTCTTAAAGTGGCAAAGGCTTCCTCCATATCCTCTATCAGATTTTGGGCCTTCTTGCTTTTGATCAGGACGTCATCCACATAAACCTCCACGTTCCGTCCTATTTGATCTTTGAACATCTTATCCATCAGTCTCTGATAAGTAGCCCCAGCATTTTTTAATTCGAAGGGCATGACGACATAACAAAAAGTTCCTCCCGCTGTGACAAAGCTAACCTTGGACTGATCCTCGCGGGCTAAGGGGATTTGATGATACCCCTGATAAGCATCCATAAGACATAACAGTTCATGTCCCGCAGTAGAATCCACTAATTGATCAATCCT
The DNA here is from genome assembly GCA_907163345.1 of Haberlea rhodopensis. Taxonomy (NCBI): domain Eukaryota; kingdom Viridiplantae; phylum Streptophyta; class Magnoliopsida; order Lamiales; family Gesneriaceae; genus Haberlea; species Haberlea rhodopensis. The sequence continues at coordinate 5,209,909 of CAJQUN010000003.1, read as the reverse complement.
CGGTAATGGGTAACAATCTTTGGGACACGCTTTGTTCACGTCCCGAAAATCTACACACATCCTCCACTTGTCTCCCGTTTTAGGTACTAGAACCACATTTGAGAGCCATGTAGGGAAACTAATCTCCCGTATATGACCTGCTTTCAACAACTCCTCCACTTGTTTAGCTATAACGGCATCCTTCTCGGGTCCGAAATGCCTTCTCTTCTGTTTAATTGTCCGAGCACCCGGATCAACATTTAGATGATGCTCAGCAATCTCTGGTTTTACCCCAATTAACTCAGAGGAATTCCAAGCGAACACATCCACGTTAGTTATTAAGCAGTCAATCACCCTTTTCCTTAATTCGGGATCCAACTTAGATCCAATGCGAGTAATTTTCGCCGGGTGACCTAACTCGATACTCATGAATTCCTCCTCGGGGATTATCCGCTCCTCCTCCTCGGGCTGTCCATGTTCCTCTTATTACTTCCTCGCTCCCCATCTTCTCCATTTTTTCCTTTGTCTTGCTTCAACTCTTGCACATAGCATTTTCTTGATGAACTTTGACTTCCTCTTGTTAGTTCCGGACCTTATCGATGAGATTTTAAAGATGACAAAACAGTTCAGACCGGATCGATAGAAATCAGGTTGACCAGATCGATCGGACTCAACAGAGCAAGATGACAAAGCATTTCAGACCGGATCGATGGAAATTAGGCATACCAGATCGATCGGACATATCAGAGCAAACTGATAAAGAATATTGCATATCAGACCGGATCGATGGATTCCAGAATGAATAGATCGATGTTTCAGATCGATCTCAACCTTTATCAGATCAGAGCAGTCTAGGATACATAAAGGATGGCTTCTCAGTCCGAATCATCAACGGATATTTATTGTAGCATTTAATGCTGCAATTAATGCTACAAAGGACCAAAGACTGAAGATTGCCATAATAGGTAAGAAGACAAAGAAGAGCTTACCTGACAGTCGCCGAAAGCATATACCAGAACGGCAAGTGTCCTGAAGAAGAAGACTGTAGCTTTCTCAGAGTTTAAAAAGAGTCATAGCTGCACATTAAGGGAAACAATGCCGTTGCTACCTTCAACTATAAAAGGATGCAACAAACAGATGCAAAACTCTGGACTCGATAACTCGCTGATCAATTGAAAAATATACAAGAAAGCAAAACAGCACACGCCTACAAAGTTCAGAAGCCTTCGAGCTGAAGTTATTTATTTAAGCGCAATTACTTTGTAACATTTGATCATTGAAGGATCACTGTGCGCATTGTGTATTGAAAAATAGAAGTAAGCAACATATCGTAACTGTCAGACAGAGTGAGTCTGAGCAGGTTGAGTGACTAGGAGTTTCAGACTGGTAGTGAGGTAAATCCAGCCTGAATCGGGTTTGTACAAAAGGATTGTATAAATCAAAGTCTTCTAGTATAAACCTTCCTTAATTGGAAGAAGGGGAGACGTAGAAGGATTACACCACCTTCGAACTTCCAGAAACATATCCTGTGTCTTGTCATTCTGCACTTAGCCATCGAGCTGCTCTTACTTACACAAGAGCAGACCGTTTCCGCACTTACTTATTAGTGGTCTGTTCTGTTCAAAGAGTTGATTAAGTAACAGATTTCTTTCACTAATCAGAAAGAAATCACAAGGGATAAATTTTGTAAGGAGTGTTCATTCACCCCCCCCCCCCCCCCCCCCCCCCTCTAAACACTCCGGACCGATCCTAACAAGTGGTATCAGAGCAGGTCGTCTTAATCAGCACAAAGAATATTAAGCTGATGGCATCATTCAACAAAATCCCCATGTTCTCAAAAGAAGATTATGATGACTGGAGAATCAGAATGCAAGCTCACCTGGCAGCTCAGGATGACGATATGTGGTTCGTCATCACCGATGGACCAATGAAGATCCTAAAAATAAATACAGCAGTCGCCACTACCAGTGGAGAACCACAAATGGTAGAAAAAGACAGATCCCTCTGGACGAATGAGGATAGAAAGAAAGCAAACCTCGACAATGTGGCCAAAGACATCTTGTTCAAAACTTTGGACAAGAACATGTTCAGCAAAATCAAAATGTGCTCTACTGCCAAAGAAATTTGGGAGAAGATAGCACAACTATGTGAAGGCAACGACCAGACCAAAGAAAACAAGTTAACTGTGGCTCTTCAAAGATTTGAGAGCATAAAGATGAAAAGTGGTGAAACTCTAAATGAGTTTGATGAAAGAGTCACCAGCATCATAAATGAACTAAATGGTCTGGGGAAGGAATATTCTAACAGAGAGATCGCTCTGAAAGTAATGAGAGCTCTGCCAAAGGAATGGGATGTAAAGACAATTGCCATGAGGGAATCAAAAGACCTTAACAAGGTTGAACTTCATGATCTGTTTGCAGATCTCAAGGCCTATGAGTTTGAACTAATAAGCAGAGGTGAAGCAGAGCCATTCATCTCTCAACCCAACAAGGCCCTGGCAGCCATCCCAGACCAGATCGCTTCAACATCAGACCGATCTGCTGAACAGATGAGTAACGATGCTATGTCATTATTTATAAAGAAATTCGGTAAATTTATGTCTAAAAATAAGAGGAACTTCAAACCCTCTCATCATTATAAATCAAGAAAAGATGATAATGTTAACGATCAGGCTTGCTACAATTGTGGTAAGACCGGACACTTTATTGCAGACTGCACCAGACCGAAGAAAGAAGAAAGGAAAGAGAAGCATCGAGATGATAGAAAGAAGAAGCACCACCAAGACCGCAAGAATCATGGAAAATCCCAAAAAGTCTTAGTTGCTGAGGAAGGAAACAGCAAATGGGCTCAGACTGATTCCGATTCAGACAGCTCTGAATACTCTTCCAGCGAAAGCGAAGAAGAGGTTCAATGTCTGATGGCAGATGAAGAAATGAGTCAGACAGATGAGGTATTCGAATTTGAATCAAATGATTTTACACGAGAAGAGCTCATGTCCGCACTGCAAGACATGGCAAATGATTATAGGATCTTAGCTGAATCATTTGAGAAGAATAAAGCCAAAATCAGTACTCAAATGGATGAGCACAACAAACCAAGCTGCTCTGAGCAGGGTGAGTGCAAAAATCTCCAGAACGAGCTGAATAAGCTGAAAATCTCTTATGATCAGCTCCATGAAGAAAATAAGAGAATTAGCACACAAAATGCTAAGCTCTCACATATATTCAAAACATGGACAAAATCCAGAACTTCCTTGGAAGAATTACAAGAAGCTCAAAGAAATGTCGGTGATTTCACCGGCATAGGCTTTGACACCAAAGATGAGTCTGAGCTGTTGCTGGTACAGAATCAAGTCAAACAAATGACATTTGTTAAATCCAGCACAGTATATGAAACTGAAGCACCTAAGATTCAAACAGGAGTCTCTTACGTGAATCAAAATTTGAGAAAAGGGATTGGTTATGTCAACCAAGCCAACGATAAGGCACCAGCAAGATTTGTGTCTGTGAGACCAAATCCAAAGTGCAAAATCTAAGGCAAGGAAGACAATACAATTACTATAACTCAAAACCGATTCAACGAAGATATAGACTACCTTATGAAAATCAAAGGTTTTCACAGCGCACACATTATCACACACAACATCGAGACAGACCAGCACATAGCACACCCTACACACACAAGCCACTAAAGCTGATACAGGTGTGGGTTCCCAAAGGGCTAATCCGTTCTGGACCCAAATAGGATTGGGTACCAACAATAAATATGTGTGATGACAGGTACAGAAGAATCTCGCATCAGATTGGTACTTGGACAGCGGGTGCTCTCGTCACATGACTGGAAACATCAAGCTGCTGTCTGAAGTCACAGAATGCACTGGACCCAAGATCATCTTCGGAGATAACTCAAAGGGTAAGACCGTGGGCAAGGGTAAGATTGTCCATGGTAACATTATTATCAATGATGTGCTGTTAGTTGAAAATCTGTGCTATAATCTGATTAGTATCAGTCAACTCTGTGATAATGGTTATGCTGTAGAATTTCATAAACACACTTGCACTGTTAAATCATCAGACGGTATAACCTTGCTCGTAGGAATCAGGAATGGAAACACATATAAGATTAACTGGAATCATGCTCAACCTGATAATCCTACCTGCTTCATCGCTAACAATGATAATAAACACTGGTTATGGCATAAGCGCTTGAATCATATCAACTTTAAGACCATTGCTAGCCTGTGTAAACATGATTTAGTTATCGGTCTGCCCAATATCGACTTTGCCAAGGATAAGATCTGCGAAGCTTGCCAAATGGGCAAACAGATCAGATCATCCTTCAAAAACAAGAATGCCAAATCCTCCTCCCGCTGTCTAGAATTACTGCATATGGACTTGTTTGGTCCTATACCAATAACAAGTTTAGGGGGAATGCGGTATACACTTGTTGTTATTGATGATTACTCACGCTTTACATGGACTATATTTTTGAGCAGTAAAGATCAGACCGGTCCGAAGTTGATCAAGCTGCTGAAACGCACTCAGAACGAGAAATCATCCACAATAGACAGGATTCGAAGTGACAAAGGCACTGAGTTTTCAAATCAGAATCTTGAATCCTTTCTAGAAGATCATGGAATCAAGCATGAGTTTTCAGCCGCCAGAACTCCCCAACAGAATGGAGTTGCAGAACGAAGAAACAGAACGCTCAAGGAAGCAGCAAGAACAATGCTTGCTGATTCTGGAATCTCTCAAAAGTTCTGGGCAGAAGCTGTAAATACTGCTTGCTACACTCAAAACCGATCTATGATTAACAAGAAGCTGAATCTCACTCCATATGAAATATGGACTGGTAACAGACCATCTGTTTCTCACTTTCATGTATTTGGCTGTAAATGCTTCGTTCACAACAATGGTAAGAGTCATCTTACAGCATTTGAAGCTAAGTCAGATAATGGTATATTCTTAGGATATTCATCAATTAGCAAAGCTTATCGAGTGTTTAATAATCGAACTTTAACTGTAGAAGAATCTGTTCATATAGTTTTTGATGAATCATTATGTGTTGAGGGCAACAAGGATTCAATTCAAAATCAGATGGAAAATATCCATCTCGAAGCTAACAGTGATGATGAGATTGTAGCTAACAGGTCAAGAGACAATCCACCAGAACCAGAAGTGCCAGACAGACCGGATCAGGCCATTGAAGCTTCTTCAGATCGAGCTGATCCAGATGCTCCTGACTCAAATATTAAAGTAGATACAGATCATGCTGCTACTATTCATCCGACCGAACCAGACTATCCAGAGTCAAGCTATCGATGGACTAAGAAGCATCCACCTAATCTAGTGATTGGTAGTCCGTCTGCACCAATTAGAACCAGAGGACAGATGATGGATGAATTCACTCATGCTGCTTTCATCTCAACTCTGGAACCCAAGAAGATCGATGAAGCTCTGACTGACTTCAACTGGATTAAAGCAATGCAAGAAGAGCTTAATCAATTCGAACAAAATCAAGTTTGGAGTCTAACTCCCAGACCAAGCGATCTGCCTGTTATTGGAACCAGATGGGTTTTCAGAAATAAGCTAGACGCCGATGGAACTGTGGTTAGAAACAAAGCAAGACTGGTGGCACAGGGATTCAGACAAGAAGAAGGAATCGACTTCGATGAATCATTTGCACCAGTCGCCAGACTTGAAGCAATCCGAATCTTTCTTGCATATGCTGCCTTTAAAGACTTCAAAGTATATCAGATGGACGTCAAGAGCGCCTTTCTTAATGGAAAGCTTCAGGAAGAAGTCTACATTGAGCAACCACCTGGATTTCAGAACCATTCGTATCCTAATCATGTATATCTACTGAATAAAGCAGTGTATGGTCTGAAACAAGCTCCAAGAGCCTGGTATGACACTCTATCTCAATTTCTGCTGAACCACGACTTCCAGATCGGTTCGGTAGATAAAACTCTCTTTAAATTCATTAAGGGGGAACACACCCTCTTAGTTCAGATTTATGTTGATGACATAATCTTTGGGTCAACTAACCCCAAACTATGCGAGAAGTTTTCTAAGTTAATGCAGGGACAGTTCGAAATGAGCATGATGGGAGAATTGTCTTTCTTTCTGGGTCTTCAAGTAAAACAGCTCAACAATGGCATTTTCATCAATCAGACCAAGTATACCAAAGAGCTCCTCAAGAGATTTGGAATGGAAACATGCTCAACTGCATCAACTCCAATGAGTCCAACAATCAAGTTAGACAAGGACGAAGGGGGAACGGCAGTTGAAGTAACCATGTATAGAGGACTCATCGGATCACTATTATATCTTACAGCAAGCCGGCCCGATATAATGTTTTCAGTCTGTATGTGCGCCAGATTTCAGTCAGAACCAAAGCAATCACATTTCATTGCTGCCAAGCGTATTCTGAAATACTTAAAAGGATCTCAGAACCTTGGTCTTTGGTACTCCAAAGATTCAAACTTCAGCTTGATCGGATATTCAGACGCAGACTACGCTGGGTGTAAGATCGATCGTAAAAGCACCAGTGGAACATGTCAATTTCTAGGTGAAAGATTGATCTCTTGGTTCAGTAAGAAGCAGACATCTATTGCCACATCCACAGCTGAGGCAGAATACCTAGCCGCTGGAAGCTGTTGCGCTCAAATGCTCTGGATTCAACACCAGCTCAAAGACTACGGCATTCAAGCTGTTGACTCTCCGATATTTTGCGACAACACAAGTGCAATCGCTATAACGTATAATCCAGTTTTGCACTCTCGAACAAAGCACATTGATATTCGACATCATTTTATTCGAGATCATGTTGGCAAAAAGGAAATTCGGATCGAACACATTTCAACAGAGCAGCAAGCAGCAGACATCTTCACCAAACCACTTCCTGAGGCTAAGTTCAATTATTTCCGTCAAATTCTTGGTTTAATTGACTTATCTTAATTCATTTAGATATTTTTATTCTTTTCGATCTTAACGATTTTTGTCACTACAGATCGATAATACAATGTTCAGAAAGACACAGACCGGTCCGAACTTTCAGACCGATCCTTGTCAGTCTGATTTTATCCTATGATCTGATTGGACAATAATCTGTTTTTAAAATAAAACAAAACAGCCCGGACTGATTAACCTTTTAACTAGTTGTACTTTAACCGCCTTATCTTTCTTTATCCTGACCGTTCATTTTGAATAGTTTATTTCTCAGTCTTGGAGATAAAGACACGTGTCTTCTCTCTCCTATTTAGCGGGCTGCACATTTCATAACTTTTTCACTTTTTACAGTTTACCGCTTTCTACTCTCTCACTCTCTTACTCTCTTACTCTTCGCACCTTCCTTAAACTCCTTTCATATGGCTACCATCACTCATAACTCACTCTCCGTTGAGTTTGATGATATCTACAGGGGAGAAGATGCTGCGATGGTGTCAATTTTCAGAGCCCTGGAATCCTCTGGTTTACGGAATTTTTTGGAGTGCGGATCAGTTGTTTATGAACCAGAGATCCGCGAGCTGTTCGCCAACGCCGTCTCCCGGAAGTCATCCATCTCTACCACTGTCAAGGGCAAATCTTTCGAGATCTCGCCAACAACAATGGCCAAGACCTTTGGCCTCCCCAGTTCCGGCCTGACAGAGTTCGGACAGACTCCTCCAGCATCTCTCTTAGATCTTCAGGGGAAGATCTCTATTTCTGGCCACCGGTTGCAACCCTCATTTAAGAAGAAGGAAATGCTCTTCCATTTCCAGGTGCTGTGCGAAGTGGTCGCCAAGCCACTTTTGGGTAAAGCAGGAAGCTTTGATGCTGTAACCGCCGAGAAGTTCAGGGCCATGGCAGCTATTGTATCTGGACAGAAGATAAACTGGTCCATGATTTTGTATGGAGTACTGCTGGAAACGGTGATTGCATCCAAGCACGCCGTATGCTTTGCTGTTCCTCTCAGCAAGCTCTTGGAGTCCTTAGGCCTCGAGCTGAGCAAGCCATCTGCTCTCCGCCCCTTTAAGGTACTCAACTCCAAAGGGCTTGCACTGCTGAAGTCCAAGAGTGTTCCGCCTACTCCTACCACTCTGGTCTCAGTCAAGATTGAGAAGGACGAGGAACCAGCTGATGTGCGCAAACCTCGGGTCAAGCGGAAGCTGACCATTCAGACTGACTCAGAAGAAACCCAGTCTGCTCACTCATCCCCAACCAAGCCACTTCCCAAAAAGCCCCGAACCCAGATTACCAAACCAACCAGACATCTACCTCCACCCATACTGCAACCCACTAAAGCAACCCCTGCACCTCAACCCCCCACTCAGCCTTCACAAGCCTCAACCCCTGCACCCAAAGTCACCCCTAGAATTCCCTCTGCCAATCCCGTAGTCAAAGGGATAGTTATCACTGAGTTGGGTGACTATACCCAATCAGGGATTAAGTCTCCTTCCTCCACCGGTAAGGGAAAAGACATTCTCACTGAACCCATCTCTTCTAAACCCAAATCTGCTGCACAGACTGCCATCGACATCGCTATGGAGGATGTTGATGAGAAGCTAGCTGAACTCCTTGTGGTCTTTGATGAATATGTCCAGTACCCGGACTGTCCACCACATTGACATGTTCTATGGAAAGTTGCACAGACTGAAGAAGATGGAAGACGAGGTTCTGAGAGGCACTGAAACTGATGATGTTCGACTTGCGGTGCAGCGCAGAGGGCTATTTACGGCAAAACACAGATTCAGACTGGCCAATCTGCTTCTCACTGCCAAAAAGAAGAACTTCGATCCGCTTGCTCCTACTGCCAGAGATGATGGGGCTGTGATTGCTCAACTTGAGATGGACATTCATGCTCTATCCCTAGCTGTCCGCTTTCAACGACAGGTGCTAGGTATCTCCACTCCAGCCACCAGCCCGGATCATCCTTCTGTCAGCAAGACTCTGGCAGAACCCTTTATCGAGGTTATTCCTTCTGCTGAAGCAAAACAGACAGAAGACCAACCTGCAGCACTCGTACCAGAACCTACAGCGGAGCAGCCATTGCCTAATGCTCCGTCTGCAACAGATGATGAATCAATGCATGTTCTGTTGGACTCTCCGACAACATCTATCCCATTGAAGTCATCAGCCTCCCATGCTCACAACAGTCCAGCTGAGGCATGTGCACCAACTGAAGCACCAGACCTCATCGATCCGGATTTGGTGGTATCTTCAGTGGTTGCAGCTCTCCAAGATGAGGAACCCTCCAGTCCCCACTCTCCTCCGGGATCATCAGATGAAGATTTGGCATTCATTCATAGTTTTTCTTCGGATCTGGTCGCTCTGATCCGATCCGAAAGTCATCAAGCTGCCATTTCTTCAATCGTGCCGATTGCTGAAGAAGTTGATCATGCTATGTCATCATCAGATCACTCTCCCAGCCAGCTATCTGATGCACCTCCATCCCTGGCACGGACTATCCAGCATTTTTCTGATAACTGTCTGTCATTAACTCAACGAATTCTCGAAGTTCATCAAAGTCAAAGAGTCACAACTTTGGACTTTAATTCTTTCAAAGAGAAAATGACTGCCAGTATCGGAAGCCTCCAGCGCGGCATCAACGATCTGTTTTCTCAACAAGCCTCCTACAAGAACAGTCTGAGGAAGGAGCAGGTCGAGTTAGCCACTGAAGTCAGAGCATCTGTTTCTAACTCCCTCCGCGCTCAAGACGTTCGTCTTGACGCTATCAGCGCGCAGCTAGCCCAAGTTGTTGAATTCCTTCAAGAGATTGCTGCTGACAAAAAGGGGGAAAAGAAGACAGACTTCAAGCCGCCTCCAAGCTCAAGAAGATAGCAGTCTTAGTCTTTTAACTTATCAGACTGTCTGTATTTAGGACTTCTTGATGATCTATAAAATCTTCTTTTGATTAAGTCCTTGTTCATTTATTTTGAACTTTAATAAAGGCTTAATAATAAAAGATTGAATCGATCAAACTTAATAATGTTCATTTATTTTGAACAAAGAAGTAATCGATCCGAAAAGCATTCGCTTCAGAGCTCTTATCAAGACTGGTTAAAAAGACTTAGTAGCTAGGTTTTGTCATCATCAAAAAGGGGGAATTTGTTAGTTCCGGACCTTATCGATGAGATTTTAAAGATGACAAAACAGTTCAGACCGGATCGATAGAAATCAGGTTGACCAGATCGATCGGACTCAACAGAGCAAGATGACAAAGCATTTCAGACCGGATCGATGGAAATTAGGCATACCAGATCGATCGGACATATCAGAGCAAACTGATAAAGAATATTGCATATCAGACCGGATCGATGGATTCCAGAATGAATAGATCGATGTTTCAGATCGATCTCAACCTTTATCAGATCAGAGCAGTCTAGGATACATAAAGGATGGCTTCTCAGTCCGAATCATCAACGGATATTTATTGTAGCATTTAATGCTGCAATTAATGCTACAAAGGACCAAAGACTGAAGATTGCCATAATAGGTAAGAAGACAAAGAAGAGCTTACCTGACAGTCGCCGAAAGCATATACCAGAACGGCAAGTGTCCTGAAGAAGAAGACTGTAGCTTTCTCAGAGTTTAAAAAGAGTCATAGCTGCACATTAAGGGAAACAATGCCGTTGCTACCTTCAACTATAAAAGGATGCAACAAACAGATGCAAAACTCTGGACTCGATAACTCGCTGATCAATTGAAAAATATACAAGAAAGCAAAACAGCACACGCCTACAAAGTTCAGAAGCCTTCGAGCTGAAGTTATTTATTTAAGCGCAATTACTTTGTAACATTTGATCATTGAAGGATCACTGTGCGCATTGTGTATTGAAAAATAGAAGTAAGCAACATATCGTAACTGTCAGACAGAGTGAGTCTGAGCAGGTTGAGTGACTAGGAGTTTCAGACTGGTAGTGAGGTAAATCCAGCCTGAATCGGGTTTGTACAAAAGGATTGTATAAATCAAAGTCTTCTAGTATAAACCTTCCTTAATTGGAAGAAGGGGAGACGTAGAAGGATTACACCACCTTCGAACTTCCAGAAACATATCCTGTGTCTTGTCATTCTGCACTTAGCCATCGAGCTGCTCTTACTTACACAAGAGCAGACCGTTTCCGCACTTACTTATTAGTGGTCTGTTCTGTTCAAAGAGTTGATTAAGTAACAGATTTCTTTCACTAATCAGAAAGAAATCACAAGGGATAAATTTTGTAAGGAGTGTTCATTCACCCCCCCCTCTAAACACTCCGGACCGATCCTAACACCTCTTACTTGTCCCACTTCCTCTCCTACCGGGAATTTTATCTTCAGGTGGTAAGTAGAAGCAACTGCTTCGAAGGCCGTTAACGCCGGGCGACCCAATATTATATTATAGGAGGAGGGTGCATCCACTATGAGGAAGGTGATCATCTTCGTCTTTGTCTTGGGCTCCTCTCCTAATGTGACGGGTAAAGACACTTGTCCTATAGGACTTATGGCTTCTCCAGTAAACCCATGCAAAGAAGTATTTACTTTTTGCACAGCTATACTTCCTAATTCCATCTGCTTCAACGTATTAAGGAAGAGCACATCCGCCGAGCTGCCTGTATCAACGAAGATTCTTTGCAAATTATAGTTGGCTATTGTGGCTGAAATTACCAGTGCATCCTCGTGGGGAAAATAAATCCCTTGTAAATCGGCAGGTCCGAAAGCTATAGAAGGACTCTCCTGAGTATGACTTGGATTAATGGATAACACTTCGAGTTTTCGAGCATAACTTTTTCTTGCTCGGTTAGAATCTCCACATGATGTTCCTCCCGAAATTATATGTATAGTCCCTCGGTTAGGAACATTGCTCATGGTTCTCTCCCTGGTAACTTGATTTTCTGCCTCCCCTCTTTCCCCCCGTACTGCCCAAGGGACTGGCTGAAGTACTCCTCTCCCGGGATTAACATTATTCCGGGGGAAAGGAGCACTGTTTCTCAAGTCATCGTCAGCTCCTCGCCTTACATCCATTCTTCCTTCATGAAAACTCCCTCCTCGGGCACTTCCTCCTCGGAATACTCCTCTTCCATATGGTCCCCCCCCGACCCCTCTTCGGCATAATTTGATTCATGGCTACCTCCCGATAAGGTCTCATCGGTAGGTACTGATCAAAGTTCCTCTTGGGCTGTTCCAATGGCCTCTCCTTCCTATTGACTTCACCACCATTTTTTATTTCCTTCTTCTGCTTCATCCTCTGCGCTTCCTCCAAATTAATATATTTAGAGGCACGCCCCAGTAATTCATCATAGTTGGATGGTGGCTTCTTGGCCAACGATCTGAACAGATCCCCCTCTCTCAACCCTTGGGTGAAAGCGCTGGATAGTATTTCAGATGTCACATGCGGAACATCAAGGCATGCTTGATTGAATCTTTTCAGAAAATCCCGCAGGGACTCCTTATCCATCTGCCTGAGACCGAACAAACTCAAGGCTGTTCTCTTGCAACTTCTACTGCTCGCGAATTGATGAAGGAACAACGAGCTGAATTTGGGAAAGGAATCCACTATTCCTGATGGTAACTGATTGAACCATGACTGAGCAGCGCCGGCTAGAGTAGTCAAGAACACTCTACACTTCACCCCATCTGACAGCTGATGAAGAAGTGAGGCATTCTCAAATCGAGATAAATATTCTTCTGGATCTGTGCTACCATCATAATTCCCCACACTCAAAGTTCTGAAATTAATAGGCAGAGGATCATCAATGACCTGGGGAGTGAATGGAGTGCTTCTTCTTGCCGAGTTAATACGGCCTTCCATTTTATTGCGCATTCTTTGTAGCTCCTCCTTTAGATCCTCCATTTGATGGTGCAAAGCCATATCTATTTCATCATTTGAACGATTAAGGAAATCTTTCGATTCTTCCACCTCCTCCTCCGACTTCTTTATAGAAGTCGAATCTTCTTCCTCTTCTTTACTTTCTTCCTGACAGGGGGGGGGGGGGGGGGGAGTCATGAATTGCTTCATAACTTCTCCAACAGTTTTGTCAATCACCTCAGTTAAATGTTCCATGGGTATTCCTTGGGTAGGTAATACTCGTGAAGCATTCTGCGATGATCCAGCCTCCCCAACCCCTTCTGGTTCTGGGCATGATCGTGGGGGAGTCAGTGGTTTATCCCTCCCCGACATTGGCCCTCGCCCTTTGCTTCTAACCATTTCGCCTTGGACTCTTGATGAAAAAATCTCTGCTTCAACGTCTTTACTCTTTTTGTTCCCACAGACGGCGCCAATGATGTGATCCGTTATTTTACGTGTTTGGTAGAATTAAATGTTTACGAAAAATAAAAGGAATACACCAAGATTTTTTACGTGGAAAACCCTCAAATTGAGAGAAAAACCACGGGACCTAGTCCAGTAAAAAGCTCCACTATAAATATTGATGATTTACAAGATGATCTGGACACAAGAAAAAATTATTCAATGACTTACACGACTACTGTTATAGAAATTATAAAAAAGACCGAACAGACTCAAGTTTGCTCTCTTCGGAGTCTTTTTGCCCAGAAAAATCCAACCCCTACTATGATGACATCCGCGGGTATTTATAGGACTGTTCCCAGTGATTGGCTCGCGGGAGATCCGGAACACGATGTTCTCTGATCGTGGCTTAACTGGAGCCCAACGCGTCCGAGAAATCCGCGCCCCATTATTGCACGTTCATTCACGCCGGTTAATTTGTTAGTTATTCCCGGGTCTTCCGCTAATCTTTGACCAGAAAACCGAGGAGGGTTAGCAGCTGTTCGGTAAAAACCCTGCTCGGTGCTTTCCGTTCGGTGCACTATGTTCGGTATATGTCTTTGTTCGGCCCTTGAGAGATTTTACCCGAGGAGGTCAATATGTCATATGACATCAATATGATTTTTGGATCGTGTTTTGTGAAAATTCTGTTTTGCATCCAAACAAAAAAAGTTAGTTCACATATTTAGATTATATTTATTTATTATTTTTTTTTAAGACTAAGTGGGCCAAAAGATTGTAGGGATCTGTTAATTGCACACATCATATAACGGGCTGGCCATCAATTGACGTGGCGCCACCCCATGCCCAGATATCGCCGTGCCAACCCCATTTTAGTATATTGTTTTGGGGAAAGTTTAGGTCAGTATTCAACGATAAAACTTTATTCATTTTAGTCCAGGAAAAAAAATTGCAATTATTTAAGTCAACTTTAGGTTAAAATGACAAAAGTGTCATTAATAAGAAAATGCGGCAATCTCAGAAATTTCAATCTCTTCCTTTCAGCACTTCGTTCGAGCTCTTGCTTTCACCACTGCGATTCAAATCTCCTCGTAAATCTCTCTCACCAGTTACGATTTCTTACAGTTGATTTTTCTCTCCATCTCTTCGATTTTCCATTACATCACTTTGTTCCAGATTTTTTTCCAAATCTGGTATCTGTATGTGTGTAAGTGTATATATATACTGTTTGTTGATTTATGAGGTTTTTTTAGTTATGATTTATTGGTGTATGTGCTTCTTTGCTTATTTCCAGAATTTATAGCCTGAAACTTGCAACTAATAAGATGACCCAGAAAAAATTAATGGGTGCACGAAAATTATAAAAAAGAACTGGTGCACAAAAATTATTAAAAGTAACTGGTACACGAAAGATATTGCAACGAAGAAGATGAACCGATAAAAATTAACTGGTGCACGAAAAATATAAAAAGTAACTGGTGCACCAAAATTATGAAAAGTAAATTGGTGCACGAAAGATATATAAAGTAACCGGTGCACGAAACTTACAAAAAGTAACCGGTTCACGAAACTTATATAAAGTAACTTGTGCATGAATCTTAAACTAACTGGTGCACGAACTTATAAAAGTAATTGATGCACGAATATATAAAAGCAATTGATACACGAAAAATGAAAATCAGTAAATGATGCACGAAAATTGAAAATCAGTAACTGATGCACGAAAAATGAAAATCAGTAACTGATGCACGAAAATTAAAATCAATAGCTGATGCACAAAAATTGAAAATCAGTAATTGATGCACGGAATTTAAAATCAGTAACTGATGCACGAAACATAGAAAAAGTATGTGATGCATGAACCATAACCGCAAGTGGGTGATGCACGAACCATAAGCGAAAATGGGTGATGAACGAACCATATAATTAGGTAAGTGATGCACGAACTATTTAATTTCGTGCACCATTTATTACATTTCGTGCACCAATTATTTTTTTACAAATTCCGTACATCAATTAATTAACACAAAGTTCGTGCACCAGTGTTAATTAACTGATGCACGAAATTTACAAAAAAACAACTGGTGATGCATGAACCATACAATTAAGTAAGTGATGCACGAACCATTTAATTTCGTGCACCATTTATTATATTTCGTGCAACATTTGTTTTTTTTTTTTTACAAATTTCATGCATCAGTTAATTAACACAAAGTTCGTGCACCAGTGTTGTATTTTCTTGCATCAATGTTTAATTTATTTTCGTGCACCAGTTACTTTTTTTGCAAATTTCATGCTCCAGTTATTTTTCATGCACCGATATTATATTTTCATGAACCCGTTATTTTTTCAATTTCGTACACCAATTATTATCTTTTCGCGCACCATTTGAAAACCATAACCCTAAAATCTATCTTCATCATCATCAAGTTTCAGCAGTGTCGCCTCCCATTTTCCAATTCCCCATATTGTTTTTAGGGATAATTACATCTATACCCCTCGACTTTGACGCAATTACAGAAATCTCCTCTATAGTTTGAAAAATTACAGAAATCTCCCTTCAAATTAGGTTAAACATTACAGACAACTTCTCCCGTTAAAAAATTTGACGACCGTTACATAAACCACTCATAATTTTTTAATGAAAACCTCATATTGTAATTATGATGTTTTTTAGGGGGTGTGATCGTAATGAAGCAATTATTTTATATTTCGAAGTGTTTATTTCAAATACAATTACTACTTACTCAAACCTTTTTATTTTCATAATAATTTTATTTTTTTTCATTTTTTATCAAATCTTGCAAAATATCAATACATACCATAAAAAATTCAAAATTACATATACACAACGTTTAAAAACTTTTTTGAAAATAACAACAATTTGAAATATTTTGAATTAAATCGAATTTAAAGTCAATTAAAGAAAAATATGTTTGATTTTTATATTTCGAATTGACCTCAATAAAAATTGGTTCACTAAAACATACCGTAAAAACTTGATAATATATAATCATCGTACTTTCAATAAATGATTTAAAATATAAATAATATATGATTAATAATTTGAGAAACGAGAAAAAATTCTAAACTTTGAAAACAAACTGCCCAAATACAAGTTCAAATAGGTGAGCATTAAGTCTGAACCGACCGAATTTGTAAGAACTGAACCGACCGAATTTGTTTTTCAGCCGACCACACTAACTGGTTTTTATACTAAATCGAACAACTGAATCGATAAAATATCGATTATCATTAAAGATCATGGCTTAAAACATAAGTAATATCATTTAAATTCAACATCTAAACATACAAATGTCTAAAAGATATTTGTTAAACTATTTTAAATAGTTCATAAGCTGTGAGGTCTTATTTTAAAAATAAAATGTTAAAATATTTGGATAAACTTATCTTAAATATGTTAAAGATGTTGATGTGTTTGATATTACAAGATCTTTTTATTATCATAATTATAAAAAAAAAAGATATAATACTATGATAATAGTACAATTAGTTAATGTTGAACAATTTTTTTATATATAAGTTGTTTTAAAATACTATCATCAATATGAAAATTAGTTTATAGTTTAAAATATTTAATAAATAATTATTTGAAATAAATAAAAGTAATATGACACTATAGGAGCGTAACTGTCATGTCTAGTACTATAGGGGTGTTTCTGTAATGTTTTGATAATTTTATATTACATGTACTATAGGGGTGTATCTATAATGTTTTGAAAATTTTATATTACATATATAAAAGGACAAAAATGTCATTTTGTAAGTTTTGTTAAATTTTTTTAACGACATTACACCAGAAGGGAGGTCTATATGATTTTCCAAAGTCGATAAAATGTTTTTACAATTAGGTTAAAGTCGAGATGATGTAGATATAATTATCTCTTGTTTTTATACGGACCCATGATACTTGATCAACGGTTGCTTTTTAAATTTCAATACTCCATAAAAGCTATTTAAATCATTTTTACATTTCTTTGCCGTAAAAAATAATATTATTTACCAATATCTCATCTAACTTGTATTTATTGACAAATGAAAATGTAGCTATCTTTGTCAACAATTCAAGGGGAAAAAGACAATTTGTTAAATTGGTGGTAAAAAATATGTTAAAAATACTTTGAACTCTTAGGTTGTGTTTGAAGAGAATTATAATACATTTGTCCCATATTGATTGTGATTGCAAATTTAAAGTGGTTTATAAAGGCTTACAATATACTATTATAGCAATTTGGGTTAGCCATTTTCGGATAGCGATGATAGATACGAAATAGTTGCTATATGAGCCAATTGTGCAGTCGCGCTTCCGCGGACCTGGGCCCGGGTGACAGAATGGTATCAGATCTGTCACCGACAGGAAACACCGGGAGATAAGTGCTATGCGGGGCAAAGTGCTACGTGCGTGGGAGTCACCTCTTGAACTTGCGGGGTAAAGTGCTACATGTAGGAGCCACGCCTAGATTCCCAGCGCTGGGGGATCGATGAGTTAGGTCGCGACGATGACGCCACTTTCTAAAGGATGAGTCATTGTAATACCCTTGTCCAACATCGATTATGGATGCAAATTTAAAGTGGCGCACGGGGCATGACATGAATGATTTAAAATAAGTATATTTCAAATTCTCTACTCAAATTCATCATTTATATTTGGGTAAGGAATTGAAGTAGTTATTTCAGATTTCTCCTTTTTCAATACATCTCATTTGGATTTTGGAATAATTTGAAATGACAATATACTACGTGTCATTTCAAATCCATGAATTTTATTATTAGTTTTCAAATCCTTTCCTCCAAATCAGATACTTACGTCCAAATGCAACATTAAGAGAAGCCTGCTTGTTTAATCTCTTGAAAAACGAAATTTAATTTTCAAAACATGTTATAGACCTCCCAGTACTCAAGTGATTGTGTTGCCAGCTGGGACAAGGTCATCCGACATCCCGATAATTTGTTATTCAAACCCACATAGAATCGATTGAATGTATTTAAATCGAAAGATTTAGATATAAATCGTCTTGATTGCAGAACAAAATATAAATATAAGTCACTAGTTTTTGGTAAAACTTGTAGAAATATATTAATAAGTGGCTGTAATGAATGAACAAAAAGAGAAATAGAAAGGGGAGTGTGTTTGGGGGTAAAAGAGAAAGGAGAAATCATATAGAGACATTGGTTAAGAAGAAAGGTAAGTTTGTAGTGTGGCCCCTCAGACAAAGGCAATCCATGCACCACAACCCAACTCTCTCTTAGTTTATCACCCACAACCACATAGGTCTAGGCCCTATTGTGGATGATGATTGGTTCGTTTGAGGGTATAAATGACATTTCAACTTCATATTTTACACCATATTATTAAATATGACACTCATATACCAACTACTCTGGTCTCCAAGACTCACTATTTTTCTCCCCCAAATACTCAATCCTCATAATATTATTACTTTTATGGGAAAAAAGACTAAAT
Organism: Haberlea rhodopensis; assembly: GCA_907163345.1. Taxonomy (NCBI): domain Eukaryota; kingdom Viridiplantae; phylum Streptophyta; class Magnoliopsida; order Lamiales; family Gesneriaceae; genus Haberlea; species Haberlea rhodopensis. The sequence continues at coordinate 5,191,239 of CAJQUN010000003.1, read as the reverse complement.
ATAACTTCGAAGCATCGGTCTTTAACACAGTTATGTAATTGAGTTGACGAAGGCTGCTTCATCAATTACTCAAGATTTCAAACAAGTAATCTAAGTGTACAAATGAAGCAAACTTTATTTAATAAGTGGAAATTGTTTAGTATCTGGATGTTTGCAAATGTTTTTTCAGACTGTTTATCAGTTTTTCATATAAAATAAAACAGATTTTGAGTATTTTATATGTCATTAAAAATTGTTTGGTAATGTTTTTTTTTTCATTTTCCATCTCGAGATCTTATCGATCCATTTAGATTCCTAATATATATTAATTTAATTAATTAGATATTTATAATGTATCTCTAAAAAAATTTAAAATTTTGAAATGCCAATTTCATCTATTCAAATTAATCCCATTAAATCACCCTCCGTACCCATCTCCCAACATAACGTGTAGAAAGAATTTGAAATGAGTTATCAATGCATGCAAGTTGTTAATGGCCAGGTGAAGACTCATAGAAATTTGAATCCAATATTATATATTATTATTATTATAAAAAGGAATCGAAATGTTGTTGGCTTGATGCATTGAAACTATAAGGAAGTGTATTTATTTTATATGGTCCAGCCTAGGAATTGTACACTAGCGAATATTAAATAACACGATTGCAAATAAAGTAATTAATGGTTCAACCTAAGTCATATAATCATCATACCCCCTCCATTAGCGTTTCGATCGCGATGACGAACTGAGTGCGTGTGTGCCGCTTTAAGGCGAATTAAGATTTTATAATTCGCGCACTAAGATTTTATAATTCGCCCAGTAAGATTTTATAATTCGCGTACTAAGGTTTACTAACTCTTTTAAACCTTCTTAATTCTTCAAAAAAAATTATTATAAAAAAAAAATCATCCGGTTTTAGGTTTAGATGAAATTTCATGGTTTCTAACGGCTTCGGATTGGTAAAATAAATTATATTATATGGTAACTAGATAAATTCCGCCCAACTTCAACATCATTTTAATTTTCTTTTATTTTCAGGTTCCAAAAATTCTATACATCCCGAAAAATTATTATTTTATATCACTGTTGCAAGTACGATTTTGGGGGAGGGAGGAGATTCGAACCCTCGTCAACATGAGATGAGTCGACTGGTAAACCATCAGGCTAGCTCTGGATTGTCCCGAAAAATTAATTTTACTGCTTCTACTATTTTCAAATCATTTAATGCTCAAAATCAGATCAACTATATATTTTTTTTTGCTAACCCTATTTGTAGACGTATTTATGGCAATTTTCGGATCACAAAACTTTGAAGATACGATACATGTTTGTTGTATATACTGGCTAATATTAATAATAAGCTCGAAAAACAGTAAGTATATAAAATAGCTAAATTCTAAACAAATAGACAAAGTCAGCTTTGGTAGTAGAGCATCCTTGCTTTGTGAAATGCATAGTTTTCAAGCATGAATTCAGGTGCACATGCGCATATATATATATATATATATATATATATATATATATATATATATATATATATATATATATATATATATATATAATAACATGTAATATTTTGAGGACCACTCGCTGTTCTTAAAAGAAATGGAGTTGAAATAGAATATGACAGCTTGTATTCTAAGACATGGGCATTTGGTATCTTCCTAGAAGTAAAGGATTGATATTTTTTCTTGCAAAACAATTACAAGTAAATGAACCAAAATGTTGCCTTGATCCTATCATGTATTAAAATGTTGAAAGTTGTGGTATTTAAACAAATGTTTTCAAAGAATTTGAACGAGGTGTCTATATATCGTCCTATCGCTCTAAAAAATATAGTGATGTAAGTTTGATATGGTTGATTGGAGGCAATCTGTCTCTCAATTCTCTAAAAACGTGAAAATATTGCAATTACTAATATTTTTAAATTGGTCTTTTCTTACATTCTAGTTTCTTAATGTATTTAAGGTGAATTTTGCATGGTTTAGTTCCATCTAAATTCTTGAATCTGTCATTCGAGAGTAATATCTAACTTTACATATATGAATAAATACATTTAAATTTGATTAAAATATTTTATTACAATTGAAGTAATCTACACTAAAATAATTAATCATTTTAAAATTTAGATATTATAGACTCGAATTTCCTACTCTCTTTTTTTTGAGTCCGATGGTGCTAAATCAATTTTTTTTTTGTCAAGCGCTACTCGAATTCGAAACTGCCCAAAGTGGGATGAGCTCTTATCCATCCCGGCAAGGCCGAAGAGCTCGAATTTTCTATTTTTACCACTATCCACTCGCCCACAATTTTTTTTTTAATCCTTTCCTTATAATGCAATTCACAAGTCACAAGTCACAAGTCACAATTTTTTATTTTAATTCAAACTTGAACAATTAATACAAAGAGAGTCGGGGCTTCTTGCCATTATTGGAGCATGAAAGTGAACAGAAAGAAATATTGAAAATTACACCTTAAAAATGGCTCAAACATGAGAGTTGGCAAGCATGAGTATAAAGGGCCTACAACTTGAAAAACAATTCCCAAAGTCCTTAATGAAAGATTTTGATGTGTTACGTGTATGCATGTAATACAAGAGACAGTTTTTGACATTTTACAATTTTTTTAATTTAATTTTTAGGCGGCCAGTTGGAATGTGGGGGAAAAATAAATAAATAAAGATATAAAAAAAATATCACCCACTTAGTCAAACATCATTGTTAGGTCATAGAACAACACCACCTTCAAAGGCTAAATCTGTATCAAAATGTTCTTTTCAAATAAAAAAAACCTTGGAAAAAAAATTGACAAAAGAAAAACTAAAACAAGGTAACAAAATCAAACTATATATGTACAACAAATTTGTTATTTTATGTATGATGATACCAAGATTTTTCTTCCGAGGGACTAAAACTACAAGCTGTAAATACAATAATTACTGGTACAATCGTTTTATACCGGTTTGAAACGGTATGTTGATTGGAAAAATTGGATTCAAATGAATGATGAAGAACCATGAAAATTTCCGCTGAAGTTCACAAATTCTTGTTCAATTTGTTTCCCTCCTTTATGATCATCTCTACGCCTTCAACTGTACTAAAACCGCCTTCCTCAATGGCAATGATCGAAGAAGCTGAAGCAAGTCCTGATCCTGCCTGAATCTCTTTAAACATAGCCATAACTTGTATCATCGTGGGACGTTTCCAAGGTCGATCATCTAAGCAAGCACATGCCACGTTCAAATGCTGCAACAGCTCGATTTCTAAGCTTCGATATTCTTTAATTATTTGTGGGTCAAAAACATCGTTTATTCTCGTTTTTGCATGTTGTTTCACCCATCCCACAAGATTGTTGTCACCAAAATCAGCTGAATCGGTAGGTTGCTTACCAGTAAGCAGCTCCAGTAAAACGACTCCATAGCTGTAGACGTCTCCTTTTGTCGAACATCTAAAACTTTGGTAGTATTCAGGTGGGACATATCCCGGAGTGCCAGCTAACGTGCTAACGCTCAAATGTGTGTCCGTGGTACTCATGTGTCGTGCCATCCCAAAATCTGAAACTCGAGCCTCCAAGTTTTCATCTATCAAAACATTGCTAGATTTCATATCTCTATGAATTATATGTGGTGTGCAACTGTGGTGAAGGAAAGCCAATCCCCTGGCAGCTCCAATAGCAATTTTTCGCCTTGAAGCCCAACTTAGCTTGATACCGACTTTCTTTCTGTCGTGCAAAACATCTTCGAGACTTCCATATTTCATATACTCGTAAACCAAGAGTCTTTCCTCGCCAACTTTGCAATATCCAAGGAGTGGGACAAGGTTCCGATGCTTAACTTTCCCGATTGTTTCCATTTCAGCGGTGAATTCTTTATCGCCCTGCCCACTTACATGTATCAACTTCTTGATTGCCACAACATTTCCATCTTTCAACTGAGCTTTGTATACATCACCAAAACCACCACTCCCTATTAGGCAGTCATTATGGAAGCCATTTGTGGCTTCAAGAAGATCCGCGAAAGTGAGTTTCGCAAGAGGCTTTTCGAAAGTGGAAATGCTGATGCTCAACGCCTCACGGGCACTTAGCTTCCACACACTTTGTGCCATTGCCGAGTTGGAGTGATTCTCCATATACGCCTCCAGCGCTGCCTCCTTTTTCTTCCTTCTTTTTTTTGTTTCCACAGCGACAATTATTAAACCAAATATGCAGAAGAGGGAGAATAACAACCCCATCGCCACACTGCCCGCAAGGGATGCTTGTCTACGGTGAGATTTCGGACGCTGACTGGTATCTGGGCCTAATGCCGACCCACAAGGTGGAAGAGGGTATCCACAAAGTCCTGAATTATTCGCAAATCTATAGTCAGGAAACGTATCAAATGGTGCTGACTCGGGAATCATTCCCGAAAGATTATTATTTGAAATATCAATCTCTCCAAGCAATGTTAGGCTCTGCAATGCCACGGGAATAGTCCCATTCAACCTATTGTAAGACAAATCAAGAATCGCAAGACTCTTTAATCCTCCAAGGTCTTCAGGGATGGGGCCGGAGAGATCATTGTGTCCTAAATTTAGTATAGACAAGTAGAACATTGACCCGAGCTCCTTTGGTATACTACCCTCCAATCTATTGTAAGAAAGGTCGAAAAAAATCATCGAGCCATTGTGGTTAAACGTTGGCTTAGTGATGCCTCGGTACACTCTGGTAAAGTTACAAGGATGCCTTGTCGAAATTCTGTCCAACTGTTCCTGCCGGATGCCCCCAAACTCAAGCAAATTTCCAGCTCCGTGGCACTGCTTGCTTCCGTCGTTCTTTATATAAACATAGCGTTTCCCGGTGAGCAATGCCACAGCAATATTGCCAGATTGCTTGAAAAGAGCAGGTGGAATCGTACCATTCAGTGAATTCGTATTGAGATCCAACCAAATCAAGCTTCGACAATCCCCCAACTCGGCCGGAATACTACCTGATAAAAATTGTTCCCAAGTTTGAGAATCGCTAGATTAGCCAAAAGACCTAAAGAAGACGGAATTTCCCCAATCAAGAGGTTATTCGACAGTGAAATCCAATTCAAATTAGTGCAATTGCTAAGAGATTCTGGAATCGACCCCGTCAATTCATTGAAATCGAGGATCAAGTTTTCCATAGTCTGCAAGTACATAATCTCCCGAGGGATCTCGCCTTGCAGTTGATTCAACCATAAGATAAAATCCCTCAACTTGGACAAGGATCCGAGGCTAGGTGGGATTGACCCATTCAAATAATTGAAGCTAAGATCAAGTGACTCCAACTGTGAACAGTTACTCAGACTCTCAGGTATTCGGCCTGTGAACAGATTATTCTGAAGGTACAGCTCTTTCAAACTGTTCGTAGGATCTTGGCAAAGCCCGGACGGGATCAAACCAGAAATATTATTGGAACTCACATCTAATGTCTCCAACTTTACCAAATTTGACAAAGAATCAGGCAACCCACCCACAAAATTATTGAAAGATAGAACCAGAGTCTTCAAATTGCTCAATTTCAAGAGAGTTCCAACAGGTAACTCACCAGAGAAACTGTTGTTGGAGATATCAAAAAACTCCAAAGAAGAGCAGGTGGCGAGACTTTCAGGCACAGAACCTATCAAGTAATTATAAGATAAATCCAACTCCACAAGGGTTGTGCACAAATCAGATAGATTTGGAGGAATAACACCTTGAAATCCATTTTTTTGGAGGTAAAAATACTGTATACTCCCAATTGGCAGCATTGGAACATCTCCTGCGAGCTGGTTATTGGTGAGATTGAGGAAACTCAACTTTCCACAAGAAAAAAGTGAGTTCCCAACTTCACCGTAAAATCTATTAGAAGATAAGTCCAGGTGTTGCAGATTGGAGCATTCCCCAAACGTGGGAAAACCCGTGGAGAAATTGTTGAGGGAAAGATCCAAATGCATCAGATTGTTTAACTTTAACTCAGACAAACTCCCCCCCAATTTATTGCCCTTTAAATATAGGCGCTGCAGCTCAGAAAACCCACCCGAAAAAAGCCAAGAGACCACGTTCGAATCGGAAATGCTGTTGTAGGAAACATCAAGAACTTGTAGAGACGACAACCCGGCAACTTGTTTCAGCCGAGGGCCAATCAAGTTCATGGAAAGATTAAGAAAAACCAAACCAGAGCAAACCCCAAACGCAGATATATCATTAATATGTCCTGAGACGGCGTTCCCAGCTAGATCTACCGAATTTAAGAAACTACTGCAAGAGAATCTTGAAACAGGTGATATTGGACCAGAGATGGCAGCATTTTTAAGCAGAAGAGACTCCAAGCTCGGTAAAGAAAGCAAGAAAGTCCCAACTTTCGACAAGTCCGCGTTGAGAGTGTAATCAGAGAGGTCAATAGAGGAGACTCTAAAGTTTTTACACGAAACACCGGTGAAATTGCAGGGAGATATAGTAGTCTGCCAGCTGAGGAGTTGGTCGGGGTTTGGAAGTGAATTTTTGAATGAAATGAGCAGCTGGGAGTCCTTAAGGAGGCCATTTTTGGTAGCGGAAGACGGTTGCGGAGATGACGGGGTAATGAAAAGGAAGAAGATTAGTAAGATAAAACGGTGATAATGGAGGAAGAAAGATTTGGCACAGTCGTGTTGTTTCATTTCAAAGATTTAATCTTTATGGGGTATTTTGTTTCTTTACTTTCTGATTAGGAACTGGTCTGCTCTTTCGTTTCTTCCATCACAGAGGAAGATGATGTGTATGAACTGAAATTTGATTGGAAGTATTGAGAGAGGCTGAAAATGAAAGGAGTCAAAGGACGGGGGGTACATAAGAAGGGTGTTTATATTTTTTAAGAAATTTTGGTGAATAGAGAAGGCACACACTCAGTTACGTTTACGTTGCTGTCGTTTTTAAAGATATTGTCTTTTATATATATATCATTAAAAAGTGTGATTTTTAATAAATATTGAGCAATAATACAATAAATGGTTTATCTTCAATTAAACCATATTGAACCGCTCCCCAAAATATATCTATGTATAAAAAAATGGTAAAATGACTCCGCCGAAGCCACTCTAACGCCCAAGTCAGTAAATGTTTCAATAGAAAAAAAGTATTGAAATTATCGACTTTTGCATAAGTAATCGTGTACCTGAATGAGGGTTACGAGCCCTCTATTTATGATGTAGAGTCTCAATCAACAAAGGATAATAGTTCTAGTCAATATGTAATTGTATTGTATATGGCAAGATAGATGTAGAGTCACAATCAACATAGGATAAGAGTTCTAGTCAATATGAAATTGTATTGTATATGGCAACTAGATCCATGTCTATCCCGAAAATATTGAGAGATATCTTCCAAAACCCTACAACTCCTTTTTGTTTAAGAAAATGGGCCCTTGCAAATGTACATCAGTCAATGAGCCAGACGAGATGTGTTTTATTTGAATATACAGGGTAAATGAGTTATAGCTTGCTTAATCAAATTGAGTCGGTTAAAACTTATTAGATAGATCGATCCCCCGTCGAGAGGTATCATACACCATAATTTATGTCTTCAAGGTTACCACTGTTAAAAGCCGCATCAATTATTATTGCTTTGGGATGCAATATGAAAGGCTCGTGCTCCATCAAAATTTGATAAAAAAAAATATGATCCAAACTTTTGGTGAATGGGAAAATGTGAAAAGGCACACACTCAGTGACGCTTATATTGTTGTTGCTTTTAAAGATGGTGTATCCTTCCATATATTTATATCATATATCTAATATGTATTTTATATATATACACCAGATATAATTTATATCTTTAAGGTTACCACTATTAGGACCCCATCAGAGATTATGCTTTGGGATGCCATATGAAAGGCTCGTGCTCCATCAAAATTTGATAAAAAATTATCAAAACTTTTTGATCTCATTTTCTAAAAAATAATTAATTTATTACTATTTTATAATTATTTTATAATAAATTGCATACTATAATCTTCAATTTCTTAAAAGCTTTAAATGTTTTTTTTGTAAAAATAATTGTAATGATTGAGCCCCCAAGTACTATTTTTTAATCAAGTCTAAGCTCATTTAAAAACAATTTGAACATCATATAAGTTAAATTTCTCTTCTAATTATACTACAAATGATCACTAAATCCATCTTACTCCATTTCATAAGTGGGATTCGAATTTCATACCATGTTTCACATTGATACTTTAATGAAGTTTCCTTTATTTTTGCTTTTTTTAGGACGATGAGATGTCTTTCTCAAGGAAAAAATTTAAAAATTATATTAAACAATTCCAATTAGAAAATATATCGTTTTAATAAAATTAATGATTTTATTTGTCATAGCAATCAAATTTAGACTCCTAACTCCATCAAGATAGTTATAAAAGAGGTTGTTTTAGTATCATCCGTGGTCATATACCAAATAGAATAATTTAGGGGTGCATTCAATCTAGACTTTTATTGACTTTTAATGACTTTTTTAAATGATTGACTTTTATGGAGTTGATGATTTCTATTGACTTTTATAGAATTCGATGGAGTTATAAAAAGATTTGTATAGAGTCTCGTAGACTTTTTCAATAGATTTCTATGGAATTTATCGACTTTTAATGACTTTTTTTAAATGATGGACTTTTATGAAATTGATAGAATTCTAATAACTTTTATAGAATTACACGGTATTATCAAAAGAATTTTATAGACTCTATAGATTTTATAACTTATAATTGATTTATTTGAACTAACAATTGAACATAAATAACTTCTTCAACATACAATTTTTTTTTACTATTAATGTAAACACATTTTACTTATTTAACAGTCAAAAATGTGAAAAATACCTATTCAATTCTTTTGCATGACAAATATTGAACAGCTTTTTTATATCTTCAAGATGACGACTTTGAAGATTCAGTTAATGTTGATATATAATTGTAATCTATAATTTTGTGTAATAAAACAAAAGTTTTCTATTAAATAACATTTTATAAAACTTAAAATAATTTTTGATGATAGTTGACTACTATAAAAATTCTTAAAACATACTTTTTAAATTAAACATGATAATTTATATCGTTATAAATATCTTTTATTTTAGAAAAATATTTATTATAATTGTTTATAGATATAGACCCATACAATCGTTTTAAAAATCTATCATCTAATAAAAATTGAGCACACTACCTTGCTATTTTATCAAAATACTTGTGTAAATATAGTATTATATTGGATAAAAATATAAGATGTGAAAAAAACAATAATTGAAGAAAGAGCCGCACATTAGGAATTAAAGAAATGGTACATGTAGAAAACAGGGGAGGAAAAGCCAATGGGGAGGTGGTCGTTCGGAAATGAAAATAGCAAAGAGTAAAGAGAGATGAGGGTAATTAAAATTAAAAGTCATTCCAAATCTTTACTATGAGTGGTGGAGAATTTTTAACTTTTTTGGGATGTACATGGAGCATCAAACTTTGTACCTAAAGATTTCAACAGAAATCATTAAAAGTCTATGAGATTTTGGATACATATAGACTTTTATGGAGTTTTAAAAATTCAAATTTGAATACCACCTGACTTTTTAAAACTCTACGAAAGTCTGTCTTGAATACCATTAGACTTTTGTAGAGTATATAAAAGTCTAGATTGAATACTTCTAGACTTTTAAACTCCATAAAAGTCATTAAAATTCAATAACAGTCTATAACCAATACACCCCCCTTAAAGACTCTACAGTAAAATACTTATATGGATTAGGTGTTTATAACACATCAAAATACAAAATTTCTAGATATTAATGTATAACGTCATTCTTGAGAAATAAATTAACATAAATAATAAAAATTAGTAACACACCAAAAATTAGGCTAAATACACACTACGATGGGTGGAATACATTGTATGTGGTGCAATTATTGGATTATCATTTTATAACACAGACTCCACACAATATTTATATAGACCCACATATTATATATCAAAAAAAATATGTATTTATATAGTTATTCTATTATTATATATATATATATACACATAGAGCTACATTGTTTACCATAAGTGGAATAAAAATGTACACAGTTTAAACGAGAGATGGGAAATAGTTGAATGGGGAGTGGACACAGCTGTTGTTCACATGGCGTTGTGAAACGTGTTTCTCTCTCTACACATCTATTGGCTTCTCTCTCTTCATTTTTCTTAAATTTTCTAATTGTAAACATAATTTAAATCTTATCAACATTAATGCTTTTGCTCGTTATATATATTATCAATATTATCATGTCATTCGAGATAAACATATACTTAGTGCAGTTAACACAGATTTAGTGTATGAAAAAAGAATTATTCTTGACTATACCATGAGACACTATCCTAAATATTGGATTAATGACCCAAATTTATCAATATTTTATTTTTTAATATGTGATCTAATATAATAATAAATTTTAATAAATTTGAGTCATTGATATATCCGATAACCAACAAGTAACATGAAAAAGAGTGGGGGAATTGTTTGTCTGTATAGGTTTCTGCGTCCGTGTGATTAAAGAGTGGATCCATCATTGTCTGTTATTAATGGTCCAGATTCCTTTCCCTTTATTTAAGTCTTCATTCACTCTCCTTCCTCCTCGTCAATTTAATTTAAAGCTACAATATTAAATGGATGTTTATAAATATTTTTATAAACTGTTTATCAATTTTTCAGATAAAAAAACTTTGAGTGTTTTATTTCTTTAATTCTGTTATTGCTTCTCTAAAAATAAGCAGAAAAAAACAGAATCTGTGAAGCAGGTCATAACATATTTTTGACTGTTTTAAGTTGTTTGGTGGTAATTTTGTAATTAATTGAAGTTTATTAAGCTGCATTTTTATTTTAATAGCAGCACTCAATACTTTTGCTTAAAAATAACTTTTTTCAACTTTAAGTAAAAACAACATATAAATGCTTTGAATAAGCAATTGCAAATACTTCACTTGATTTAGTATTTTTTGGGGCATCCATTTCCATGCCAATTTAGTAATATAAGAAAATTTGAGCTTCTTATTTTACCGTCTTGGTTAAAAACTCACTCCTTTTTTAGAAAGATTTATGTTTGAGTTCACTTTTTTAGAAAGATTTATGTTTGAGTTCCGCAGTGTGAGGAAAAAATTTAGGCTCACTTCAAATAAAAATTACAAAAATTGAAGAAAAATCTAAGGTCATCATGTGGTAGGTAATAATTGGAGGGTAATATGGTAAATCGGGTGTCTGGAAATGGAAAGAAACGTGACGTGAAGTTATGTGATTGTTCTGTTGGAACTTGGAACAGTTTTTATCAGCTTGTAGACATAGATGGAAAAACGTGGTGGGGACATTATCGTCATTTTTTCAACTACGCATTATTGTCTGGATGCGGTAAGAATAGGAAAGATTTCGCACGTGCGATCATGCAAAGCTGTGGTATCACTTTCCTTATTAAAGCATTTTTAGTCTTTATTACCGCATCAATTCTGTAAATAGAGTTTGAGTTACTGTAATATGCGTAAAAATATTTAGCTCACTCCTTCTAAAAAATACTCTGTAAATTTCTCGTTCTGGATTTTGTATGAGCATCATATTTTTTAGGTTGGCTTAATTTAAAAATTTAATAATTTTTCGGCCAATAAAAATATAGGGCTTTACATTTTCTGGAGACAATTAATTAGCATGTGAAGGTATTTCAATAATATATAGAAATGGATATAGATATAAATTAATAGGGAGGGTGACTTGTAGTTAGTTACCTTGATGCTGCATCCAATGACAACGCCCTTCATGTCATATTGATCATGTATTTGAAATATTTTTATAACTAATTCAGATGTATGGTTTTGATGTCCTCACTAGTCTCAACCAATCGTGGCTCACATAGAAGCCAACTTGGAGGATTTCACATACGTGGTACCATCAATTTTTATTTTTTTAACAAAAGGTCTCAAACTTTTATGAGATTCTCATTCCGACTCTTTTTGGGTAATAATTAGGCACTGAAAATATTGGAAAGGTTATGTAATCATATTTCTGAAATAAATTCACTTTTTTTCCTTTTGTGTGTGTGTGATGATATTATTTATTATTATTGTATTGGTGCTTTTGTTATTACTTATGATATACACTTGTGGAAGATAACATCTAGTATTATTAGCAAACTGTTACTTAAAATTGTTCGAAATAGTACTATTAACGACACCACATTGGTTAAATTGTTACAGATTCCATTTTATTTAGGGAATTATTGTCATATATAGCATTCTAAAATTGAATAAAGTATATGTTTTTAGGGTAAAATAAAAAAAAATGGTAACTTACTACAACAATATAATTATTAATCTATGAACACCACACATGCACGAGCATGGACATAATACAATAGAATAAGGAGTAATGGAGGTGGGGTGGGAGGGCCATATTGTCTGTATGTGTGATAATATTAGAATCGAGCTACAGTTTAGGGGGAGGTGTTGGGGGGATGATCGACAAAGTGATAATGAATTATTAGGATAAGATGATTAAAAATTTAAAGCTACTATTAAATATATTAATTATAATTTGGTATCTAGGCTTATGTTTATTGAAGATTTAATTTGTAGGCCAATTTTGTTTATTGGCCTTATAATATTCTTATAATATCACTGATTGATCTGTATGTTTTGAAGATCATCATCATCATTGACGTTGAATATTCAACTTCAATATTATTTGAATAAGGAGCTAAGGAGCTAGTGGAGGATTAATCCCATCTGGTTTTGCAAATAGACAGATTATTCATGTGTTTTGAAAATATGCATTTTACCTTAGTGTGTTTTAAAAATAAGCAGATTACCCCAATTTGGTTTGAAATTAGGCATTTTACCCCCTTTTGGTTTTGAATATAGGCATTTACCCCTTGTATTTTGTGAATATGTGCAAAATACCCTTCCGTGGATGCCATTTTTTGAAACCACAATGAGGTAAAATGACTATATTCAAAACCACACAAGGGTACTCAAATACTATTTATTCAGCTCGAAACTTATGTTGCCTATTGGATTGGTGCGGTGTAGACCACTAGGCCATGTATTGGATGATTACATGATTTCCTTAAGAAACATGTTTATTGCAAGGACTCCATCCAGTAGAGATAAACCCAGACGTGTCTTTACTGCCTCTGACTAATGAATTAGTTGTAATGCTGCTGTTGAACATTTTGCAGGTGGAGTCCCAAGAGGGTCATTACAGCTGCTGCAGTTGACATGGTGTTGTTGTTCTAGTGGATCTTAGCTAATTATCGCTGAAGAACTGTGGCTGGTCCTTAGAATGATATTGAACCAGTGTAAATGTCTTTGTGTCATTGCTGCTTTTCATGTCTGTCTGTGCACTTTCTTACATAAAGTATCTGTCTCACAACGAAGTATCTATGGAGTGATCAACATGTTTCACTTGAAATCATCAATAATAGGATCACTGACAGGGGTTCAGATAGTTTGAGGTTATGCACTAACGTACTTCTCCCTTAAACCTTTGGCTCCATCATTTAGATTTAGGGATCCATGATTTGGGATTCTAAAACTATGTTTCCAGCTTAGGATGTCAATTATATAGACTCCTAATGTAACAAACCCAAATCATTGGTACATGCTATACCGCAGCAGGTGGAGATTGCCCAGTGCAACCAGCAACCTTGGATCATTTGGGCCCAACTTTTTCACTAAAATTATAGGATTCCATGTGCCTGACTGTGATGGTAGAAAAGGTTGAACTCTCGATTATGCTGTTGGAAACAAAGTGATGAACCACTGTAAGTTTATATATTAACTGTCACGCCCCGAGACCGGGGTCAATAACACCGGCATTGATTTCCTTTACAACTATGAAACCAATAAGCCTCGTAATATCATAACGACCGAAAAACCAGTCTTTTTCCATAAATATAAAAACCCATTGTCTTTACAATGAATAAAGGAATGCGGAATTAAAACCTAACAACTGAATAATTAAAATTGTCTTAAAACTGGAAAACTTGAAAACATAAAATATCTTGAACTACGCAGCGGACTTGATTCACCAACCCGAGAATTGGTGCTCTTCTTCTTGCTCTAATTCTTCTTCGGCTTTATCTGGGTATGTAGAGTAAGGGGTTGAGTGCTTTGGAAAACACTCAGCAAGTGGGGGACAATCGATATCATACATATACATAATTTTCATAAACTTGGAACATAAGACTTGCATAAACCGATATGAATGTATCTTAACATACTTGGTTGCCCTTACGAGCCATGACATAACATATCGTTTCATAATTTTCATATACTTAAGCACAGTAAAGCATTCTACTCTCTTCTTGGTACTGATATCAGTCTCTAGACTTAACCCTCCTAGAGATGAGGTCATAACATCGGCTAACCCACGAATAAAGGGTCTGGATAATCCAAAAACAACGGATTACCACCGTATAAGGTTCTTTTAGCGGTTACATCCCACCGCATCAGGGTCATGGGGATCCAAATCCAATTAGATTTCGAGTTTAGCGTGCTTACAAAATAATACTTTCATAATTTCAACATAATACATATCGATTGGGAATTTTAAAACATACTATATGATTTTAGAAAACAAAACGAATATACATAACAAAAGCCCACTTACAGTGCTTTGATACTTGCTTGCTTGATCAAGGGATTGAAACACACGGATGAATTCTTATCTTCCTTGGCTTTCGAACAACACGAGTAGGCTGCCGAAAGCTCGAACCAAATCAGGGAGCACCCGAACCACTTCTGGAAACTCTCGAACAGAATTTCTCGACGAATTTGAATAGAACAATGGTTGCACTTCGATGGGACAAGGTGATGAAACTTGGCTCGGTTATGTTGCTGACAATCGAACAGAAGCTGGGAGTTCTTGGCTGGAACAAGTCGATGGTTAGGTTGCTGAAACTTGGCCAAAATCACTTGGTTTTAGTTCTCAAAACTTGCTGATAATTTGGAAAGGATTTGGACAGAATTGTATCTGAACTTTGGTGGTTTTTCAAGTGATAATCTGCACCTTCGAGAAGTTGACAGAAGATGAGGAATTCGATCTGTTTCTGTGCAAGAGTTTCGAATGGATTGCTTAAAGATTTTGGGGCAGATTGCTCACGCTTTCGAACATGGGCTGCTGGAAGGATTTATGAAAACAAAGTAGGGGTTACGGCTTGATCTCGGTGCTGGTTGCTGGAATAATTCGATGATCAAGTTCTGGTAAAAACGTGCAACGGTTTCTGCTTTGTGGAGGGATTATCGAAGGCGTTAAGCTACTGGAATTTGTTGGACAGAAACCGTGAGTCCTCGGCTTTTGGAGGCTGAGAAGGAAGGGAAATTGTGATGTAAATTTCTCAAGGTTGGCACTTATATTTATAGGTGATGGTTGGACCAAACTTTAGGAGTTTGAGTTGGACTCTAACTCGAAATCGAAGGGATCCGATTCTGAAATCTTTGAGGTGGAAGAACAGATTCTGTTTTGATCTTTGATTGCGTCTTGGATGGAGTCTTTCGAAGGCTGAGGTATGTGGCTTGAGAAGGGGTGAGATTTCGAGAGTCTTGAAAGTCCTTTGGAGGTGTTTGATGCTTTGGTAAATCATGGAACAAAAGGGTGAAGTTTTCGGATGAAGTTTACCAGATTTTGTTCGATCCATGTTGCTGAATTTCGATTTAAATGGAAGGAGTTTGGTTCGATCTAAGCTGCTGAAATTCAATCAATAAGGAAGGAGTTTGATTAGGTTAGGGACTCCTTGATGTATTGAAACTCTAGGCTAGAGTTTAGGAATTTTCAAACTCTTTTTAGTCAAGTTTTATTTTTATTTATTACCCCTTAACAAAAATCCGGGTCTTTACATCCCTCCCTCCTTATTGGAAGTTCCGTCCTCGAAACTCGAGTCAACTTGATTTAGGAAAAGATAGGGATATTTCTCCCGCATTGATTCTTCCATTTCCCAAGTAGCTTCTCTTTCCGTATGGTTTGACCATTGGACCTTGACGTAAGGAATGGTCCTTCTTCTCAGAACTTGGTCCTTGGTATCCAGAATACGGATTGGGATTTCTTCATATTTCAATGTTTCGTCCAAATTCCCTTGAGTTACTAGGGGTTCTGCTTCCAGTACATGGCTTGGGTCGGCAATGTACTTCCTTAGTTGTGATACGTGGAAGACATTGTGAATTCTTGACATATTTGGCGGTAGTGCTATTTTGTATGCTAGCGTTCCCACCTTTTCTAAAACTTCAAATGGTCCCACATATCTTGGGTTCAACTTTCCCTTTTTGTCGAATCTAATTACTCCTTTCATTGGTGAAATCTTTACATAGACTTTCTCACCAATCTCTATATCCACGGGTCTTCTTTTCAGATCAGCCCAACTTTTCTGTCGGTCCTGTGCTGTCTTAAGTCTATCTCTGATAATAGCTATCT
Source organism: Haberlea rhodopensis (assembly GCA_907163345.1). Taxonomy (NCBI): domain Eukaryota; kingdom Viridiplantae; phylum Streptophyta; class Magnoliopsida; order Lamiales; family Gesneriaceae; genus Haberlea; species Haberlea rhodopensis. The sequence continues at coordinate 5,174,838 of CAJQUN010000003.1, read as the reverse complement.
TGTCGCTAGTAGCTTGTACTAATTCCGGCCCTGTGATAGCTCTTTCTCCTACTTCATCCCAATACAATGGTGATCGGCATTTGCGCCCATAGAGTGCTTCGTATGGCGCCATCCCAATACTACTGTGGTAGCTGTTATTGTAAGCAAACTCGACTAGAGGTAATAGTTCGCTCCAATTTGCAGTAAAATCCAATACACAAGCTCTTAGCATGTCTTCGAGGGTTTGGATAGTCCTCTCCGTCTGGCCATCAGTTTGTGGGTGATAAGCCGTGCTAAGAGTTACCTTACTTCCCATAGCTTGCTGAAAGCTTTTCCAGAAACGCGACACGAATCTAGGATCTCTGTCGGATAGGATGCTTACTGGGACTCCATGCAATCTCACTATATTGTCCATATATAGTGTTGCCAACTTATCCAAGTTGTAGTTCATGCGGACAGGTAGGAAGTGTGCTGACTTGGTTAGTCTGTCAACAATTACCCATATTCCGTCATGGCTCTGCTTTGACTTTGGTAGTCCCACGACGAAATCCATGGAGATGTGATCCCATTTCCATTCAGGGATTTCCAGAGGTTGAAGAAGTCCTCCGGGTCTTTGATGCTCAGCTTTGACTTGTTGACATACCAAGCATCGGGCAACAAATTCAGCTACATCCTTTTTCATTGCGTTCCACCAAAAACTTTCCTTCAGATCCTTGTACATCTTTGTACTCCCAGGGTGGACTGAAAACTTTGACTTGTACGCTTCAGACATTACTTCTTGTCTTATGTTGTTCACATCTGGCACGCACAATCGTCCTTTCATCCACAGAATTCCCTTGTTATCGATCTCAAAGTCAGTAATTTCCTTCTCCCTGACTTGTTCTTTTAGCTTGGTTAGGCTCGGATCTTGATCTTGGCTTAGCTTGATGGTCTCTCGAAGACAAGGTTGAGCTGAGACCGTAGCTAAGATTATTTTCCCTTTGCCTTTCCGGCTCAAAGCATCTGCTACTTTGTTTGCCTTGCCGGGGTGATAGCTAATAGTGAGATCGTAGTCTTTTAGAAGTTCGATCCATCGTCTCTGCCTCATGTTGAGTTGAATTAACTCAGCATTAAACATCCTTTCATTAATACTGAGATTACAATCTCGGTGAATACTATGTGCTATTAGAGTTTTATTAGCTGGTGTTGCTACATTGTATGGTTCACTAAGCAGTTCAGGCTTAAGGGCTAGTTTCTTAGCAAACCTCTTAGATATAAACGAGTGTGTGGCACCACAATCAAACAATGTATACGCAGGTAATTCGTTTAAATAAATGGTACCTGCCACAACGTCGTTTGCGTCCTCGGCCTATTCTCGCGTTATAGCAAACACTCTGGCGTTCGGCTTAGTCTCCTTTGGTTTACTAGGAGGGTCGTTATTCCTTACAGTCGTCCCCCTCATATCAGGTTCGGGACACTCAGCAATTCGGTGGCCTGTCTTTCCACATCGGAAACATGCACCTTTTCCTCTGAGACATTCTCCTAGATGGTTGAATCCACAGTTCGAACACTTAGGGTACCTCTGTTGAGTTGGGCCTACTGTGGGTCCCCTTTGCTGGTTGCTGGATGGACTAGGCCTCTTGAAGTTTTGACTGCTAGAGGTATGCTGACTGGTGGAGGGTCGCTTGCGCTTAAACTCTTCCTCGCGACGCTTTATGTCTGCTTCAGCCCTGATGGCTGCTCCCATTAGATCTCCAAAATTGGTTGTCTCGAAAATTGCCAGGGCGGATTGGATTCGACTGTTCAGTCCAATCCTGAAGCGATGTAGCTTAAGGGACTCGTCTGCCATGATACTCGGTGCATACGTTCCCAGCGAGTTAAACCTTGCGGTATAATCCACCACTGTCATATCTGTAGTCTGTGTCAGGTTTTCAAACTCTTGCAGCTTCTGGTTCTGGACCGCAGTTGGAAAGTACTGCTTCAGAAATGTGCTCCGGAACCTTTGCCATGTAACTGGTCCCGCTTCTAGCATAAGTGGTGACACGTTTTCCCACCATTTTCCAGCTTGATCAATAGCATGAAGCAAAAATTTTGAATTTTGCATTCTGTATTTTTTTTTTTTTTTAAATCGAAAATTAGGGTTTATAATCGAAAATTAGGGTTCTAAAATTCGAAATAATAGGGGTTTCGAATTAATCCCTAATCGAAGCTTGAAATCTGAAATTGGCAGAGGGTTAATGATCGACTGGCTGGAGTAATCACACGAAAATTTTTAATTTCAAAACGATCAACATATGCTCAGAAAAATCGGAAATCGAACAGAAATTGGGATTTAGGGTTCTTGGATTCGAACGAGAAATTGATCGGGCAAATCAAATCCGATCGACATGAAACTTGGACAGAATGATCGACTGGCAGAGGCGGTTCGAATGGTATACTCGTCGACGGCTATTGTGGCGGCAGGCGGCGGCGACGATTTGGAGCTTAGGGTTTACTGTACGAAAATCGAAAAATTTTCCGAAAATAATTCTTAAAAACCAATTTTTCGAAAATAAAATTTTAAAAACAGAAACTGAAGATTTTTAAAAATTCGAAAAATTTTCGTATTCATGTGATTAATCAGATTGGACTCCTGATTATCGTAATTATCATGAAACGACAATTTTCACCCAACTGTATTTATTTCTCCAGTTGGTCTATTTCAACCGGAATTTTCTTCTAGTTATTTCCTTAACTAGAATACTTTTCCCAGCGGGATTATGGAACCTGACTCTGATACCACTAAAATGTCACGTCCCGAGACCGGGGTCAATAACACCGGCATTGATTTCCTTTACAACTAGGAAACCAATAAGCCTCGTAATATCATAACGACCGAAAAACCAGTCTTTTTCCATAAATATAAAAACCCATTGTCTTTACAATGAATAAAGGAATGCGGAATTAAAACCTAACAACTGAATAATTAAAATTGTCTTAAAACTAGAAAACTTGAAAACATAAAATATCTTGAACTACGCAGCGGACTTGATTCACCAACCCGAGAATTGGTGCTCTTCTTCTTGCTCTAATTCTTCTTCGGCTTTATCTGGGTATGTAGAGTAAGGGGTTGAGTGCTTTGGAAAACACTCAGCAAGTGGGGGACAATCGATATCATACATATACATAATTTTCATAAACTTGGAACATAAGACTTGCATAAACCGATATGAATGTATCTTAACATACTTGGTTGCCCTTACGAGCCATGACATAACATATCGTTTCATAATTTTCATATACTTAAGCACAGTAAAGCATTCTACTCTCTTCTTGGTACTGATATCAGTCTCTAGACTTAACCCTCCTAGAGATGAGGTCATAACATCGGCTAACCCACGAATAAAGGGTCTGGATAATCCAGAAACAACGGATTACCACCGTATAAGGTTCTTTTAGCGGTTACATCCCACCGCATCAGGGTCATGGGGATCCAAATCCAATTAGATTTCGAGTTTAGCGTGCTTACAAAATAATACTTTCATAATTTCAACATAATACATATCGATTGGGAATTTTAAAACATACTATATGATTTTAGAAAACGAAACGAATATACATAACAAAAGCCCACTTACAGTGCTTTGATACTTGCTTGCTTGATCAAGGGATTGAAACACACGGATGAATTCTTATCTTCCTTGGCTTTCGAACAACACGAGTAGGCTGCCGAAAGCTCGAACCAAATCAGGGAGCACCCGAACCACTTCTGGAAACTCTCGAACAGAATTTCTCGACGAATTTGAATAGAACAATGGTTGCACTTCGATGGGACAAGGTGATGAAACTTGGCTCGGTTATGTTGCTGACAATCGAACAGAAGCTGGGAGTTCTTGGCTGGAACAAGTCGATGGTTAGGTTGCTGAAACTTGGCCAAAATCACTTGGTTTTAGTTCTCAAAACTTGCTGATAATTTGGAAAGGATTTGGACAGAATTGTATCTGAACTTTGGTGGTTTTTCAAGTGATAATCTGCACCTTCGAGAACTTGACAGAAGATGAGGAATTCGATCTGTTTCTGTGCAAGAGTTTCGAATGGATTGCTTAAAGATTTTGGGGCAGATTGCTCACGCTTTCGAACATGGGCTGCTGGAAGGATTTATGAAAACAAAGTAGGGGTTACGGCTTGATCTCGGTGCTGGTTGCTGGAATAATTCGATGATCAAGTTCTGGTAAAAACGTGCAACGGTTTCTGCTTTGTGGAGGGATTATCGAAGGCGTTAAGCTACTGGAATTTGTTGGACAGAAACCGTGAGTCCTCGGCTTTTGGAGGCTGAGAAGGAAGGGAAATTGTGATGTAAATTTCTCAAGGTTGGCACTTATATTTATAGGTGATGGTTGGACCAAACTTTAGGAGTTTGAGTTGGACTCTAACTCGAAATCGAAGGGATCCGATTCTGAAATCTTTGAGGTGGAAGAACAGATTCTGTTTTGATCTTTGATTGCGTCTTGGATGGAGTCTTTCGAAGGCTGAGGTATGTGGCTTGAGAAGGGGTGAGATTTCGAGAGTCTTGAAAGTCCTTTGGAGGTGTTTGATGCTTTGGTAAATCATGGAACAAAAGGGTGAAGTTTTCGGATGAAGTTTACCAGATTTTGTTCGATCCATGTTGCTGAATTTCGATTTAAATGGAAGGAGTTTGGTTCGATCTAAGCTGCTGAAATTCAATCAATAAGGAAGGAGTTTGATTAGGTTAGGGACTCCTTGATGTATTGAAACTCTAGGCTAGAGTTTAGGAATTTTCAAACTCTTTTTAGTCAAGTTTTATTTTTATTTATTACCCCTTAACAAAAATCCGGGTCTTTACATTAACTGTCTATCCTCTGTTCTTTTTTAAGTTCTCGAATGCTTGTGGCTAATTTAACTAGTTGTTAACATAAAAATGAGATCATTCATATTCATATTCGTGCTTCAGGTTTTTTCTTTCAATGGGGTTTTCCCAGTATAGCCACTCTATGTCCATTTCAAACAAAATAGAGACCATGTATGTCTTTTCTTTCTGTTACAGGGAACAAGTTCTTCGGTTAAAAGCTCTGAGGCAATCAAAGCTATCTATGTGTTCATTATAATAGAATTTTATGTTCCTTCTTATCACATGACCATTCCATATGAACCAGAGAACAAATACTTACTTTTGGTATCAATCATTGTATATAGATTTGATTGAAAGAGAAAAAGTAGATCAAAGTACAGTTACATGTTGTAATTATGTATAGAAAACGTTGTGGGAAATATTGGATACACTTGTGTTGTGAAATGACATTACCTAAAATTGAACTAATTCATTGGTTATATCTTCATTTCTAAATTAAAACTATGATAGAGTTTAATGATTGTTTATCATTTCTTTTCATTTTGAAATATAAATATCTAGTATCAACTCAGAAAATTTCGTTTTATTTGTACTTGAAGAATTTTGGCCTCTTTTTTAGCAGTCATTTAGCTCTTATATTAGGGTTAGGGTACCTCTTGTACTCTGTTAATTTTAATATTTATTTTGTCTTTAACAAAAAAAAAAAAAGTCAGAGCCGAGATTCTGTGTCCATATTAATTGCAATTACCTTTCCCTCACACTTTTGTCAAGTCTTACCTGTACTTGCCATTACAAAATAAAATTTATGTAAATATTATTTCAAATTTAATTCTCGACTTTTTCGTTCATCTTTTATGTTTTTATATTAAGTTTTGTCCATTGATTCACAAGTTCTCCGGATTGGACAATCACTAGCAGAAATTCATCATGGACATGAATAACTCAATGAAATTCTCATCTGTGTCCAACTCACAATCACAAATGTTTCATGCCAATGCCTGTCATTTAACCATCAGGTAGAATGTTGTTGCTGTCTTCTCTTGTACCACAAGTTTAATGCTAATATGTGCACAGGTACGAGATAACAATGATCCCCGTTTCAAGAATCTGGTTGCACAAAACATGAAAAAGTTTTGGGATGAACGGCTGGAAGAAATAATCAAAGCTCCAGGTCTTATATAAAAAGAATAAGTTATACTTGTTTGACCTTTATTTCCATTAATTGATAGTAATTAATTAATTTTTTTTACAGATGCTCGTCAACATACTCCCCCGTTAGCTTGCATAAAAAGATCATGAAATCTAATGAGCAAGTTAAGGTATCTTTTTTTTGTTTTGTTTTACGTTACGGTACCTCGAAGAATAAGCGCGTGTGTGTATGTAATGTGATATTTTAAACTAACAAACCAATTTTTTTGTCTTAAAGAAATTATTTTTGATACTTATCCTTTTGATAAGCATCTCCAAAAGCATTGGATAGAAGACATAACAATTGATCATGGCTTCTTTGATGTCCTAGATGGTCAGAGCTGATACACCAGTGCTGGTTGCTAGAGCTTGTGAGATTTTTATCATGGAGTTGACCCTACGTGCTTGGCTACATGCTCGAGATAGTAACGGCGAACGCTACAACGTGGCGATGTTGCCGAGGCAGTAAGGGATGAGGACCTGTTAAGCTTCCTCACTGACTTTGTCCCCATGCAAATGCACCTGGTTATTCTTATTTTCTGAATTTTTAAGTTTTGTGTCCTTCTCATATTCAAATTAATCTAATTACCTTATTGATATTGCATTCATGCCTAAGAACTCATACCAATGGTGAGTTTAGGAGGCACCACTGGCACAAGCGAACCATCCTGGAGTAAATGCTCATCTCTCTGTCACAGATGCAAGCCCCGCTTATAATTGTGAAGACCCGGAATTTTGGTCAAACAAATTACGCGATACCGAGATAACATTGAAAAATAAATAAAATAATAGATTTACATTATGGATGGATTTAATTATATTATTCAATCTTGTGGACTTTTAATCACATATTTAAGTTTATAACTTATTAGAGTTGTGTAAGAGATAATACATATGTTATATGATTTTAGCTTATAAACTTTTGAATAATTTAAAGTTGTAGTTAATTAAGAAATCATTGAAAATAATATTAATAATAATAATCAATCTTAAATCTTGCAATGAATAGATAAAAGTTTATGGACTATAATTCCTACACTAATCCTACATTTTTGAAAGTGCATAATTAAACCATTCAATGGACTTGCCCAATTCTTATCATTAGTAATTCAATGACATTTAAGTGATTAACCCAAACCTTGCCACCATTCCACCATTCAAGCTCATTCAATCCCATATAATGATATTAATGGTTTGCTTAAATCATGCCATTAGATGCCAAAGTTTTGTAATTGTGTTTGCTCAAATTATGAAAGGTGATGACCATTCATTAACCCATTCAACTACATCAATAATATCATAATGACATTCAATTACTATTTAACCCCAATCTTGTTAATAAAAAGGCCAAAGTTATGGAATTGATAAATTGATTCACATTAATAACCACATTCAATACTTGCTCAAATCATTTCATTACATGGCAAAGTTTTTGAAATTTTTAAGGAATGCCTCCTACATTAAACACATTACCCTACCAAAGAAAAACTTATCCTACCAAGAGACATATTTATATTTATTATCTTGCCAAATTCTTTGACACTAAATGGCCAAGATTTAGGATCAAAGTAAATGACCCTCCATCTTGCTCCTATATTTTAAAAACAACATCACAAACCTATCACTCAAGACCCTAGATTTCGAAACCTACACACACTTACACACACAAGAATTTGAAACCTTCAAGGCAAAGGATGAGGAGATTTTGTGCTATTTTCTACAACATGTAATTCGTTCAATCACGCTTCGAATGTAAGTGGGTTTTTGCTACAACTTCATTTCATTTTCAAAACTATATGTATGTTTTAAATCTCGATTGAACAAACTATGAAAAGCATGCTTTTAAATCAAATAACTCGTTATGTGGATATGTGCAAGATATGTGTTTATGTGTAAGAAATGTATTTATGTGCCAAGATCTATGTGATTTGACAAAGAAATATTAAAGGATTTTTGCTATGATTATATGTATATTTTTACTATATTCAATCGGCCCCTACTTGCTGGGTGTTTTCCCAAACGCTCACACCCATTACCTCCCCTCCCAGACAAAGACGAAAAGAAGAGATCGAGGAAGAAGAACAAGAATAATTTTTGGAGATGATCCACGAAGAACCTTCAAAGAAATTTATTAGTTTTATTTGCGCTTCCAAATCTTTGATTTAATCCTAGAGAATAGTATTTTGTAATAGCAATTGTAAGGACAATTTAATGATTTGGAATAAATAGACTGGTTTTATCAAAGATCTGTATACGATGCTTGTTGTATTCGAATTTCATATTTGGATTCAACGCCGGTGTCACGCGCTACGATTTTGGGGCGTGACAATAATCCAATCTTTCCTATGAATATGCAAACCATGAATCCATCAGTGAGTATTTAATAACCAAAAATATTAATTTTTTTCTTTGAACGTTAAATTTGTGATATTTATATTGGTTAATGTATGCAAATTGTTTCTCAATTTGGAGGAACAAAAGATTTTATTCGGATTCCCCACATGCAATATTGATGGTACTTTAAGAGCATGCATGTTAATAATGTTATTCATATTTTTTGCGGAAACTGTTGTTACCCACACGTTTAGATTCTCCAAAGAAAATTTATCATTCGACATATTCTTCTGTTACCAAAAATATTATGGCTTCACACTCATGCATTTGTTTCAATCTAATAAGTTTGCACATCCAATGGAATTAGGACTTTGTGCAAGCAGGTCATTCTATTGCAACTGATCCACGCTCGGCCAATCAAATGAACGTGCACAACATGAACCATATAAGTATTTTAACTCATAAAGATCAAGCGGGTGAGGATAGGACCGAGGCCTAACTCAACTAAATATTTGTTTAATTTCACCTGCAAGTTTTTGTTTCTTTAAGTAGAACCACCTTGTTCATTTCCATTTTTATAAGAATTTTTAGTTTAGTGCACAGACCACCGGGTTTCGTAGAGTTTACCTGTTTATGTAGCAAAGAACTGTAGTACATTGTGCTATTTTGTCCTGTAATATTGATATCAATATACCTGAATGACATGGCGTCACTCCTTTGGGGTGACTTGTATATTTTGTGTCCTTCAACAGGCTTTTTTCGCAAGAAACCAAGAAATGCTAAGAGGTCTCACTTTTGCATTGCCACCACCATCTTCTGATGAAAACAATCGTTACTTGGCTTAAAGGTTGGACTAAAAGTACCATTTACAGCATCTTACTTCATGAACTCAGTTTGATCTTACGATTCTCAATCTGACACTCAAAAGCCTCTAAGTTCTCCTACCAAGAACCTACCAAGAATCTTGATTCTAAACCATGCAACTTTACCTAATTCTAAATGTTTTGACATCTTTGCAGTGGAAGAGTGCTCATGGTTTGGAATGTAGATGGGGGATAATAAACAGAAGAGGAACCGGATCCGAGTTTTTCTTTTATTGTTTGTTCTTCCTTTTTATTGTGGGATACATGTGTTGGAAAACGTGCATATATGAATTAAAATAACTTGCTCGATCGATCGAGCGGACCAGAAAAATTTCGGGTCTTGAGAACAGTAGCTCGATCGAGAACTTTGCTCGATCGAGCACTGTATCAGTTTTGTGAAATTGTATGTCCATTCACGTTTGTGGTGCGATTTTTGGCCAAATATTGCCTCCAAATGGTGTTCTTTGGATTTATTTTTGGTTCACTATATATATCACATATACCCACTTGTTTCAAATACAGATTTTCGAAATCAACATCATATTTTTAGTGAAATTTGAGAGCTTTGTTGTTCATCAAATTGAGTTCTTTGAACCTTTGTGATTCGAGGACTTGTGATTTGGAGTGCTCCTATCACAAGTCATAGTCGTATCTTGGGAGACAAATTGTCATAGCAAACCGTTAGCACCATAGCGGGGCAATATTGTCTTAAGGACGGAGATTACAAATCTCGCCTCGACATAAAACTTATTTTGAAGCCATTGTTATTTTGATTCCTGAGATACATTTTGAGAGAAAATTTGTACAACAATCTTAAGACAATATCGAGCAATACCAATGGCTTCATCGAGTGCAACAGCGACTCATGTTCACCATGGTGAAAGGCCTGAAAAGTTCAATGGAAATGACTTCAAGCGGTGGCAACAAAAGATGTTATTTTACTTGACCACACTGAGTTTGGCAAGGTTCTTAACCGATGAGCCTCCTCGGTTGAAGAATGTGAGACTGACACCCAAGAGAGGGCGGCACTGTATGCATGGAATCAAAGCGACTTCCTATGCAAGAACTACATCCTAAACGGGTTAGACAATAAATTATATAATGTTTATTATTTTGTGAAAACAGCAAAGGAACTTTGGGCATCGGTGGAAAAGAAGTACAAATCCGAGGATGCCGGCATGAAGAAATTTATAGTTAGACAGTTCATGGATTTCAATATGGTTGATACCAAGCCTGTAATGGCGCAAGTGCAAGATCTACAAGTGATCTTGCGTGACATTCATGCGGAGGGAATGAGTCTAAGTGATTCATTCCAAGCCGCCACTATGATTGAGAAATTGCCTTCTATGTGGAAGAACTTCAAGAACTATCTGAAACACAAATGAAAGGATATGAGTCTTGAAGACCTTGTGGTTCGATTACGAATCGAGAAGGACAACAAAGTTTCCGAGAGGAAGGCGGGTAGGTTTCAAATGGAACCACGGGCTAATATAGTTGAACAAAGAACCAGATCAAAGCGTAAGTTTGACGGTATGGCCTCCAACAGTGGCAAGGCAAAAAAGTTCAAAGGAAAATGCTATAAGTGTGGATAGCCCAATCACATGGCAAAGGATTTTCGTAACAAAGACACTCGTGGGAAAGCAAAAGATCAAGTCAATGTGACCGAAGAAGATCGTCTCTCAATTGATTTGGATGATCTAGCGCTTACCGCTTAAATTAGATTGTGTATCTTTGAAAGCTGTAAACTCCAAGAATGGAGTGATTTTAAATAAATGTAATGACGATATTTGTTGAAAGCAATAAAATTTATGTATTACTTCTTGTAGTGAATCTTATGGTTTGTGGCATTATTGTTAGGATCATTTAAACAATAGTTCGCAGCACAAAACAAATGTTAAATTTACTGCTTTATGGGCACTAAGTTAACAAAATCATCATTCATTTGTTAGAAGAATCGTAACGTCTCTAGAGTTTAATCACAATGATGTTTGTGATGGAAAGATTGTGCAAACTAGAGATGTGAGAAAGTAAATTGTTATTTTATCAATATTTGCACATGATATTGTTGTGACGTTATTGCTATGAAGCAAAAACAAGGCCAGTGAGGTGTTTAAACACTTCAAGAATGAGATTGGAATAAAATTTAGCAAATGAGTTTTGCTATGGGAAATTGTGAGTAGATTATACTTGTATTGTCTAAGAATTTGACGCTTAATCTTGAATCTGCAAGACTATAAAATCTTGAATTCGAGTTTCTAAGCTTTGTACGCTTAAAACACAAGTGATAAATCGAAGCCACAAATTTTGATTAGGCGTTGTAATATCTCAAATTGGTTCATTTTGAATTTCTAAGCTAGTACGCTTATAACATGAATTTGCAAGATTTAAAATCTTGAATTCAAGTTTTCTAAGTTAGTGCGCTTAAATTGCAAATTGTGAACCGAGTTTGAGAATATTATCCAAGTATCAACTTTTGTAACGCTTAAATGCGAAATTTTCAAGAAATAAAAACTTTAATTTGGATTTGTAAGTCTATTGTAGGGTCTTCCTACCTTAACATCATAACTAATAACATATTATGGACTAAACATGCATTCATAACCTCTTGGGGGCACCGGTTGTAGCTTTGAGCTAATAAAATTACAGGCCAAAAATAAAATTTCAAGACTTAATAATTACATTCTCGGTAACTAATGTTAAAGCTATAGAATTACACTACTCGTAGAGTAGAGACTATCAAAATCATGTATCATATGTTCATTCATGCTCCTTTTAGCTCATTGCCTCAACCCGGCCCTTAGTCCTTTAGTCCAAAAGTGTACCTACAGGAACAACCCATCATGAGCATGTACATCATTACTTAGCATCATAAGGTAATGGCATATAAATAAATGCATGAAAATAATTGTAACATATATTTCCTGGTTAATCGTATTAACCCACTTTGGTTGTCCATGTTTCATAGTCATGCATATAGTCATTAGTTCTTGACATAAATGATTAAAATCATTCTTCACATATATGCTCATAATTAACAATGTTATTGAGAAATGGGGATGTTTCTGGCCTTGTTATGTCCGCGGAACAATTGGCCCCCTCAGTTCGACATATAGCGGTACTGTGATTACCCCTCGCTACACCTTGATAGCGGATGTAATCTCCTCGCTAGCTATGTCAGCGGTAAGTACCTTCCTCGCTTTCCCATAACAACAACCAGTACGCTCAACCATTCTCAATCACATAGTTAAACACATACGTCATCATCATATCATAAACATCATCATCTTATACTTACTTATCATGATCATCATCATGAACATCATATCATCTTTACTCATCTTAAACATCATCATCATAACTTACTTATCATGATCATCATCATGAACATCATATCATCTTCATTCATCATAAACATCATCATCATAAACTTACTTATCATAATCATCATCATAAACATCATATATACTTATGAAATCATGGCATAATCTTAATGTAGGAATGTGTTTTACCATCCGATGCCCGTACGCTTCTTACGTACCTTAATTCCCAAAAAGTGGAGAAATTGGAGAACTTTATCTCCTTGATGTTGTTGGTACCTGGGATGGTTCTACATATTCATACAAATCAATATTAGAAGCTAAACAATAGCCAAATACCAAAAATTCAACAAAAAACATCATCTTATACTTTTTAAACAGCGGCGATCGATCGCTTAAAATGTGGCGATCGATCGCCTGACTGTTCGCCTCGCGGCGATCGATCGCTTAATTTGAGGCGATCGATCGCCTGGTGTGTAAATCGCTACTGGCCTTTGGCGATCGATCGCCACCTGCTGGTGCGCGATTTTTCACCATTTTTGAGCATTTTTCAAGCTCCATCTTATACCCTTCAAAAACCAATACTTTCCTACAACACCAACATCATCATAACTCACTAAAATCCACATAAAACACTTCAAAAATCATACCCCAACATTATGCAACACACACCCAAAACAAACCCATCTAAAACACTTCAAAAATCATCACATTTCAAAACCAAACATCATCAAAACTCTAGGAAGGGTTCCATACCTCTTGAAGACTCCAAATCTTAACAAAGATCTCAAAAACAAAGGTTTTGTGGAGCTCTCCCCTTCCTTCCTTGCTAGATTTCGAAAATGGGGAAATGGGTAGGGTTTGGGAGTGATTTGGGGATTTAGAGTGAAAAAGGGTAAAGTGAAGGGGAAAAGGGTATAGTGGGGGTTAAAAGGGGTTGTGTAGATTAATTAAAATTGTACCCCAAACTTAACATGATGTACAAAATACCCCAACATGGTATTTTAAAAGCATTTACAAAAATGCAACAAACTTCCACTAACTTCATATCTTCCTCATAATTAACAACCAAAACAATAAGTCATGTTAACACCCCATTTTCCAACATGCATAACATGCACCCTGAAATGCAACCCCGGGTCACACCTACCATGTGACTAAGCATTTCAACATGATAATTAATTTCAACACATAAATCAATTATCAACATAATTCATCATATAAACATAATTAATGCCCAGATTGCAATTAATTAATTTCGGGGCATCACATCTATAACGCTTAGAACTTGAAACACGAAAGTTTGAACGCCAGTGCACTTCGTTACTACCCGAAGTTGTGGGGGAAGCAATCCTGCCAGCCAACTACATTCTAAACAAAATACCACACAAAAGTAAGGATGAAACTCCTGAAAGGTCACAAGCCTTCCTACAAATACTTGAAAGTGTGGGGGTGCTTGGCTAAGGTAGAAGTACCAAAACCAAAGCAAGTAAAAATCGGGCCTAAAACAATAGATTGTGTATTTATTGGTTATGCTAACAATAGTAGTGCATATCGATTTTCAGTACATAAATCTGAAATAAGTGATGTACATGAAGGTACAATCATGGAATCAAGAAATGTGGTATTTTTTGAATAAGTATTCCTTACAAACTAACAAGGAAATGAGCCCTAAGAAAATGGTGTATGAAGATACTAACCATGACTCTATTGAGGAAGTAGAACCACGACGTAGCAAGAGAACCAAAGTGGCTAAGACTTATGGTCCTGACTTCATGACATATGTGTTGGACAATGAACCAAGATCGGTTAGTGACGTCTTATCTAGCCCTGATGCTCCTATGTGGAAAGAGGCTATTAATGGCGAGATAGAATCCATAATGCAAAACCACACGTGGGAATTGGTAGACCTTCCAATTGGAAGTAAACCATTATAATGCAAATGGATTCTTAAAAGAAAATATAAGTCCGATGGTTCAATTGATAAGTACAAGGCGAGACTCGTGGCAAAGGGATATAGACAAAAAGAAGGCCTTGATTACTTTGATACATATTCACCAGTCACGAGAATTACGTCCATTAGAGTGATCATTGATATCGTTGCTCTAATAATTTAGAGATACATCAAATGGATGTAAAAACATAATTCCTCAATGGGGAACTTGAGGAGGAAATTTATATGAAACAACCCGAGGGGTTTGTTGTTCCCGGACAAGAGAAAAAAGGTGTGTAGACTCGTTAAGTCATTGTATAGGCTTAAGCAAGCGCCAAAACAATGGCAATGAAAAATTTGACAAAACTATGTTGTCAAATGGTTTCAAAATTAATGAGTGCGACAAATGCGTGTATATGAAAACACGCCTAAAGCATATGTAATAGTATGAGTGTGCGTTGATGATATGCTCATAATGGGAAGCAACTTAGAAATCATCAACGGGACAAAGAAAATGTTAATAAAACATTTTGAAATGAAAGATATGGGTGAAGTTGATGTGATACTTGGAATTAAAATCTCCAAGATATCCGAAGGACGAGTATTGTCGCAGTCTCATTATGTTGAGAAAATACTCGAGAAATTTCTCACGAATGATACGTCGTCTGTAAAAAACACACCCGAATCTACATTTGGTTAAAAACAAAGTAGATCCTGTCATGCAATTAGAATATTCAAGGATAATTAGAAGTCTCATGTATCTCATGAACTGTACACGTCCTGATATTGCATATGCGGTTGGCAAACTAAGTAGATTCACGAGCAATCCAAATAATGACCATTGGAAGGCATTGACGAGGGTACTTAAATATTTAAGATACACCCTGAACTATGGATTGTACTATGCAAGATATCATGTTGTATTTGAAGGATACAGTGATGCAAATTGGATATCGGACACTCAAGATTCCAAGTCGACAAGAGGTTATGTGCTTACTATTGGAGGGGTTGCAGTGTCGTGGAAATCTACCAAGAAAACTTGTATTGCTAGATCCACTATGGAATCTGAATTCATAGCTTTGGATAAAGCGGAAGAAGAAGCTGAATGGCTTAGAAGTTTCTTGGAAGAAATTCCTTGTTGGGAAAAACTTGTGCCTGAAATTAAAATACATTGTGATAGCCAATCTGCTATATGAAGGGCACAGAGTAGCATGTATAATGGTAAGTCTAGACGTATACGTCGTAGACACAATACTATTAAATAGTTGATCTCAAATGGCATTATGTCCATTGACTACGTGAAGCAAAGAAAAATATTGCAGATCCGCTCACGAAAGGCTTGCCTAGAAATCAAGTATATAGTTTATCGAGGGGAATGTGATTAAAACTCTATAATCAAAATCTTGTGGTGGATACCCAACCTATGTGACTGTAGATCCCAAGATCTAGGTTCAAAAGGGACAACCAAACTACAAGATTGTTTAAACACCTTGGAGAATTAATCTCCGACCCATTCCTATGAGAAGGGGTGTAGCCTGCAAAAAGGGTACGATGATAGGCAAAATGCCGTTAATGATTCCTAAGACATATTAGAATATGTTGGAGTATATCGGGATACTATTCTAGGATATCACATACGTAAGTGCGAAGTGTGGCTGCTTCAAAGAATGGAAAGCACTTATGAAACCAAGCGTGGTCCGTGGCCGAAACGGACACAACCGTAAGAAACCAACACGGAGGTTAGAATTGTTATGGTGTGGGATCAATTGTCTTGGTTTACACCAACGATTAAATAGTTCAAGACTATAAGTTCACTATTAAGTCAAGTAAATCCGATTGAATACTACTACGGAAGATTCAAAGCCGCAAGCTACCTCTCCAGATGCCATAATAGTTCGTCAAAGCACTCAATTGCATACATCCATTAATTTAATTCATGTGGGGGATTGTTGGAAAACGTGCATATATGAATTAAAATAACTTGCTCGATCGATCGAGCGGACCAGAAAAATTTCGGGTCTTGTGAACAGTAGCTCGATCGATCGAGAACTTTGCTCGATCGATCGAGCACTGTATCTGTTTTGTGAAATGGTATGTCCATTCACGTTTGGGGTGTTATTTTTGGCCAAATATTGCCTCCAAATGGTGTTCTTTGGACTTGATTTTTGGTTCAATATATATATCACATATCCCCACTTGTTTCAAATACAGTTTTTCGAAATCAACATCATATTTTTAGTGAAATTTGAGAGCATTTGTCGTTCATAAAATTAAGTGCTTTGAACCTTTGTGGTTCGAGGACTTGTGATTTGGAGCGCTCCTATCACAAGTCATTAGTCATTGTATCTTGGGAGACAAATTGCCATAGCAAACCGTTAGACCATAGCGGGACAATATTGTCTTAATGACGGATATTACAAATCTCGCCTCGACATAAAACTTATTTTGAAGCTATTCTTATTTGATTCCTGAGATACATTTTGCGAGAAATTTTAACAATAACATGTTCATCTGAACAATTTGAACTTGCCTGGAAAAAAGTACTTTGTTCTACTTTGTGCCATGTGTGCTTAACTCTGCAACTATTGCATTGTGATGTCTGCTATGAAGACTTGTTATATGGTGATTTTCTTTGAAGTTCTCTAGTCTCCAAGTTCTGAACTTTCATTTCTACGCTCTCTGAGAATTCTATTTCCGTTGGGTTACTTATGGTCTTCCTAACCGTAAGGGTGCATTTGGTTTCAAATCCATTTAATTGTTTGGATGAATATTTGATGTATTTCAAATCCAACTATTTACTAGTTAATGTAAATGTAATGATAATTATGCTGGATTTGAAATATATATAAGATAGGTGTCATATAAAATCCAAGTTTCAAATCCATTCTCAAATCAAATCTCCTCATTCAAATGAGCGTTGTACTTGGTTAATGTGTAACTAGTGGCTTTATTTGACATCTTTTAAAAATTCAATTTTCGTCTCTAATTTATAATTATCTTGTAATTTTAATTTTACTTGGTCAATTTTCATTTTTTAAATTAGCACATGTTGTAATTTTTTAATGTGCTAATTTATAATTATCTTGTAGTAATTTGTATTTATTTAGCGGAATATAGATAGTTTTGATTTATACTTTTCGGGTTATATCATGTAAAACAATTCGTAATTATATTAAAAAAAAGTATGTGTCCTTTTCTTGTAATAAATTGTCACTAGTTTGTGACAATTTATAAATATTTTTGTATAATAGGGGCAGTTTTATAATTTGGAAGATGGATTTAATTGAATAGAAGAATTTGATGTACTTATAGGCTGAGTTTACTTCGATAAATATTTCTAAGATTAACTATTATTATCTTGTTTACTTGTAATGGATTTATTATTAATAATCATAGAGCAATTAATCATGACATAAACATATTGTTTTCAATTGATAAATTATCTCGTAAAACTGGTGGGATATTTATCTTACTTGGGATTGGTTGGCTGGAAGTAGAAAACACTTCTCTATCGTTATTGTTAATAATAATAATAATGACTATTAATAAAATTAAGGATGAATTCTAGTTAATTTAAAATAATAATTTTTAATTAATAATATTAAAATAAGGATTGTACTTGTTTTATTATAATAATTTCTATCAGAATTTTTGTTAATAATATTTAAAATAATGAAATTTACAATAATAATAAATAATGTTATTAACAAGGATTTGGAGCAAAATAATAATTCATTATCTATGAGACTTACAATATCAATCTTAATCATTTGAAGTAAATATACTATTATTTATCCATCATTATTCCTTATCCTATTTAATAATACTAATAATCACAATATAACTTATCGATATAATTCTATCATCCAAAGTAAAAGCAGTCATGGCAGTGTTGTACATAACGAATTCTAGGTAGAGTTCAGTCGTGCATAATACAGTAGCCTCAATAATTTAATACTCGATTAATTAATAGCATCGCTTAAATAATATTTCTCGTTGATCCCAACTTGGGGATAACTTGATAAATTAATAATTAATATATAAATAATGACTCTTTAATACATAGTACATTTGTTATTAATCTATGAATATTTCACAATTTGTTTATTGTTGAAATTAATGTCAACTTAAATCTCATCTCCGATTTCTCTTAAACATCATAAAACTTTTTGTATATAACTCAACAAAAACTATTCAATATTATCCATGCTTTAAGAGTTTCATTATGAGAAAATGTCTCTACAGTAGAACTATCATTTTCAAATTCATCAATGATTCTTTATCAGTTTTCATGACGTTCTCAATTATCTGCTTATATAGTCAACATCTCTGGTGTTATTTTTCAAGGTAGTTGGTTAGATATTCGTTATTAGTTTTATTACGATAATTCAACTATGTGATTAGATTTTGCAGTTTTTGAGTACCTTCACCATCTAACCGTTCATCTATATTCTCTAAAAATCATGTTACCATGCTAATAAATGTATAAATTAATAATTAAGAATTTCAAATCTATTCTTTTATAAAGGTTTCCCGGTAGTTCCAAAAAAAAAAAAATTAGTATGCATAACAAGTACCACCGCCACGTCGCATTTCCAACGCGAACCGCACAAATCTCGTTTGTATAAAAAAGTGTCACCTGCGTTCCCATTGTAACTTCCGAAAAGCAAACGCAATATATACTCCACCAACCAACCTAGGGTTTCTTCATAAATTTGACAAAATTTGTTTTCAATGGGAAGGAAGAGGAAATCAGATGCAACGCGGCTAGATGAGGTGGATCGGAGCATGTACACCACCTTCTGCGGCGCGGCCAACTCTCTCTCCCAGCTCTACACCCAGGCCATGCACCAGCAGCGGCTGTCTTTCCAGGCCGGTGAACGCCACGCTCTGGTATGTTGCGTTGCCCTCTTTCTGTTCTTTTCTTGCTTAATTTTTTATCATGTTGGTCGAATATGTATTTTTAGTGGTAGGAAGTGCTTGTAAGAATTGAATTGAAGAAATGGGGCTAATACGTGGAGGTGTATGTGAATTGTGTTAATACTGGGTTTAATTTTTTTAATGAGTATCATTGTTAGTAATGTGTAACAGTAACAAAGTTCAATTTTCTAGGTGATAGTTTTCCTGATGTAAGTTTTTAAAGTAAGTCTGGTTTTTTGTTTAAAACAAAATTAAGGGTAAATTTCAAAATTAGTCCCGTAAGATATGACTTTGATCAATAGTAGTCCCAAACGTTTAGGGCTAATCAAAATTGATCCCCAGAAATTGTGTTTTATCAAAAGTTCCATAATTAAAAGGGGCTTTGGGACCATTTTTGATTAAATATATATTATATGGGATTAATTTTGATTAGTCTTAAACGTTTGAGACTATTATTGATTAAAATCATATCTAATGAGACCAATTTTGATTAGTCATAAACGTTTGAGACTACTATTGATTAAACACATATCCCATGAGATTAATTTTGAAATTTCCCCAAAAATTAATTTATATCTTTTATTTTTTTTGTTTTCAACATTAGATATGATTATCCAAATATTAGCTCCACAATTATATTTTGGGTTTTTGAAAACTGAAATTTTAGAAGCACCAACAAAGGCGCTTGCCGTTGGTCCGTCTAGCGCTTTTCGGTTGGGGTCTTTCGACAGGTGTGATTTGTAATGTTGAAGATATTTTTATGGATTAATGCGTTGGTAGTAAATAACTGATAGAAGCTAGCACCTGTTTCACTTTTATCGCAGGACAAAGTTAATAATTGGATTTTGAGACAGCAAGAAGATGGGTTGAGAGTGACGATCGGTGACATATTCACATATCTTCAGGTTTTTTCTCTTGCGTTTGTGAATTTGTGATGCATAATTGTTTATATAACCATCATTATGCTTATAAACGCGAGTGCATTTTATTGATTCTTATAGGATAAATTGCCTTGTTTGTTTGATTATTTATTTGTTCATTTTGGTAGTATTGTGAAATGGCTTCAGCTACATGTGATTTTGTTGGCTCACTTTTTCCTTGTTGGAATGATCACAGCGCATCTTATTATCATTTGTGTCAGCTGTCTGCTGGTGTTTGATGTGTTGAGTTTTGACACTGTAGCTTTAATGAACTTGATAGGTTAGTGTTTCCACTGGGCCTGAATTTGACTTGTAAAGAAGGTTAACCAAAAACTCAAAATGTGTAATAGTCATAGAGCCAACAATCTAAGATCTCCTGTTATAATCATCTTCTCTATTTCCAAAAATAAAACCAAAGATTTCTTTATTTTTATTTTATCTATCTTCATCCATTTCTAATATAATTTTTTTCACACCAATTTTTTTCTAGTGACGTTATATTTTAACTTAGTACGCTATAATTTTAAATATTAAAAGAACTATGCCATTAAAAAGTTATAAATATATGTCGTGACAGAACTAAATACATTCTTACATAACAAGACATTCACAACAAAAATCTTGTTCAAAAAACAAAGCCGAACATATATCACATTTCTCCAATACATTTCTCAGAAGTACATTTTCAGAAAATAGTTCCAGAAACATAGCCCTAGTTTCTGGAGGGAATTCTCAGTTTTGATCAGGGATGGAGTTGTGACTAAGCTGGTAAAGATGGGCGAGTTTCAATCAATGTGCTGTTACAAGTGGATCTGATTTAAATTAGTTGATTCCTCTGTGACGACTTCATGTCATATTTTATCTTTTTTCATGATTTCTATGTTTGATTGTGATCTTGTATGCTCAGAATCATCAGTCTGCAAAGTTCTCAACGGTTCATGCATATGTAATTTTCTAGATGCTGTGAATTATTTCCTGTGTGGCATCCCTAAGAAGTTGAATTTATTTTCTTATTTTTTGATTGTCAGTGTGTTTAGATAATTCAATCTTCTACCTTTATTTTGCATTTTTTTGAATTTCTTAAAAGTTTCTGTATGATGCAAATCTGGAGAGGTCTACATATTTTTCGGTGTTTTAACAATTAATTAACTTTCATGCAAGTCTGGAAGCTCGAAATTCTATTTTTAGTAAGGAGATGTGATTTTATGAGTTTCAAGTCAAATCTTTTCATGAATAAAGGTCATACTAAGCTGCTGCATCTTTTCATATGAAAATATTATATGGGTACTTATGTTGCGTGTTATGAATTTTCACTTTTTGTGGTCATAAAGATATGTTCGTATCTCAAGTATGGAAGTATCAGTTTAAGATAAAAAGAAAGAAAATGCGCTTCCCCTTTTTCTTTGCCTTGTTATTATTTTTGATGATTTGTTCTTCTCGTGAATTGTTGACCTTGTTATTAGATACTGTACTTCTGTGCGATAATTCCATGAACTTTATTTCTGTTTGTCCAATCCATTTTGATACACAGACTACACATAGAGATCTCACTTTGTATGCAAAAAACCTAGGGTCATACATATTCTGTTGAGAAGTAGTTGACAAGAAGGTCTGTGGCTTAATTGAACTTATGGTCTTTGCTTATAAAATCTGTTTTGGAAAGCAGGCTTGGGTTATTAGGGTTTGATATGATTGGCATGGTGGGTGATTGAGAAGCTTAGCAATTCAGTATCATATGCAACAGGTTGAAAATGTTGTAGAGGCAGAAAAAAAGCTATATAACAGTATTTCTTTCCAATGCTACTCTTTTGGTTGTTAAGTTGTTGAATTATATCGATGCATGGCAAGCTGTATTTCTGAAAACCCAACTGTTATTTCATAATTTCGATGGTTAATAGGTACATTTGACATATTATGTAATTTCTCTTCTGAGTCGTTTTGGCTCTAGCTCTAGCTCTCGTCTCCAGTTCCCCTCGTTTTGTTCCTTTTCTCATCTTCCATTTCAGTTCTTTCTTTTGTTTTCCTGTAGTACCAGCTTTTGTAGTTTAAAATGGAGGATATAGCTGTTCGAGACCAGAGAATTTTGATACACTGGATTGTAAGATGTAATTTTTTTACTTTTTGTGGAACTCCTGACATTCTACAAATTTGCAGAATGAGCTCGATTGTGGAACCGATGAACCTCCATCATCGCCGAGGCTGCCATTACAGCATCATCAACAGTCTCAAAGTGCAGTACCGGGAGCCACTGCATTATCTGTTAACGCATTTGGTCCAGCAATTATAGGACAAGGATTTCGTTCAGGCATCTCAGACCAGACTAAAAACTCCGTTTTCTCAAATGCTCTATCTAGTCCTGTACGTCGTAGTCTCCAACATTATCACCAGTCGAACAGTGGTAACCAAACCCGAGATCCAAATCCTCCTAGTTCCAACGACTCCTCAATGGATATGCATCCTGATAGCCCTGGCCATGATTCTCCTTGCTGAAACCCAATCTGCATTCTGTAGTCGAAAAACTACCCCCCTGAACTTCGTATGAACAAAAATACATGTGAAAGTTGAAGTTTGTAAAGAGCCTGGTCGCACTGCGTGTGACTAGAATAACCAGTTGATACTACCAAATTGAAGCTGTGTTTAGCTTGACTATATCTTATATTGTTTTATTTTTCATGTTTGTATTTAATCTAGTACTTTACTATGTTTTCTTGTTCATGAATTGTTGCATGAAAAATACTCTTTGCATATAGTTCCAAGTGATTTTGTTATTCATTTTTACAACTACTTTGGGATTTCAATGCGTCGAGACCAGTAAATATGCAAGGAACGAGTTTCTAACACCTGATTCAAGCATACACGGTAACTTCCTTACAGTACAACTACTAGGATAATGCTTGATTCCATTTTCGGCTTTTCGGACATGGAAATTTGTTTAGGTTATATTGAAAAGAGATTCATGTATAGTTTTGTTTTTCTCATAAATGTTTTTATATTAGATGCCATGCTTGGTTAGTGATAGCATGTCATTGGTCCATTAGGGAGTCTAGACGTTTATTCAGTATTAAGTTGAAAATTATAGTATGTATATTAAGTAGTAATCTAACATTCACAAATAATAGTTACAAAACGTGTGCGAAGAATTGTAATTTTTGGATTGTATTAGGCTGAAAATAACGTCCACTTCATTGGGAATGCACAGTGTTATCTAACTCTATTGTTTTTACGCAAAATGCCGGCCTCAAGTTATTGACACCAAATCTGTCTTCTTCCAAGTATTTTCATATTAATCTTGCTCAAAACACACAACATGGGGTGTGTTCAAGTCAAAGGGACTACCACCTACAGCACACGAAGGGGTGGCCTCGATAAGTTGAAACTTGAGTACGGATCTCATGTTAAAAGGCCTGAAAACGGAGAAAGTCTAAATGTTAATGATTCAGTAAAGGGTGGTGGTGAAGCTAACAATGCGGTCATTTCAGTTGGTGATGGAGGATAGAGGAAGATCAGCACGGAAAGTGAGACGTATCGGTGGTGGTTGAAGCATATCACAGAGGATATTGGTTAGGAAGATAGCTGCCGATGAGCTCGTTGGAGGATGGCCTCGATGGCTAGTCGAAAACGTCCCGAAAGATGCTTTGGCTGGCATTGGTTCCAAAGACTGCTGATTCATATGATGAGCTTGCAAAAGGTAATCATTGAACTTTGAATCACTACAAATATAATGAATAGAGATGCAAAACAAAACATTATTATGTAGGCTTATATGTACAACTAATGAGCATTGAGCTAAAATTCTTATTGATCTCTTTTAGTTTAGATTGCAATCTCTCTCTCTTTTTATATTGGTTGGTATTAGATATTTTTTTGAACAATAAAATCATTATCTTAAAAGAATCAAATTTGGTACTATATTTTTCATTTCTAACAATAACAAATTCGATGCCTGCAGATGAAGGAGTTTGTATTATCAATTTGTACTGATAGAAGTTCTTCTGCGATACTTGATTTCGTTACTTATCACATCATAGAGCATATGGTTTATAGAATTCTATTTTTGCAGGTAGGCTAGGGTAGGCAAGGGAACGTACAGCAACGTGTACAGGGGCTAGGGAAAAGAATACAGGAAAGATGGTTGCCTTAAAGAAGGTTATCATAACCCGCAAGTGTGAAATTCATGGCAAGACAGATCCATTATACTGAAGAAACTTGATCATCCCAATATCATCATGCTTGAAGGAGTAGCCACTTCAAGAATGCAATATAGTCTCTACGTGGTTTTCAGTTTCATGCCTTCAGATATAACCAAGATTATCGCTCATCTTGAAGGAAAGCTTACGGAACCTCAGGTAAACAAAAAGAAGACGAAAAAAAAGATCCCCTCTACTTTGAATCAAAAAACATTTGAATCATGAAATTTTCGATGCCTTTAAATATTGTAGGTCAAGTGTTTGTTACATGCAACAATTGCTTGGGGGTCTGCAGCATTGTCATGAGGGGGGGAATATTGCATCGGGATAGAAGGGGATCCAAAGCATGGTGTGCTTAAGATTGTTGATTTCAGGTTAGCAAATTTTATAAAAATAAGCCAAAACTCCCCCTCACTAGCAGAGTCGTCACACTATGGTATAGAGCTCCAGAGCTGCTCCTTGGCTCCACTGATTATGACGTTGGAATTTATCTGTTGAGTATAGGATGTTTTCTTGGTGAAATGTTTTTTGGACGACCTATTATTTGTTGGATTTTGAGGCTTAATAAATAAATATTAAGCAAAATGTAAATAGGCTTAATGAATTGAAATTAAACAAGGAAAAATCGAACGAAGGAAACGGAGGCGAAAACGGAGTTTCAGGCGCAAAACGGGTCACTGAAGCTGCCAGGGTAAAATCCCGGGCAATAGGGGAGGCGCCTAGGCGCATAAAGACAATCGCCCTATCTCAATCACATTACATAGACTGTATTGAGGAAATTCAATGCATATCACTTCTCCTGTAAAGCCACCGATGGACTTAAGCGTGCATTTAAGTAAAAATCATGATGAACCGGTGTCTCAATTGGAATATTCAAGAATTATTGGAAGCCTCATGCATATTATGAATTGTACTTGACCGGATATCGCTTGTGCTGTGAATAACCTAAGTCGATTAACGAGTAAACCAAGTAATGTCCATTGGATACTTAAGATACACCTTAGAATATGGGTTACATTTTACGAAATATCCGAAAATATTAGATGTATATAGTGATGTAAACTGGATATCCGACACTAATGACTCCAATTCCACGAGTGGTTATGTATTTAGCATTGGTGGTGGAGTCGTGTCATGGAAACCCACAAAACAAACTTGCATTGCAAGATCCACGATGGAGTCGAGTTCATAGCTCTAGACAAAGCCACGGAAGATGCGGAATTGCTTCGTAATTTCTTGGAAGATATTTCATGTTGGTGAAAACCAGCAATAATAATTCATTGTGATAGTCAATCAGCAATTGCAAGGACACAAAACAATATGTATTATGGGAAGTCTCGACATATTCGTCATAGACATAATACTGTACGACAATTGATCTCTAATGAAGTTATCGCAATTGATTATGTGAAATCAAAGGATAACTTGGCGGATCCGCTTACAAAAACATTAAATAGAGATCAAATGTTTGAAATATCAAGAGGAATGTGGTTGAAATCTGTAAAATAAATTTTCATAGTTGTAACCCAACCTTGTTGACTGGAGATCCCATTGATCTTGGTTCAAACAACTAAATTATGAAAATTTGGGTTTGTACTCGGGAAATTTTCCCAACTCATTCCTATGATGAAGAGTGCTTGAGGACCTACCAAAGTAATAAGGTTAAGTTTGATACTTTTAATGATTACTATACTTAAAAAAGTGGAGTATGGTAGGATACTCTTAATAGGAGTCCACCTATGTAAATGTGAGGACGGGCAGCCTCAATGAAACACTTATCAATCCAAGAGGGGTTCCATGGCCAAAACGGACACAACCGAGAAAACCAAAGCAAATGTTGAGAAGTTATTGTGTAGGTGTTATTGTCTTGGTTTACACGAACCGCCAAGAAGTTCAAGATATCATGTTCACTTGGTGGCCTAGTAAATCTGATAGTATACTACGGATGAAGGTTCAAAGCCACAAGCTACCTCTCCCGATGGAATAATTTTCCGTGTGAACTCTCTTTTGACATTACGTGCATTCATGCATTAATTTAATTTATGTGGGAAATTGTTGGATTTTTTCGGCTTAATGAATAAATATTAAGCAAGATGAAAATAGGCTTAATGAATTCAAATTAAGCAAGGAAAAATCAACGAAGGAAACGAAGGCGAAAACGGAGTTTTTCGGGAACAAAACATGTCACCGAAGCTGCCCGGGTAAAATCCCGTCCAATAGGGGAGGCGCCTAGGCGCATAAAATGATGCGCCTAGGCGCCTCACTGCCTTGAAAATTTTTCAAGGCATGTGTGACGCGTCTAGACGCCTGTCCGGTAATTTTATGAATCATTGCAACACTTGGCATGCAGATATGATTTTTCATGAATGGTTGCCTCCAAATGGAGTTTTTTGATGGCAATCTATGAACTAGTATATATACAACATTCCATGATTGAATTAAATATCTAGATTTCGAATTTTACATCAAAAATTTGTGATAGAAAAGCATGATAAAAGTCATTTCATCATCATATTTATTTTGTTCTTGAATGAGAGAGTTTGTAACATTTGTAGTTGATGTTCTTGTGATTTGGTGTGCTACAATCACAAGAGAAGTTATATCTTGGGAGATGATTGCCACAAACCGAAAGCACCTTGTGTGGGGCAAATTCATCTTAAGGACAAAGTGTTCTACACTTGCCTCGACTTAAGATATTCATCATTTTTTTTCAGAAACCACAGACGGAATCTCATACAACGCAAACGATATTATTCCTGATAGTAACGAGGTAAACATAATGGTCAAGATTTATTCTTGTATCAAAAGCTTTAGCAATCCAAACATTATGTTTGGATTGTGTTAACACATGGGAAAAAAGTTGTTCGTATAACCTAGTGCTGATAATACCTTATTACAGTTATCATAATAATAATAATAATAATAATAATAATTGTTGGTTCTTTTTCTTTTTGTTAAGTAGATGAAAAAACTCATAAGATGACAAACACTGTCTTATAAATAAAAATGCTTGAAAACAATAGAAATTTACAACAACAGTTTAAATATACTGTGCAGAAACTTTGTTGTGTAGTATCTGAAATGGACGAGGCCACAGTAAACCTTGTGCCCGTAAACTCTAAATGCTCGCCTACAACTTCTGGCCTCCTGGACAAGAGAGTTCCAAGGTACAACGCCCGAAACCTCTGTTTGGATTGAAGCAGAAACCTAGACAGACTCACTCGAACACTGAACAGTGTGTAGTACTCTCAAGATAATATGATATGATATGATATGCAATTTCGGGATGAAGAAAGCATAGAGCTGATGCAGCTTATATAGCTGAGCAGCAGACCACTCCAAAGGTCTCAGAAATTAAGTGTAAAGTTTAATGGGGGTAGATGAAAAGTCTCAATACTTAACATCAGATTAATATGGATTTAAGTCTCACACTTAAATCTGACTTCAATTCTGCAGGTATGTGAAAAGTCTCAAACTTAATACTCAGCAGAATATGAAAAGTCAGGTAGATGAAAAGTCATTTCAGAAATTCGAGTAGTAAAAAGATAGGACTGTCTTCGCGGCAGCGACACGCGCGGCGCGGCGAGTCGAGTCGAGTCGAGACGTGACGTGCCATGCCGAGCCGAGCCGAGGTGACGGACGGACGGCGCGCGAGGGGCATCCATCTTTTCTACTTAACTACATTCTATTGATTTGTATCTCATTATAAACAAACCATAAATGTATCATATTCTCAATGTGAGATTTATTTAGCCTAATTGACTATTCATAATTAACTTACCATAATTTGTTCTCATTAACAAAATTAACAATAAATTGGGCTTTCAATAATTAAAACCCATTTAGTTTATTAATCCTTTATTAATCCCAACAATCCCCCATATGAATGCAATATGGCGAAAAAATAACACAATGCACCTAGATGAAGATTTGTGAGTACTTTGAGAATCCACTGTATCAGGATAGGTGGTGGTTAACCTTGAACCTTCCTTAGTAAAGTATCATCGGATATACTTGTCAACCAGTGTACATGATTCCTAGAACTGTTCGACGTTTTATGTATAACAAGACAACAATACTCACGCAGCTTCATCTCCACACTATTTTTGGTTCTTTCGTTGTTGTCCATTTTGGCCCTGGACTGCCTTGGATGTTTCATCGAATGCTCTAGAGATTTAGCCCTCAGGTCATCTCATAGAAGCGGCCCCTTCACATTCGATATAGGCGATTTCTCCTAAAGAGTATCTTGTAATACCCCACTTTATCATCTCGAGATAAAAGAATCATTAAGAGCATGAGCTCAGCCTTCCCAAAGTACAGGTCTATCACTCTTTCATCACAGGAATAGGTAAGGAACTCAATTTCCCGAGTGCTTTGTTCGATCCCCCCACAATTCGGTTTTCCCATTGAACCTGCAAATTGGATTTTACAATTCAGGTTGGGTTGCCATCATGGTTGGAAATCAATTTCATGGGCTTCAACCCCATTCCCCTCGATGAAATCTCTACTCGGTCTCTCGTTAGACCTTTCGTAAATGGGTCCGCAATGTTTTCTTTAGACTTCACATAATCTAGAGAAATAACACCGGTTTTCAGTAGATTTCTCACGGATTTATGTCTCCGACGTATATGTCTAGATTTCCCATTATACACATTGTTTTGTGCTCTTCCCATAGCTGACTGACTATCACAGTGCACGCTAATGGGTGGCACAGGTTTTGACCACATTGGAATGTCCTCCAAGAAACTCCGAAGCCAATCAGCTTCTTCTGCTGCAAGATCTAAAGCTATGAACTCAGATTCCAAGTTGATCTAGCAATGCACGTCTGTTTGGATGATTTCCAAGAAACAGCTGCACCTCCAATTATAAAGATATATCCACTCGTGGACTTTATATTCTTGGAGTCCGATATCCAATTCGCATCTGAGTACCCTTCAATTACTGCTGGATATCTTGTATAATGCAGTCCGTAGTTATTAGTGTATCTTAGATAACTAAGAACTCGAACTACTGCCTTCCAGTGCTCATAACTGGGATTACTCGTATATCTGCTCAATCTGTTGACTGAGTTAGCTATATCAGGTCTAGTGCAGTCCATGAGATACATGAGATTACCTATGACCCTAGAGTACTCAAGTTGTTGCACACCTTCTCCGCGATTCTTGCAAAGATTTGACACCACCTCCATAGGTGTTCTCGCGATTGTATTATTTCCCTTATCAAACTTGTCAAGTATCTTCTCAACATAATGACTTTGGGAGAGAGAATATCCATCTGCATGTTTTGTGATCTTCATCCCAAGAATCACATCTGCAAGACCTAGGTCTTTCACATAGTTTGTATTGTCTCCTTCCACGTAGACACGTTTATCACATTGGTTTGTTTTAAACCCATTTGAAAGCATACGCTGTCAAATTTTTCGTGCCATTGTTTAGGTGCTTGTTTTAATCCATACAAGGATTTCACAAGTCTACACACTTTGTTTCTTTCACTGGAACTACAAACCCTTCAGGTTGGTCCATGTAAACCTCCTTTTCTAACTCTTCATTTAGAAAGGCTGTTTTTACATCCATTTGATGGATCTCTAGGTTATATAATGCAGCAAATGCAATTATTAACCTTATAGACGTGTTCCTGGATACATGAGCGTATGTGTCGAAATAATCAACACCTTCAGTTTGTCTGTAACCTTTGACTACAAGTCTAGCCTTGTACTTATCTACAGTACCATCAGCTTTCATCTTCCTCTTGAAGATCCACTTGTGGCCTAGTGGTTTACAACCTGCAGGAAGATCCACTAGTTCCCAAGTATGATTATGTAAGATAGATTCTATCTCACTGTTCACCGCTTCTTTCCAAAGATCAGAGTCTTGTGAAGACATTGCTTCCTTGAAAGTAGCTGGATCCTTTTCCAACAGATATGTTAGAAAATCTGAGCCAAAAGACTTTTCTTTTCTCGCTTTTTTGCTTCGTCTAGGCGATTCTACATTCTCTTGAGATTCTCTATCCCCCACATTTCTCTCAACATTGGTTTCAGGCATTGTCGGAGTTTCGTGGGGAAAGATTTCCTCAAAGAACGAAGCATCCATAGCCTCAATGATAGTATTTACATGCATTTCTGTAGTATCTGATTTATGCACCAGAAAATGATAGGCACTACTATCTTGCGCATATTCGATAAATACACAATCTACTGTCTTAGGTCCTATCTTAGTCCGTTTAGGAGGAGGAATTGGTACCTTTGCTAGACAGCCCCAAACCCTTAAAAAATTGTAACTAGGTGCACGACTTTTCCACAATTCATAAGGCGTTTTATCCAACTTTTTTATGTGGTACTCTGTTTAGCACATAGTTGGCGGAAAGCAGAGCTTCTCCCCACAAATTCCTAGGTAAGTCGGAACTTATAAACATTGCATTCATCATTTCCTTAAGCGTTCTATTCTTCCTTTCAGCAATACCATTTTGCTCGGGAGAATAAGGCGCAGTGGTTTGATGAATAATGCCACTCTCAGCACATATTTGTGAAAATTGTGACTCATATTCACCGCCTCGATCACTTCGAAGAATTTTAATCTTTTTATCAAGTTGATTCCCAACTTCATTCTTATAGTGAATGAACATATCAATTGCTTCGTCTTTACTTCTCATTAAGTAGACATAACAATATCTTGTACAATCATCGATAAATGTTATGAAATAATTTTTACAGCCTCTAGATTGTACATACTTTAGATCGCATACATCCGTATGAATCAAGTTTAACGGTTCGGTGCTTCGCTCAATTGAGTGGAATGATGACTTGGTTAATTTGGCATCTACACAAGTCTCACACTTGTGTTTATGATTGATGTTAAATTTAGGCAATAGATTAAGAGACATTAGCCTTTGTAAGGACTTATAATTCACATGTCCTAATCTATCATGCCACAAATGTAAATACTCGCAAGAATAATCAAACTTTAAAGTTTTATTAGTCACATTGGCAACGGTTGTTACATTATTTTTGCTTGTGCTATCCTCATTTGCTGCATTAACATCAACCTCAACATCTATACTAGACTTAGCCTTAGGAGCTAAAGTCATTACACTCATCTTGAAGAGGTTATTGGCCAAGTAGCCTTTGCCCACAAACATACCACCCTTGGACATAATGACTTTGTCGGACTCAAACACAAGCCGGAAGCCTTTCTTGTTCAACACTAATCCGGAGATGAGATTCGTTCGGATCTCTGGCACGTGGAGCACCTCGGTAAGAGTCAACTCTTTTCCGGAAGTCATTTTTAGCACAACCGTCCCTCTGCCTTCAACTTTTGAGACTGCTGAATTTCCCATGTAGCAGTGCTCATCATTTACCGGTTGATAGGTCTTAAACATCCATTTGTTGGCGCAAATGTGGCGAGTAGCCCCAGTGTCCACCCACCATTCCTTGGAGTTCCCTCCAACAAGATTCACCTCCGGTACCACAGCACACAGATGCATGTCATCCATGTCGGAGCTCAGGTTGTCCTCAGCAATGTGGGCATGTGCAGGCCTCTTGCCTTTGCCTTTGTAAGGGACTATCTTCCTCTTACCGTCATTGTTTTGACGTTGAGTGCAGTTGTTTTGACATTGAGTGCAGTCATTGGCCTTATGGTTAGGCTTACCATACACATAACAGTCACCGGTGAACCTCCTTGTCTTAGTATCTCCTTGGGTTCAAAAGTACGCTTGCGCTTATTCCCATGGGAGTTGTCCCCAACTTCAACCACGTTGGCCTTGGAAATCATTCCAAATGATTTCTTGTCAACTTTTCGGTTGTCTTGCTCGATGCGCAGCCTCCTGATAAGATCCTCGAGACTCATCATCTTTCGTTTGTGCTTTAGGTAGCTTTTGAAGTCCTTCCAAGATGGCGGTAATTTTTCAATCATCATCGCCACTTGGAGAGCATCATTTAGCCCCATACCTTCGGCAGCAAGTTCATGATATATCAGCTGCAACTCTTCGCATTGCTCAACAACGCTCTTGACATCTACCATTCGACAATCATGGAATCGCCCAGCTACAAGTCAACTTTATACTTTGTCTCTAACGATTCCCAAAGATTCTTAGCAGTCTCCTTGGGGAAATACACATTAAAAAGTGCATCGTCAAAAGAATCCAGTATGTAGTTACGACAAAGGTAGTCGGCACTCATCCATGCCTCAACAATCACAGCAGATTGAGGATCATCTTTGTCCTCCACTGGTTTCTCATCTTTGAGAAACCTGGTCAAGTTCAAAGTGGTCAAGAAGAACATCATCTTCTGTTGCCAACGTTTAAAGTTGGAACCCTTGAACTTTTTCGGTTTCTCAAATTGAGAGAACGGCATTGGATTTCTCAGAACTGGCATAACGACCTCAGCGCCGCTAGCTTTCACCACTGGAATCTCAATATTCTCAGCAACTCAGTTTGGAATCTGGTCAGCCATAAGCTAAAACAGAACACAAATAGGAGAGCACAAATAATATCAAAGCAGTTTTGAAACAATATGATTAAACATTTCAACAGTGCATAAACAGTGTCTCAACTAAATATGAAAATTGACAGTAACAATTTGTTAAAGTGCAGTTGATGAAAAAATGAGGTTTGACAGAACAAAAGAAAAATACACAAGATTTAGAGTTTACGATTGTTGAAAAGTCTCAAGCTTAATACTCAGCAGAATATGAAAAGTCAGGTAGATGATTTCAGAAGGGGCACCCATCTTTTCTACTTAACTACACTCTATTGATTTGTATCTCATTATAAACAAACCATAAATGTATCATATTCTCAATGTGGGATTTCTTTAGCCTAATTGACTATTCATAATTAACTTACCATAATTTTGTTCTCATTAACAAAATTAACAATAAATTGGGCTTTCAATAATTAAAACACATTTAGTTTATTAATCCTTTATTAATCCCAACAATAATAACAATAATATTCAGAATCAACATATAATATATTTACAGGATATTAACATGGCCAAGAATTCCTTCCAAATTCAAGAACCATCAATAGTTCAACTAGTAGTACATCATCCAGCACAAAACCGAGCAGCAAACAGGAAAGACTACACCGGCATTTCGTTCTCCCCACACATGAACTGCAAAAACCGAGGCGCATCCTAATGCTTTGAAGAACAACAAGAACTATCCTCTCTTGCTAGCCTCATTAACTGAGGCTGCTCATCGCCTTGAAGAGAGTAATTCGAGGCTTTATCGAAGGTCTATTTCCAACATTTATTTTAAAAATCTTGATCTCGAAAAGATCTCAAAGTTGTTTGGATTAGAAGATAATTAAGTGACTATTCCTGTTAATCATGATACTTTTACATGCATTTTTATATCATATGATGCAATATATCTTTGGTTTTAGAAATGGAACATTAAATAATGATTAATAAATAAAGTTTTTATGTCTTGTTTTACATATTTGAATGTTTCATACTATTGTAAATTCAGATAGTTTTGCTTCATTGATCTTGATCATATCAACCAAACGAGGATTCTACAGCATACTATTTAGCTTCTACCGTTATTGATTTAATTTGATCATGCAAGTCTAGTGCTTCTGAAATCCACTTTAACTTCTCAAATTTGTAGATTAGTTTTTGCTCAACCTTTCTAAACCATCTTCTGAGACCACTAGAGTTGCGGCGTTTTCATCATCCGCTCGATGGGGCCGGGGCCGGAAACCGGGGAATGCTTTTCAAGCTTAAAAGAGTACAACAACAATTGATCAAATGTAAATTAATCCCAAAGAACATCACAAGATATGTTACACAAACCAAATATATATTACAGATCCTCACAAGGGAGGGGAAAAGGCAAAAAAAAAAAAAACAGAAAACAAAAGAAAAGAAAGAAAGAAGTTTTAAAACTAGATAAGATCTTAATTATATTGCACTTGAAGCAAGCATGTTGGACAAAACTTCTTCTAAATCAGTCAAACAACTTGTGTCTTTTTCTTTTACCTCAGGATCAATCGTAGAAATTATCCGTAAATTTGTTCTTGATCCACTTAAAGCTGTTACTTAAAGAAGACTTGAACTTGCCTTCCACGGCGAACTTATTATATCCGGCCACCCTCTTCATCCTCTTCATCTCCGGATTGTCAGACGGGCCATTAAAACTATAGAACTTAGCACGATCTTCAAAGTCGAATCGTGCTTCCGCGTATGAAGTGGAGTAATAAGGGAAAGATATGGTAGTGTCCATGATCAAAACACAGAAGCTTGAGAAGGAGAAGAAACAAGTTCGTTGAAATTTATAATCGTAAGAGTAATTTAATGTGGGTTGTATAGGCCATGACGGTGACATTGATAATAAGAGGATCAAAGATTTGAGTGCTTATTTGAATGTAACAGCACAAAGATTGCCATACATAAATCCAAAACATCCCACGCTTGAATTGCATACAAATATTTATTGGATACTACCGGGCTTAGACGCAAGTAAATTTGCTAGGTGCCAAAAAATATTAAATAAAAAGTAGAGGGTAAAAAAATTCAGGGATCAACATATAATTTTAGGATTGGCAAACTGTAATTTTTGATGATCAAACTGTAATTTTTTAGGGGTAAAATGTAATTTTTTTTTTAATTATGTGTGGATTTGTTCAAGTCAAATCTTTTCATGAATAAAGGTCATACTAAGCTGCTGCATCTTTTCATATGAAAATATTATATGGGTACTTATGTTGCGTGTTATGAATTTTCACTTTTTGTGGTCATAAAGATATGTTCGTATCTCAAGTATGGAAGTATCAGTTTAAGATAAAAAGAAAGAAAATGCGCTTCCCCTTTTTCTTTGCCTTGTTATTACTTTTGATGATTTGTTCTTCTCGTGAATTGTTGACCTTGTTATTAGATACTGTACTTCTGTGCGATAATTCCATGAACTTTATTTCTGTTTGTCCAATCCATTTTGATACACAGACTACACATAGAGATCTCACTTTGTATACACAGACTACACATGTTTAAAATGGAAATTGAGTAAGAAATTTAAGAGAGACGCTTTAGGGTCATACATATTCTGTTGAGAAGTAGTTGACAAGAAGGTCTGTGGCTTAATTGAACTATGGTCTTTGCTTATAAAATCTGTTTTGGAAAGCGGGCTTGGGTTATTAGGGTTTGATATGATTGGCATGGTGGGTGATTGAGAAGCTTAGCAATTCAGTATCATATGCAACAGGTTGAAAATGTTGTAGAGGCAGAAAAAAAGCTATATAACAGTATTTCTTTCCAATGCTACTCTTTTGGTTGTTAAGTTGTTGAATTATATCGATGCATGGCAAGCTGTATTTCTGAAAACCCAACTGTTATTTCATAATTTCGATGGTTAATAGGTACATTTGACATACTAGTATAAAGCACGTGCATTGCACGTGGATACCAGTAAGATTATATATAATTCATTAAAAAATATTAACTAAAAATATAATATTGGTTTTGGAGTCATATTAGTTATACTGGATAAGAAG
Organism: Haberlea rhodopensis; assembly: GCA_907163345.1. Taxonomy (NCBI): domain Eukaryota; kingdom Viridiplantae; phylum Streptophyta; class Magnoliopsida; order Lamiales; family Gesneriaceae; genus Haberlea; species Haberlea rhodopensis. The sequence goes on along the minus strand of CAJQUN010000003.1, from coordinate 5,138,879 downwards.
ATAAATTAATATTTGGCAAATTCCAAATGACATAAGGACCAGTGATCATATCATTTTCCTCGTGACATAGTAAAGTAAATGGAGGTATATGAAAAATTTGCATATATATATATATATATATATATATATATATATATATATATGTATGTGTGTGTGGAGTCAAAGTTTGTGAATATATTGACTTCCGACCTTATACATAAGCAAATTTTTCATATACCCTCATTTACTTTAGTATGTCAAGAGGAAAATGCTATAATCACTGGTTTTTATCCTCACATTCTTGGATCTGTTCATCTCAAGCACTCTCCTATTGTTTATTTATCTAGTCTAACCTCACACCACTCGTTTAATTTGACGATGGGGTATGTGATGGATTTGTGTCTAATATAGGGAAAAAAATTAAAAATAAACAAAAAATGTGATAAAAGCCCATTACAAACCAGAGTTTCAAAAAAATACATTCATATAAAATCTTGTTTCAGTGAGATTTAAAAGAACATGTAGAATAATATCTTCTCGACTCACAAATGACCAAAACCTCATGATCACATAACATTACCACATCTCAATCTTTTTTCCTACCATATCAATATTCAAATAACATTTCGCTTATCTATCTAAATATCAAGATTTTAGTATTGCTCTAGCTAATTGAAGAGGAAGGAAATTTGAGTCGATAATTTATTTGGACCTCCTTTTAGTCTTTGTATAAGGTTTACTTTTATCTACGAAATCTTCTTCGTCTCTATCACCATGCAAGTATACTCACAAGCCCCATTTTCCATTGATCCAAACATTGAAACCTGCAACAACACTAAGAATAAAATAAATGCATATAATATCAACAAACCAAATTTGACAAACTTCGATACATTTCAACATGGAAAAGTATAACACACATTATCTAATATAATATAATTATTAAATAAGAACTCAAAATATGAAACGTAATGCGTCCAAAAAAACACACAATAACAATAATAACAGTAAACAAAAAACACGACGAGCCAATTTGGATGAATGAACCTATAAATAGTCCATATAATATAACAATTCAAAGTGGTTCATGAACCATCCAAATATATTTATTATTGAAATAAATAAATACACCTCATTAATTAAAACAATTAAATCCATTAATTACAATTCAATTCATTCATTAACCTACCCATCTCACTTCATCCCAAATTCCCAATGCCGAATCATCCGTCGTTACATTCGATAATAATTTTTATATGTAGACAAATTTTTTTTATTTTAATTCCATTTTCGTCCTTGTTTTTATGCATTTGTTAATCGTGTAAATATAAGCCTAGAAGAGGAAAACCAACCGACAAAAGTTAAAAGCAAATATTAATTAATATATTAAGGGGCTATTAAATATAATATAATGAAGGAATTAATTGAGAATATTGGTAGGTTACAAAACATTAAACTAATTAGATTTTATTTATTTTATTTTTGAGGTTACAAAATGTTCAAATTGAAATTATTAAGTTTTTTTATTTTTATTTTTGATGTTTACGTTTTTAAAGAAAAGTAATAGATTTATATTTGTACTTTTTACATGTATATGATATATAGGTATGTATGTATATGAATGGATGAAGGAATGAACAATTGAAAAATCATCCCAACATCCACACATTTATAGGTAATATATATTTATATTTATATTTTTTACATTTATATGATATATAGGTATGTATGTATATGAATGGATGAAGGAATGAAATGGTGTATAAGTAATTTCACAATTGAAAAATCATCCCAACATTTACACATTTATAGGTAATAAAATAATATATAAATTCATATTTACATTTTTTTACATTTATATGATATATATGTATGTATGTATATGAATGGATGAATAAATGAAGGGTGTATAAGTAAGTTCACAATTGAAAAATCATCACAACATCCACATGTATGTATATGAATGGATGAAGAAATGAAAGGGTGTATAATTAATTTCACAATTGAAAAATCATCCCAACATTTACACATTTATAGGTAATATATAAATTCAAATTTATTTTTTTTACATTTATATGATACATATGTATGTATGTATATGAATGGATGAATAAATGAAGGGTGTATAAGTAATTTCACAATTGAAAAACCATCACAACATCCACACATTTATAGGTATATAGATATAGATTATATGATATATATGTATGTATGTATATGAATGGATGAATAAATGAAGGGTGTATAAGTAATTTCACAATTGAAAAACCATCACAACATATGATATATATGTATGTATGTATATGAATGGATGAATAAATGAAGGGTGTATAAGTAATTTCACAATTGAAAAACCATCACAACATCCACACATTTATAGGTATATAGACTATATGATATATAGGTATGTATGTATATGAATGGATGAAGGAATGAACAATTGAAAAATCATCCCAACATCCACACATTTATAGGTAATATATATTTATATTTATATTTTTTACATTTATATGATATATAGGTATGTATGTATATGAATGGATGAAGGAATGAAATGGTGTATAAGTAATTTCACAATTGAAAAATCATCCCAACATTTACACATTTATAGGTAATAAAATAATATATAAATTCATATTTACATTTTTTTACATTTATATGATATATATGTATGTATGTATATGAATGGATGAATAAATGAAGGGTGTATAAGTAAGTTCACAATTGAAAAATCATCACAACATCCACATGTATGTATATGAATGGATGAAGAAATGAAAGGGTGTATAATTAATTTCACAATTGAAAAATCATCCCAACATTTACACATTCATAGGAAATATATAAATTCATATTTATTTTTTTTACATTTATATGATATATATGTATGTATGTATATGAATGGATGAATAAATGAAGGGTGTATAAGTAATTTCACAATTGAAAAACCATCACAACATCCACACATTTATAGGTATATAGATATAGATTATGTAATTTCTCTTCTGAGTCGTTTTGGCTCTAGCTCTAGCTCTCGTCTCCAGTTTCCCTCGTTTTGTTCCTTTTCTCATCTTCCATTTCAGTTCTTTCTTTTGTTTTCCTGTAATACCAGCTTTTGTAGTTTAAAATGGAGGATATAGCTGTTCGAGACCAGAGAATTTTGATACACTGGATTGTAAGATGTAATTTTTTTACTTTTTGTGGAACTCCTGACATTCTACAAATTTGCAGAATGAGCTCGATTGTGGAACCGATGAACCTCCATCATCGCCGAGGCTGCCATTACAGCAGCATCAACAGTCTCAAAGTGCAGTACCGGGAGCCACTGCATTATCTGTTAACGCATTTGGTCCAGCAATTATAGGACAAGGATTTCGTTCAGGCATCTCAGACCAGACTAAAAACTCCGTTTTCTCAAATGCTCTATCTAGTCCTGTACGTCGTACTCTCCAACACTATCACCAGTCGAACAGTGGTAACCAAACCCGAGATCCAAATCCTCCTAGTTCCAACGACTCCTCAATGGATATGCATCCTGATAGCCCTGGCCATGATTCTCCTTGCTGAAACCCAATCTGCATTCTGTAGTCGAAAAACTACCCCCCTGAACTTCGTATGAACAAAAATACATGTGAAAGTTGAAGTTTGTAAAGAGCCTGGTCGCACTGCGTGTGACTAGAATAACCAGTTGATACTACCAAATTGAAGCTGTGTTTAGCTTGACTATATCTTATATTGTTTTATTTTTCATGTTTGTATTTAATCTAGTACTTTACTATGTTTTCTTGTTCATGAATTGTTGCATGAAAAATACTCTTTGCATATAGTTCCAAGTGATTTTGTTATTCATTTTTACAACTACTTTGGGATTTCAATGCGTCGAGACCAGTAAATATGCAAGGAACGAGTTTCTAACACCTGATTCAAGCATACACGGTAACTTCCTTACAGTACAACTACTAGGATAATGCTTGATTCCATTTTCGGCTTTTCGGACATGGAAATTTGTTTAGGTTATATTGAAAAGAGATTCATGTATAGTTTTGTTTTTCTCATAAATGTTTTTATATTAGATGCCATGCTTGGTTAGTGATAGCATGTCATTGGTCCATTAGGGAGTCTAGACGTTTATTCAGTATTAAGTTGAAAATTATAGTATGTATATTAAGTAGTAATCTAACATTCACAAATAATAGTTACAAAACGTGTGCGAAGAATTGTAATTTTTGGATTGTATTAGGCTGAAAATAACGTCCACTTCATTGGGAATGCACAGTGTTATCTAACTCTATTGTTTTTACGCAAAATGCCGGCCTCAAGTTATTGACACCAAATCTGTCTTCTTCCAAGTATTTTCATATTAATCTTGCTCAAAACACACAACATGGGGTGTGTTCAAGTCAAAGGGACTACCACCTACAGCACACGAAGGGGTGGCCTCGATAAGTTGAAACTTGAGTACGGATCTCATGTTAAAAGGCCTGAAAACGGAGAAAGTCTAAATGTTAATGATTCAGTAAAGGGTGGTGGTGAAGCTAACAATGCGGTCATTTCAGTTGGTGATGGAGGATAGAGGAAGATCAGCACGGAAAGTGAGACGTATCGGTGGTGGTTGAAGCATATCACAGAGGATATTGGTTAGGAAGATAGCTGCCGATGAGCTCGTTGGAGGATGGCCTCGATGGCTAGTCGAAAACGTCCCGAAAGATGCTTTGGCTGGCATTGGTTCCAAAGACTGCTGATTCATATGATGAGCTTGCAAAAGGTAATCATTGAACTTTGAATCACTACAAATATAATGAATAGAGATGCAAAACAAAACATTATTATGTAGGCTTATATGTACAACTAATGAGCATTGAGCTAAAATTCTTATTGATCTCTTTTAGTTTAGATTGCAATCTCTCTCTCTTTTTATATTGGTTGGTATTAGATATTTTTTTGAACAATAAAATCATTATCTTAAAAGAATCAAATTTGGTACTATATTTTTCATTTCTAACAATAACAAATTCGATGCCTGCAGATGAAGGAGTTTGTATTATCAATTTGTACTGATAGAAGTTCTTCTGCGATACTTGATTTCGTTACGCATCACATCATAGAGCATATGGTTTATAGATTTCTATTTTTGCAGGTAGGCAAGGGTAGGCAAGGGAACGTACAGCAACGTGTACAGGGGCTAGGGAAAAGAATACAGGAAAGATGGTTGCCTTAAAGAAGGTTATCATAACCCGCAAGTGTGAAATTCATGGCAAGAGAGATCCATTATACTGAAGAAACTTGATCATCCCAATATCATCATGCTTGAAGGAGTAGCCACTTCAAGAATGCAATATAGTCTCTACGTGGTTTTCAGTTTCATGCCTTCAGATATAACCAAAATTATCGCTCATCTTGAAGGAAAGCTTACGGAACCTCAGGTAAACAAAAAGAAGACGAAAAAAAAAGATCCCCTCTACTTTGAATCAAAAAACATTTGAATCATGAAATTTTCGATGCCTTTAAATATTGTAGGTCAAGTGTTTGTTACATGCAACAATTGCTTGGGGGTCTGCAGCATTGTCATGAGAGGGGAATATTGCATCGGGATATAAGGGGATCCAAAGCATGGTGTGCTTAAGATTGTTGATTTCAGGTTAGCAAATTTTATAAAAATAAGCCAAAACTCCCCCACTAGCAGAGTCGTCACACTATGGTATAGAGCTCCAGAGCTGCTCCTTGGCTCCACTGATTATGACGTTGGAATTGATCTGTTGAGTGTAGGATGTTTTCTTGCTGAAATGTTTGTTGGACGACCTATTATTTATTGGATTTTGAGGCTTAATAAATAAATATTAAGCAAGATGAAAATAGGCTTAATGAATTTGAACTAAACAAGGAAAAATCGAACGAAGGAAACGGAGGCGAAAACGGAGTTTCAGGTGCAAACGGGTCACTGAAGCTGCCAGGGTAAAATCCCGGGCAGTAGGGGAGGTACCTAGGCGCATAAAGACAATCGCCCTATCTCAATCACATTACATTGAGACTGTATTGAGAAAATTCAATGCATATGACAATTCTCCTGTAATGCCACCGATGGACTTAAGCGTGCATTTAAGTAAAAATCATGATGAATCGGTGTCTCAATTGGAAGTCTCATGTATATTATGAATTGTACTCGACAGGATATCGCTTGTGGTGTGAATAACCTAAGTCGATTTACTAGTACCAAGTAATGTCCATTGGACGGTATTGATAAGATACTTAAATACTTAAGATACACCTTAGATATGGGTTACATTTTATGAAATATCCGGAAATATTAGAGGTATAAGTGATGCAAAATGGATATCCGACACTAATGACTCCAAATCCAGGAGTGGCTATATTTTAGCATTGGTGGTGGGGCTGTCATGGAAACCCACAAAACAAACTTGCATTGCAAGATCCACGCTGGAGTCAGAGTTCATAGCTTTAGACAAAGCCACAGAAGATGCGGAATTGCTTCGTAATTTCTTGGAAGATATTCCATGTTGGTGAAAACCAGCAATAATAATTCATTGTGAAAGTCAATCAGCAATTGCAAGGACACAAAACAATATGTATTATGGGAAGTCTCGACATATTCGTCATAGACATAATATTGTACGATAATTGATCTCTAATGGAGTTATCACAATTGATTATGTGAAATCAAATGATAACTTGGCGGATCGGCTTACAAAAACATTAAATAGAGATCAAATGTTTGAATTATCAAGAGGAATGTGGTTGAAATCTGCAAAATAAATTTTCATAGTTGTAACACAACCTTGTTGACTGGAGATCTCAAGATCTTGGTTCAATTGGACAGCGAAATTATGAAAATCTGGGTTTGCACTCGGGAAAATTTCCCAACTCACTCTTAGGATGAAGAGTGCTTGAGGACCTACCAAAGTAATGAGGTTAAGTTTGATACTTTAATGATTCATATACTTGAAAAAGTGGAGTATGGTAGGATACTCTTAATAGGAGGTCACCTATGTAAGTGTGAGGACGGGCCTCCTCAATGAAACACTTTTCAATCCAAGATGTGTTCCATGACCAAAACGGACACAACCGAGAAAACCAAAGCAAAGGTTGAGAAGTTATTGTGTAGGTGTTATTGTCTGGGTTTACACGAACCGCCAAGAAGTTCAAGATATCATGTTCACTTCGTGGCCGAGTGAATCTGATAGTATACTACTGATGAAGGTTCAAAGCCACAACCTACCTCTCCTGAAGCAATAATTTTTCGTGTGAACTCTCTTTTGACATCACGTGCATTCATGCATTAATTTAATTTATGTGGGGAATTGTTGGATTTTTTAGGCTTAATGAATAAAAATTAAGCAAGATGAAAATAGGCTTAATGAATTCAAATTAAGCAAGGAAAAATCAACGAAGGAAACGAAGGCGAAAACGGAGTTTTTCGAGAACAAAACAGGTCACCGAAGCTGCCCGGGTAAAATCCCGGCCAGTAGGGGAGGCGCCTAGGCGCATAAAATGATGCGCCTAGGCGCCTCACTGCCTTGAAAATTTTTCAAGGCGGTGTGTGACGCGTCTAGGCGCCTGTCCGATAATTTTCTGAATCATTGCAACACTTGGCATGCGGATATGATTTTTCATGAATGGTTGCTTCCAAATGGAGTCTTTTGATGGCAATCTATGGACTAGTATATATACAACATCCCATTATTGAATTAAACATCTAGATTTCGAATTTTACATCAAAAATTTCTGATAGAAAGGCATGATAAAAGTAATTTCATTTTGTATCTTGGGAAAGGATTGCCACAAACCGAAAGCACCATATGCGGGGCAAATTCATTTAAGGACAAAGTGTTCTACACTTGCCTCGACTTAAGATATTCATCATTTTTTTTTCCAAAAACCATAAATGGAATCCCATACAACGCAAACGATATTATTCCCAGTAGTAATGAGGTAAAGTCAAGATTTATTCTTGTATCAAAAGCTTTAGCAATCCAAACATTATGTTTGGATTGTGTTAACACATGGGAAAAAAGTTGTGCGTATAACCTAGTACTGATAATACCTTATTACAGTTAATCATAATAATAACAATAATATTCAGAATCAACACATAATATATTTACAGGATATTAACATGGCCAAGAAGTCCTTCCAAATTCAAGAAACCATCAATAGTTCAACTAGTAGTACATCATCCAGCACAAAACCGAGCAGCAAACAGGAAAGACTACACCGGCATTTCGTTCTCCCCACACACGAACTGCAAAAACCGAGGCGCATCCTAATGCTTTGAAGAACAACAAGAACTATCCACTCTTGCTAGCCTCAGTAACTGAGGCTACTCATCGCCTTGATCTCGAAAAGATCTCAAAGTTGTTTGGATTAGAAGATAATTAAGCGACTATTCGTGTTAATCATGATATTTTTACATGCATTTTTTATATCATATGATGCAATATATCTTTGGTTTTAGAAATGGAACATTAATTAATGATTAGTAAATAAAGTTTTTATGTCTTGTTTTACATATTTAAATTTTTCATACTAGTGTAAATTCAGATAGTTTTGCTTCATTGGATCTTGATCATATCAACCAAACGAGGATTCTACAGCATACTATTTAACTTCTACGGTTAATTTGATCATGCAAGTCTAGTGCTTCTGAAATCCACTTTAACTTCTCAAATTTGTAGATTAGTTTTTGCTGAACCTTTCTAAACCATCTTCTGAGACCGCTAGAGTTGCAGGTGGTTTTCATCATCCGCTCGATGGGGCGGGGGCCGGGGCCGGAAACCGGGGAATGCTTTTCAAGCTTAAAAGAGTACAACAACAATTGATCAAATGTAAATTAATCCCAAAGAACATCACAAGATATGTTACACAAACCAAATATATATTACAGATCCTCACAAGGGAGGGGAAAAGGCAAAAAAAAAACAGAAAACAAAAGAAAAGAAAGAAAGAACTTTTAAAACTAGATAAGATCTTAATTATATTGCACTTGAAGCAAGCATGTTGGAGCAAAACTTCTTCTAAATCAGTCAAACAACTTGTGTCTTTTTCTTTTTCCTCAGGATCAATCGTAGAAATTATCCGTAAATTTTGTTCTTGATCCACTTAAAGCTGTTACTTAAAGAAGACTTGAACTTGCCTTCCACGGCGAACTTATTATATCCGGCCACCCTCTTCATCCTCTTCATCTCCGGATTGTCAGACGGGCCATTAAAACTATAGAACTTAGCACGATCTTCAAAGTCGAATCGTGCTTCCGCGTATGAAGTGGAGTAATAAGGGAAAGATATGGTAGTGTCCATGATCAAAACACAGAAGCTTGAGAAGGAGAAGAAACAAGTTCGTTGAAATTTATAATCGTAAGAGTAATTTAATGTGGGTTGTATAGGCCATGACGGTGACATTGATAATAGAGGATCAAAGATTTGAGTGCTTATTTGAATGTAACAGCACAAAGATTGCCATACATAAATCCAAAACCTCCCACGCTTGAATTGCATACAAATATTTATTGGATACTACCGGGCTTAGACGCAAGTAAATTTTCTAGGTGCCAAAAAATATTAAATAAAAAGTAGAGGGTAAAAAATTCAGGGTTCAACATATAATATTAGGATTCGCAAACTGTAATTTTTGATGATCAAACTGTAATTTTTTAGGGGTAAAATGTAATTTTTTTTTTAATTATGTGTGGATTTGATGATTTGTGATTATTGTAAATTTATCGTATCTTGTATTATATTGGTGCAACCGTGTGGAAAAAAGTTAATGGCAATTGTTGATTATGGTGCGGTAGTGCTCATCACTTAATCATCATTTCCTAGTGGGTGGCGGGACCCAATGTTTATAACACGATATGTTATGGGCGCGAGTGGGGCCCAATGGGCTTTAAAACAGACAACCAAATGTTGGATTGTAATGGCCCACTAAAAGAGATGCAAATGGGTTTGTTCATTAATTTGTGGGCCTACTATGTCTTTAGGCTTTAGCAATACTATTCACTCCAAATTCTTTAAAAATAAATAAAAATGCGTAGACACGATTTCCATTTATTTAGAGAGTTAAAAATATAGGAGAAATTGCAAATAGGTGCTGTTTACATAAATTTATTATAAATAAATCTGTAAAAAAAAACTTCTTACCAAAAAATACACGTAGGAGAAAATTATATTCACATAAGTCCAATTTTTTAACTATTGGTTTGAAAAGGTAAGGTATTTTTTAGTTAACAAAATACCCTTCAGTTGAAAACATCCTAAACCTAATTTCAGATCTTTATTTTCTTTCTCATCCCGTCGCCCCACACCTTAAATTTTCTGCTGAAATTTTCCGGCCATTCTCAGATTATTATTTTCTTCATTATCTCGTCACCTCATCTAGTCGCTTCATCCCTACAAAGTATTTGCTAAAATGTTATGTACATGAAATATGTTTGAATCGAATCATCTAAATTTTTGTAGCATTTGGAATCTTTTTGAATCGAAGAAGATCTCGAACTAGTCTGCAATATAATTTTTGGATCTGCTATGCTCATTTCATTGTGTGTGTGTGTATACTGTGTGTGTATGTGAATTATAAATTTGAATACCAATGCTAAATTATAGATATCGAAAGTCTGTTGGTATGTTTTTTTTTTTTGACTGATGCATATGGATGAAGAAGTAAGGTATGCATTGGTGTTCGTGCTTGTTTGCTCATTTTCAAAATTTACAGTTTGACAGCAAGATGTTGCAACGAAGAAGATGACCCAGAGAAAAAATAACTGGTGCACGAAAATTATAAAAAGTAACTGGTGTATGAAAATATAACATTGGTGCACGAAAATCATAAAAAGTAATTGGTGCACGAAAATCATAAAATGTAACTGGTGCACGAAAATATAACCTTGGTGCACGAACATGATAAAAAATAACTGGTGCACGAAAATGATAAAAAAGTAACTGGTGCACGAAAATTATAAAAAAATAACTGGTGCAACTGGTGCACGAAAATTATATAAAGTAACTGGTGCACGAAAAAATAACATTGGTGCACGAAAATATAACACTGGTGCACGAAAATATAACCTTAGTGCACTAAAATATAACACGGATGCGCGAAAATACAACACCGGTGCACTAACTTTGTGTAAATTTCCGTGCATCAGTAGCTGATTTTAATTTTCGTGCATCAGTTACTGATTTTCAATCTTTTCGTGCACCAGTTACTTTAAAAAATTTTGTGCACCAGTTATTTTTTATAATTTTCATGCACCAATTAATTTTTCGCTGGGTCATCTTCTTCGTTGCAAGTTTCAGACTGTAAATTCTGAAAATGAGCAAAGAAGCATAGACATCAATGCATAATAACTAAAAAACTATATATATATATATATATATATATACACTCTTACACACATACACACACATACTAGAATTGAAAAAAAAAATCTGGAACATAATGATGAAACGAAAAATCGAAGAGATGAAAAGAAAAAACTGTAAGAAACCGTAATTGACGAGAGAGATTTACGAGGAGATTTGAATCGCAGTGGTGAAAGAGATCGAACGAAATGCTGAAAGTAAGAGATTGAAATTTTTTAGATTGCCGTATTTTCTTATTAAGGGCACTTTTGTCATTTTAACCTAAAGTTGACTTAAATGATTACAAGTTTTTTTCCTGGACTAGGATGAATAAAGTTTTACCATTGGGTACCGGCCTGAACTTTTCCCTTAAATATATTGGTGTTTTTATATGATCGTAAACCTATGTTGCACGGATACGGATACGCGGATACGTGGATACGCCGATACGGGTACGAATGCAGATTTTCGAAATTTGTAGGATACGATACGTCCTGATACGACAAATTTGATTAATTTATATATATATATATATATATATATATATATATATATATATATATATAATTAATAATATTTGTAAGAAATCAATTTTCAAGCATACAATCAACATTAAACACATTAGAAATCACAATAAAGTTGCAAACTCACCAACTTCACGACAAATGGTAAAATATTAATATGGGACATCTAAAAATTTCAAGCATATAATCGACATAAACATATTAAAGTGGTTAGGAAATAGGGATTTAGTTAACTAATTTAATTTTAATTACAGTTTCAACCCTATTTTTAAAAAAAAAATTCGAAAGTTCCCGTGTCGGATACGGTAAGCGGCGTATCTTGACCGTATCCGAAACATATCCGAAATAAAAACTTATTTTTTGTCCCCAGATACGCCATGTGGCGTATCCGATATGTATTGGTATCGTATCCTCGCGTATCCGTATCCCAGAAGTATCCTATACTTGACCGTGAAATTTTTTGGAGTATCAGTGCAACATAATCACAAACTAAAGTTTGTCTAAATATTTTTTTTTTGGAAGACCTAGAATTGGTGTTTAGGAAAAAGAGAAGCACTTGTTCCCCAATTTTTAAAGATTGTTTAAAAAAAATTTAAAAAAAAAAACAGTTTTAGTGGTTATTATGTAATTTTGGCGTGTATAAATATCAGGCCTGGATCACAAGATACTGGAGCCCTTTTGGGTAGAACTCAAAAGATTCCAAGATTCAAAGTTCAAACATTATGTTGGGAATCCTCGACTTCGGGCTATGATTTATTATGTTCTACCAATGCACGTTCATAAATCTTGCAAAGAGGAAACATTACTTGGCTCTGTTAAATCAAATATTCAGAAAATGAAATTACAAAATATACACGTGAAAAGAAAAATTAAAAAATCAACCAAAAAAATATATTACGGATACTTAAAAGCTTGTAGAAATCCACTAGTATATATATTATATCATACAACACAACGGACCGAGTTGTGTGAAACCTTGCGAACGGAGTGAGAGGGGCGACTAAATACTAGGGGTAAAGGGCAAAATCTTGGTTATTTTAGTTGTCCCTCTGAACGGAGCCTCGCCCCAGTTCCACCCCTGACCACAAGCATTACTCAAGTATCAGAGGGCTAGCTAATGAAATCGGTGCCATTTTCAACGTCTTCTGTTTTGATACTCCCACATTGAGCCATTAGTATTCTGTATATTCTCTTGGAACAAACTTCACCCACTCGTCTATCATCACCAAATAAGCCTTCCGTCATCAAATCCTTGAGTAAAAATTCATTTTCGGACACCTAACATTGTAAATAAGACACAAAATAAGCAATCGATCATAGGGAAAATGAAACAGTTAAATTCCACCAGGATAAGCAAGTAATGGTGAATTTCTGCAGAGGAATGCAGAACGCTGAAGTTGGAAAGACTGGTGTGGAAATTGGTGCCATTAGGAAACAAGCATGAAATAAGTGACTATATAACATAATTTATCATAGCTTACTGTCCTAGTAACACATGATAGATAGTTCTCAGACTTGATGAAAAAAATTGCCCTTGAAAAATGTCAAGCCCCAGGCCTGGGCCTACGTTAGCGTGACTGTACAATGGGCTCTTATATCAACTACTTCGTATCCGTCCTCGTTCTACGAAAATGGTTAACCCAAGTTGCTATAATAGTCCATTGTAAGCCTTTATAAACCACTTTAAATTTTCATCCACAACACCAATGTGGGACAAGGATATTACAAAAAAGATATGTTTTCTGGTATAAAATTTAAAGTGACCCGTGTTGAACAGTCATTGCAACCATCAAAAGAGAGAAGTGTGGCACAGAACCTTCTTTACAAAGCTAGATCGGCAAATCTAACCTGCAACACATGGCTTGCAACATTGTAAAACTAGAAAATGTCACATCAAAACCAAGGTCTTTGATATTCAAGACTCACAGATTTAGTAGGATCAATTTAAACTCTCAAAAGAGACTTCATCGTGCGGTATTTCTTCCATAGCTATAGCAAACTTTGGTTGTACCTTGGGTATAGCTATCAGCGCCTTCAGTAAAGTTCCATAAAATAGATCCCAGTGTTTTTAACCAATCCACACCTAACACCATATCACATCCTCCTACGGTTAGGAGATCGAAATCATTATGAATTTTTAATTTTTTTAAGTGAATTGCAACTGCCCTACAGTAGTAATCTTGGCAAGGAAGGCTATGTCCATCGGCCACCTTAACTGTCAGTCAGTTTTCCTCCACTGCCAGTTTTGACTTCCTGGCTACATATGAATCCACAAACTATGAGTGCTACATGTATCAATTAAGATTAAAACTGTGTGATGGTTAATGAATCCCTCAATTCTCATAGTTTTTGGAGATGGGAAACCCGACATGGCATGTAAGGAGATGCTCAGGAGCTCCCCTACTTCTTCTCCTTCGCTAGTTGGCTCTTGTATATGCTGATATGCATGGAAGCCAAATTCCCTTCTTGTGGTTCCTCATGCTCTTACTCGTCTTTTTCTAATCCTTCCAGCAGATAGATTCTAGGGTTTTTGCATTTGTGCGCAAATTGAAATTTCTCATCACAATTGTAGCATAATCATTTTTCCCTTCTTTCTTGCATTTAAGCTGGGGTCAGTCTTTTTCTGGGAAATGTGATTTTTCGGTTTGGGTTATGGAAGTTATGAGTTTTTGTTTTGGCTGGTATGGAATGAGTTATGGGAGGATATGGGAGATTTTTTATTCTGGGAGTGTAATTTGGGTGTGTTATGGTCAAATAGGATGGTTTTCCTACAGCACCCCTGGATCTATGTAACACCTCTTCTTCCTGTAACTTAGCCAACGCAAAAGCAGCAGAAAGTGTGTTATGTTTAAACATGGTAATCATAATTTTTAATTCTGACTTTAATCCACTTATAAAGGTAGAAATTTTGAACTTCTCCGTTAATCCTTTAATTTTGTTAGATAAAACTTCGAATATACCCTTCAACACAGTAATGGTTTGTTTGAGTTTGGTAATGCTCCAATAATATCCGCAAATGTGGCTGGACCAAATCTTATTTTAAGAGATTTTGTGAAGTCATCCCAATCTCATATTGGTCCCGACTCTTTAAGCCATGCGAACCATGACAATGCCTTCCCTTCCATATGGAAAAATGAAATATCCAATTTTTGTTCATCACGAGTGTGAAAGTGCTCAAAAAATTGTTCGGCCTTAAGGATCCATTCCATGGGATCTGAGCCATCAAACTTGGGAAACTCCCACCTAAGCATTCGAGCTTTTACTCCCCCGTTTCCCTCAAACAATGGGTTTAGGACAAACTTGCCTATACTGCATGATGATACATCTCCTCCGGTTCCTCCACCTTGGGTATGCGGCCGGTTTGCTAATTGTTCATAACTTGTTGCTAAATTGCAGAGTTGCTGCAATACAACTTCCAGCATGTGTTTCTGCTTGGTCTGCTCCTCTTGCAGGTGGATCGATTCTTCCTCAAGTGCTGCAACAGCATCCTAGAGAAGAGTGTAGCGGGTTCCTTCAGCCATAACGTAGGAACAGTGCTCTGGTACCACTGTCACCATTGTGAATAATTTCAAGGTAATTTGGTGTAGACCTTCGAGGAGTCTAGCCTCCTTTTATGGTGTTTTTGTTATCTGAAAATACTTGTCTCCATTCATTACAATTATCCAAATAAACGTGTCAACAAACAATTCGAAATACCTCGACTTTTTTAGAACAGGTCCGACACTAACCGCTTACATGCATTATCTATCAAGCATGTTTATTTAACTGACCCACTAACATCTAATTACATACCTATGTACCACATAACAAGACATATAAAATAAAATACTGGCCCAATATTTTACTTAAGCCTTTTGGTCGAAAGCCCATTAAATGCTTGGCCCATTAATATTTGGATTATGGCAGCCGTAACACTTTGAAGAGCCCGTGTTCGCCTATCTTCTTCTTCTTCTTCGGAATCAGAGGGAATGTCCACAGGGACTGTGTCACGCCCCGAGACCGGGGTCAATAACACCGGCATTGATTTCCATAAACATCTTGAAATCAATAAGCCTCGTAATATCTTAATAACCAAAAGCCAGTCTATTTTCCATAAACGAAATAACAATTGTCTTTACAACTGAATAAAACGCGGAACTAAAAACTTAACAACTTAAATAGTAAAATCGTACTTAAATAAAGTATTGGGAACTAAATCTTAGAATAACGCAGCGGACAAATCACCAACCCCAGAATTGGTGTTCTTCTTCAGCTTCAACTTCTTCCTCAGCTTTATCTGGGGATGTAGAGTAAGGGGTGAGTGTTTGGATAAACACTCAGCAAGCGGGGGCCAATCGATATGACTGTAATATACTTTTCATAATTTTCCAAAAACATAAATCTTAATCAAACATATATTGATATGAATGCATCTTATCATAATTGCTCCATCGAGCCATAAACATAGCATATCAATCGTTCATAATTTTCATATACTTAAGCACATTAAATTTCTAGTTTCCTCTTGGTACTGATATCAGTCTCTAGAATTATCCCTACTAGAGAAGAGGTCATGCATCGGCTTACCCACGAATAAAGGGTCTGGAAACTCCAGAAACAACGGTTAACCACCGTATAAGGTCATGTAAACGGTTATATCCCACCGCATCAGGGTCATAAAGGAATCCACTTCCAATCAGATTTCAAAGTTTAAAGTGCTTAAAAATTACTACTTGCATAATTTCAAAATAAATTCATATCGATTGAGATTTAAAAGCATACATACAATAATTTTTAGAAAACGAAACGAATACTAGCAAAAACTCACTTACAGCGATTATAGATGAAAGAATGAATTCGGTTGTAAAAGCACGATGAATCCTTTTCCTTAAAGCTAACAAGTAATACTCCTCCTTATTTTATTTTTTTTTTAAAAGTGATCGAAAGCTACTGCACCAATTGCCGAAAGTCTTCGAAGGGTAAGGATGAATTTTGCTCAAGAATTTAATTGTGAACACACGAAGCAGTACTGATCTCTTTTCCCTCTTTTCTTTTTTTTTTTTCCTTTATAGTTGACTAAAGTATTATAAAGCCAAGCTTTGAAAATAAAGGGTTTGATATTCTCGAAACTTGTGGTATAAAATCGAAAATAAGGATGCAAGTTCTTGAATTTATGGTATAAAATATGAGCAGATTTTTGGTGAGCATATGGTATAAAATTGTTGCATAATTTGATGCTATATTTTCGAAATAATGGTATAGAATTTTCGAAAAAGAAATGTTGAGATTCTTGATTTTTATGGTATAAAAATCTTTCCAAAAACTCTTGATTAAATAATGAAACTTTCAATTTTTTAGATGCTAGTAAAATAGGATGGAAATCTTTGAATTAATGATATCAATACTTGCATGGATTGATGGTAATTATAGAACCTAGGAATATTTAATTCTACAAGGAAAGATAATAATAGAGTTTAATTCATTCTATACCATTTAATAATAGTATACTAATTAAAGTTTTAACTTGAGCCCAAAATATTGATTTAATTAATACCTCAAATATCCGGGTCTTTACATCCCTCCCTCCTTATTGGAAGTTTCGTCCTCGAAACTCGAGTCAACTTGGTCATGGAAAAGGTAGGGGTATTTTTCCCGCATCAATTCTTCTACTTCCCATGTAGCTTCTCTTTCCGTATGGTTTGACCATTGGACTTTGACATAAGAAATTGTCCTTCGTCGCAATACATGGTCCTTTGAATCCACGATCCGAATCGGAACTTCTTCGTATTTTAGTGTTTCGTTCAAGTTCCCTTGAGCTACTAGGGGTTCTGCTTCAAGTACATGACTTGGGTCAGCAATGTATTTCCTTAGTTGTGATACGTGGAAGACATTGTGAATTCTTGACAGGTGCGGTGGTAGTGCTACTCTACATGCTAGCGTTCCCACCTTCTCTAGAACTTCAAATGGTCCCACATATCTTGGATTCAACTTTCCCCTTTTGTCAAATCGAATAACTCCTTTCATTGGTGAAATCTTTACATATACTTTTTCACCAATCTCAATATCTACTGGTCTCCTTTTCAAATCAGCCCAACTTTTCTGTCGGTCCTGGGCTGTCTTAAGTCTATCCCTGATGATAGCTATCTTGTCAGTAGTAGCTTGCACTAACTCAGGTCCTGTGATAGCTCTTTCTCCTACTTCGTCCCAGTATAATGTTGATCGGCACTTGCGCCCATAGAGTGCTTCGTATGGCGCCATCCCAATGCTACTATGATAGCTGTTGTTGTAAGCAAACTCGACTAGAGGCAAGAGCTCGCTCCAATTTGCAGTAAAATCCAATACACAAGCTCTTAGCATATCCTCGAGGGTTTGGATAGTCCTCTCTGTCTGGCCATCGGTCTGTGGGTGATAGGCCGTACTAAGAGTTACTTTACTTCCCATAGCCTGCTGAAAACTTTTCCAGAACCGTGATACGAATCTAGGATCTCTGTCAGATAGGATGCTCACTGGGACTCCATGCAGTCTCACTATATTGTCCATATATAGCGTTGCCAACTTGTCCAAGTTATAGTTCATACGGACAGGTAGAAAATGTGCTGACTTGGTTAGTCTATCAACAATTACCCATATTCCGTCATGGCTCTGTCTTGATTTTGGTAGTCCTACGACGAAATCCATGGAGATGTGCTCCCATTTCCATTCAGGGATTTTCAGAGGTTGAAGAAGTCCTCCGGGTCTTTGATGCTCAGCTTTAACTTGCTGACATACTAAGCATCGGGCGACGAATTCTGCTACGTCCTTCTTCATGGCATTCCACCAGAAACTTTCCTTCAAATCTTTGTACATCTTTGTACTCCCAGGGTGGATTGAAAATTTGGACTTATGCGCTTCAGACATTACCTCTTGTCTTATGTTGTCCACATTTGGTACGCACAATCGTCCTTTCATCCACAGAATTCCATTACTATCAGTCTCGAAGTCAGTGATTTTTCCATCTTTGACTTGCTCTTTTAACTTGGTCAGACTAGGATCCTGATCTTGACTCAATTTGATGGTCTCTCGAAGACAAGGTTGAGCTGAGACCGAAGCTAAGATCATTTTCCCTTTGCCTTTCCGGCTCAAAGCATCTGCTACTTTGTTTGCCTTGCCGGGATGGTAATTAATGGTGAGATCGTAGTCCTTTAAGAGTTCAATCCATCGTCTATGCCTCATGTTCAATCCAAGATAAATTGGCCTTTACCCATCACCAACCTCATCATTTCTTTAAGTATGATTAAGATGAAAAATAGATATAGTGGAGGTGCTCAGAAATTTAATCAACTATGATTAGCATGTGAGGATTTAGATGAGATGTAATCTGATTGAGGATATTTTCATTGGGGAGGGAGGGCTATGTTTCATTTCCACATGTTTGTCCATTCAGAATGCAAGATTTTTGGTTGACCTCAGTGACCGTTAAACATAGCCCCTCCGTCCCCATTTTCATTTCATAACTAAAAATATATATTTAAATAGTTAAATAGTTAAATCGGTTTAACTCTAATCTTTAATATTTTTTTTCAAGGATTTGCAATAATTCATAATATGTGCAAAATGGTGCCATTTCACTTGTCTTTGACCATAAATTGATGTAAGACCTACAAAAATTGAAATATTCATATGGTTCCTAAAAATATAAATTTCGTCTCCAAATTTATAATTCGAGTGAAAATCATGAACCCCTGCAATGAGATTATTCAATGTTACAGGAAATAAAAAATATCTACATTATATTTCGTAGAAATATATTCATGGAAGCCCCATCATCGGGCATATGGGCCAAAGCAAGAAAGAAAAAGAGAGAGAAAAGCCAAGACAGGTTGCAAAAAACAATACAAAGGAGCAAGAAAGATCATATATTAATGTGATAGTGAACAAGTGATTGACCAATAATCCGTAGCAACACAAGCATGAGACAGTGCAGGATTCTCAATCCCATCCCGGTCACGTGATGGGCCCACAATACCCCCCCTCGTCAATTTAGATAATGCTAGAACCCTTGGAGACAAGGAAATATCAGTCCAAACAGTTTCCTTATCAACTCCAGAATATGTCTAAATTGGTTGACTGTATTTGTCGGGCTCTCTGTTGACGTGGTTGGAACCTGGCCTTTTCTCAGGGATGGCCCGCTTCCGCTGATGTGCTCGCTTGAAGCAAATCCAGGAAATTTAGTTCGACGAAGATGAATTAGACTTATATATATTTTCAAATCTAATAATACGATAAAATTCACGTATAATTTCTCGCATCGGAAAACAGAGAGATCAAACGTCAAACCAGGTAAACAACACTAGACAAAAACAATGCAATAGGATCGGACTGAGAAAGTGCTGGCAAGAAAAATCAAACTCGTGATATCACAATCCTAAACTTATCCTGGTCTACCACTCCTTTTCAAATACCAGGTGTTGCTTTTTTTGCTATCAGACATCATGGTTTTGTTAAATTTTATTTAAATAAAAATTGCATGTCTAGATATTTTGTAAATGTTTGAATGCCAAGATATTTTGTGATGGTCAAATGGGTGCAAAAGCTGCAAGTTGAGTAAAATAATATATTCTGTTAAAAAAAGAATAAAATAATATTTTGAATCAATTTAGTATCACGACTTCCTCAAGTTTATATTGATATATTAGTTATTGATTTTATAAATATATTTAATTAAGTTATATAATAACTTTTATCAATAATTTCAATTGGGTTATTTTTTTCTCAAAACTAAAACCAAACTTTGGAGAAGAAATTTGCATATCAAAAGTGATTATTCATCGACAATTAGTACATGCAGATACATAACCCTTATATGTGTATATATATATAGTTAGACTTGATTATATAAATGACTACATTCACTCAAATAGATAAAGATCATAGACCGATTAAGTAAGGCCGAACTTCTTGCAGTTAGGGAAGGAGTAGATATCGCAGGGAAACACTGGATCAATGGCATTGTGAAATCGATACGGTTAATGTTGTTCAGGCCATTACTTTCCCACAACCTTGGCATACTGGATTTTCGATAATCTCTTCTATTCGAAGTCGCAGATTTTGTAGTTCAACATTGTCGGTGCTCGGCTAATGCACTTGCTCATGAATTAGCCTCTCATGCCTTTTTGGTTGATCCAATTAAGTCAAATTTGGAATTTTGTCCTTTATTTCTAACAAAGTTTGTATCTTATGATTTGTCACATTTAATATAATACATATTTCCTTAAAAAAAGATTTTATTTATTTGAGATTTATTTTACTAATTTTACGAAATTAATATAAATCAAGTCTAATCTTAGTGGTCGATTTCTTTATCAAAGAAAAAGATCGGAGAGGCAAGCCATGTGATTTTTCATAGTAAGTGTTATGGGCAACGAAGCCCATGACTAGCCCAATACAGATTGAGTAGTTTGGACTTTTATTATAATTAAGATTAAGATTAAGATTTCAGATTTTGTTTTTGATTTCTTATCTAGAATTTGGTCTTATCTAGGATTTTGGTTTATCTATGATTTATTTTATAGGAATTTTGGTTTATTTGAGATAGGGATTTTCATTGTATAAATATTGATGTTTTATTAATGAGATATTAAGAATGAAGTTTTTGAATCAAATAAATCATTAAGAAGATTTCATATCTTCATTGCTCTCTCTCTATTTTTCCCCAAATCCAGTCCAACAACATAGATGAATTGTACCCTAGCCATGAACAGTACCCCCGACCAGTGAACATTATCACCGACCCGTAAATAGTAATATCATCGTCCCATAACGCGATCCTACACTCAAAAACATTAAGATAGGCGCTTTCGCAGTTCAAAAAAAAAGAAAGAAGGCGCTTTCGAATGCCTTATCCCGATAATTAGGGTACCGGCCCACGTCTCCAAATGTTATTTTCAGTTAATTATATATCACAGAATAAGCTTGGCAACATCCCAAATAGATCGGTCACTGGTTTAAATAAAAGGGACAGCCACAATATAAGTTAGGTGGTAGGCCTTCAATGGCAATACTATACTCCAAAGGAGCCACCAAGAGTACATTACATATAGGGATTGGGAAGGAATTAAGATCCGAAGCTTGATGTGGATTAAAGCATGGTATAAATGAACATTTAATTATTTTCTAAATGATTGGTTTAAGTAACCGATTTTATGCCTAAAATCTTTGTAATGGTAAATGAGTAATTGCTTATTGATACTTACGTGTAATTGTAGGAGTATATCATGGGTTTTTTAGGAGTTAATAAAAAATTCTTTATCCAAAAAAACATACAGGGATTGGTGGTGGGGATTGAGGCTCGAACTCGAGACATCGAACTCCCTATTGGAATCGGTGCCACTTGGGACAAGATCCTCGGCAAACCATAGTAGATTTTCAAGTGAGGATAAAGCGGAATCTAAGCCATGGACCTCATATTATAAAGGTCGTTTTTTTTTCCAAAATGGAGGATCTTCCCAAGTATACACCAACGGAAGGATGGGTCTTCTCCGTTGGGATTTGATTCGTAAAAGGGCATTCGAAGTGCCCCAAATGCCTTGTGCTGTTGTCTATTGGCAAGGCAATCAAATGCGGTCATTGAAATATTACTATTTAAAAATATTAAAGTTATATTGTAATTTTTACACATTCATACATATTTGGTGCTAGCAGTCTTCCGCTTGAGAGGGAAAGACAGCTGCTATGTGAACAACCCTAGTTGTTGGTCTTGCTCCTGCTACTGTCTGAGCTGCCACCTCTGCTCCAATATAAGCTCCAGCTGAAGTGTAACAACTCCGTCCCATTCATCACAGCTCAAAGCATGGATCGATTGTCTCACCAGAGTATGATATAAATAAAAAAGAATATTGAGATTCAAGAGAATTGGAATCTAAGTAAATACCACATTCTTCAATACTCACAATGAGTCACAAATTATAAGGATTAATGCAAATATATTGACGAGATTAATAACAAAACTTACTTTCTCAATCTTATATGGTTGTTCTTGCGCAATAATGCACGCACGGCTAAAAATTTGGGTTTCATTATATTTCCAGCAATATTTATTTGTATGTTTCAGGCCTTTATTCGCCATATATTCATTTGAGCAAAGCTGATTTTGACTGAACACACAACATTTAGCAGCACTTACGAATATCACCCTGGTTTTGAAAAACACTGGTAATGTTATGAAATCTGATATAAAACATGGATATCTAATCTCAAATTGTTCAAATTAAATTAAAATATTTAGATAGACTACATGTACCATAAAATAAATCAAGTCGGTCATCTTTGGACTCCAAACCTTTGTACATCGTATTTTTCTTGACAAATTCAAAAGACTTCTGTAACTCTGTCGAGCAAACAAATGCAAAATGATTACTGTATATATACAGACCAACCAAGCAAGACCTTAGCAACATTGATGGGAATTCCATGTCCCAGAAAGGGCCCTAAATATCTTACTTGCTGACAGCAAAGTTCCCGACATGATTAACATTACTATAAGTTTGGTTTGCCTATAAATAAAAAGGACATTTCATTTGAGAATTCAGAGACACAAATATATAACTGAATTTTCTCTAGTTAAGTTAAACTTTTAAGTGCCAAAAGAATATTCTTGAGATGGCTATTTGGCGAACCAAACATCTCCTTCTGGTTATCACCCTTTTCTTGATTTTCTTCATCTCAATCAATTCCAAGACTGAAGGTATGAGACTAATTTCTTAAGTTTGTTTTATAAAACTGTATTTTATTGAGTTATACAGTTTGTATGGCAGGAAATTTACCATTAGAGAATGGTATTCAATTAACAGAGCTTACGGAAGTAAATGAGAATGGATTGCTTGGAACAAAAGAAGATGAGATACCAAACAAAATGGACCAAGATTTGGGTGCCATGGATTACACTCCCGCACGGAGAAGAACCCCCATCCATAACTTATAAAGCACTAGCTATTGTACTCAATTTCTTTAATAAGCCTTGATATTTGAAGTTCATTTTTATGCATATATATGAGTGCCGCGGAAGCATGCAATATATTTATTGTGTATTATGCTATGCACGGATATGGATACGCGGATATGTGGATATGTAGATACGGATATGATTGCATGGGATTTTCGAAATTTGTAGGATACGATACGTCTGGATACGACAAATTTTATTAATTTATATATAAATATATATATATATATAAATATAAATATATAATTAATAATATTTATAAGAAATCAAGTTTCAAGCATATAATCAACATTAAACACATTAGAAATCCGAATAAAGTTACAAACTCACCAACTTCACGACAAATGGTAAAATATTAATCTAGGACATCCAAAAATTTCAAGCATATAATCGACATTAAACACATTAAGGTGGTTAGGAAATAGGGATAAGTTAAATAATTTAATTTTAATTACAGTTTCAACCCTATTTTTAAAAAATTCTCCGAAAGTTCCCGTATCTAATCCGTGTCGGATACGGTCAGCGGCGTATCTTGACTTTATCCGAAACGTATCCGAATTAAAAACTTAATTTTTGTCCCCAGATACGCCACGTGGCGTAGCCGATGTGTATCAGTGACGTATCCGCACGTATCCGTATCCCAGAAGTATCCGATACTTGACCGTGAAATTTTTTGGAGTATCGCTGCAACATAGGTATTATGTGGGTGAAACACGTTACAAAAATTAGTGGGTTTTTGGCAAAGAACCCATCGTTGTTTTTCAAATAGGCAGTTACACCACGGTTTGAATAGACGATTTACCCCATGTAGTTTTCAAAACATATAGTTTATCCTCTAGTGATATTTTCAAATCACATAGTTGACCCCATGTGATTTGAAAATAGATAGTATACCCTCTATAGTTGGTTTGTGAATACGTGCAAAATATTCATCCATATAAGGGGCAGTATGCTATGTATTGTATATCTCAATGAAGTAAAATATTATTTACAAACAACATTGTATAAAATGTCTATTCACGATAACACATGGGTAAAATGCCTTATTAAAAACCACATAAAATAAAATATCTATTATTTTATTTCATGTAAGTTGTCAATGAAAATTAGCTTATGGTGTAAGTTTGAGATCGATCTATTTGTTAGGGAAAATTCATATAATAATTGAGTTGTTGCTAGAAAGTTTCGGTTTACTTAGTTATTGCACCTTGTTTTTGTTTTTTTGTTTTTTTTGTGCCGTTTTAAAAGAGTTTTATTTATGTATATATTTTTTGATCCGTAAGTTCTATATATATTTAAATCGGTGCTCTGAATAGTTGAGGGGAGAGGGGAAGGGCCCCATGACGGAAATATCCTCACGGTAGATTTGAATCTTGCATATTCAAATTATTTTGGGACATTGGATCTAGCGTCGACCATCCTCTTCACTAGTTAGTGGCTAGTTACCCGCCCCACTAGTTAGGGGGTATCAACAAGACTACACAAATTTAAGCCTTTCAGGTTTAATTTAATCTGCCACGATAAGTCGAGCTTAAACATTTTTAACTTGTACATTTCAGATTGAATAGCCATTACAACCATAGGGTGGAGCCCAGCCCGAGCTTTCTCCAAAGAAAGTTTTACTCGCTTCTGTATTATGATTCTGTAAAAATAAATATTCAACCAGCTCCTATAATCTTATTTCTCTGCCAGGTCAGAAAATTTTAACAATTTATTTCGAAGTAGATACATGAATGTCAAGTATACCTCGTAACAATCTATCTTCGGGGGCGTATAACGATCTTTCACCATTTAGGGAGTTCATTTAGCTACTAAAATATCAACATTCTCTAGATCCCAACAGAAACACAAAAATTAATTAGCTATCTAAAATCTCGAGTTATTCATTTTCTCGTAAAACAGCATACTAGCATTTGCACCTAAAACATCTTTCTCTGAGACACCATGCACATCAGAATCCGAAATACAATACCATTGCTCAATTGTAGATTCCAGTAGAGCTACAGGATCTTCATCATCTATCTTGCCCGTCACCTTTCTGTAAACCGTATAATGCCCACTGTGACCACTTCCAAAGTGCTCGACAACAGAAACTAGACGATATTTTTGGCATTTTAAACGCCTCGAGGGTAGATTAACGCCTGACTGCAACAATAACACGATTCCACAAGAACAGAGTCAAAATTAGTGCTTTATTCATTTGTCAGAAAAAAAATACAACTAACGAATAATAAAATATAGGCCATGTCATCCTTATGGGGAGGCCCGTGGTACTCTACAGCTAAATAAATAATACATATAACCCATGTAGCCCCGTCAACTGATCATGAGTTCCAATTTCACAATTTTTTTAAAAAAAAAATTATATGTAAATCGATTGTTTGCTGATATACCAAAAGATATAATCGGTGATAATGATATAAGATAAATTTTTCAAACTGTAGAGTAGTCATGACATCATGATTCTATTGCTATTCAATACATGTTCTGATGTTCATCTCACCTGAATGGTGCTTACGCCAAAAACTCGTTTAACTGTAAATAATTATAGTGTTTCGACCCTAAATAAATATAACAGTAATCCGAAAAAGGAGAAGAAAACTAACATTGCCTTCACCAAATTTTATAGACCCAAACGAGCTTGGTCCTGCCTCAGAAGCTTTCGAAGAGAGACTAACATTGCAATCAGAATGTCTTCTAGAATTGAGGGAGCTTGATCCTTCCTCAGAAGCATACGGATAATGACCATCCTGGAATATAGTGGCATTTCTTTCATGTTCCCCGGAAGCCTCTGATTCAGAGGAAAGGCTTTTTGCCACAAGGAGTAGCCTTCCTAAATCATGTTGCAAATTTTGGTACTTTGGAAAAGGAAAGGACTGCTTAAATTTCTCATTTGATGGCGGCCCAGATGGAGATATTTTTTCTTTGTTCTCATTTCCCACTTCAAAATTTATGAATGGAGACAAATCCAAAACTGAAGGAAAAGAAAGATGGCCCTGAAAAAGGAAATATGCATTCTCAACAACTAAAATACCACAATATCTAAGAATATATGGGATAATGCAACTGCGGAAAAACTTTTAAAACTATTTATTTTTAAGACTAGTTCAAAGTGATTATCATAGTTGCATCTAAGAAATGCCAGTAGTACACCCGATGGGAGAAGTATACATAAAATACATCACGCAGGCAGGATGACAAAAGGCCTCAAAATTAAATAAACAGTGAGACGAATTAATTAAGAAGAAATTTCTGTAAATTTAGTGCTCTTTAGCAATGTACCAGAAGCTTTACTGATTGCCCAAACAAGTTAAATGAAGCCCGTTGAATATGAATACAAAGAATCTGCATGTAAAAGATCATTGTGTTAAAACAGGAAGAAGTGCCAAACAAAATTTCAAATTTCAAAACAAAAGTCAGGTGAAAAATCTTGTGTATTTTATTGGCATACGTAGTGATATGACAATATCTTCAGTCCACATTTACTTTCCATGTCAGCAGTATCAATGTAACCTGGTTTTCATGTATGTATATAATTTTGAAACTTATTGAGAACGGTGAAATTGACATATATCTGAAACTTTTGCCTCCTCGAAGAATTCATTTTTGCTTCCTAGTATTTTTATATCTTTGCGGTCTACCCCAATTCATTGGGATTAAAGACTTAGTAGTTATTGTTGTAGTATTTTTATTGCCGTGTGCAATACATAAGTCCAGATAAAATAACCAAGCCACAAGGAATATAGACATAAACAAATAGATACTTCTCTTTGTTTCCCTTATTTTTCCCTTCAGTTCAGTTGTAATACACTCCATCCTCTGTCCAGAATGATCGGCTTAACAGAACTATAGAAGAAGTGGGAACTAATGGTGTCCTATTGTATTCCTTGCAGTTAGCACATTGTAATACTTCTTCCATCACATCCTTAATTCAAAATATGAGGGTAACAGAAAGAGCAACAAAATCATTTGTGTCAAGTAATTAGTAGTTTTATAGAAAGAGTTTACTGTAGAATCATTCAAGCATTTGACCTGATTCGTGAACTCAATTACGTATTTGGGTGGTAGCACATTTCAGCCTGATTACTTTTTCAAATGATTATCTTCAATGGTCAAAGATGATACTGACAATTTAACAGCTCATAGTTCTAGTTCTTACAAGAGCGTATGATTAAGTCCTAGTTTAACTCGTAAGCCTCTTCATTGAGATAGCAATAATTTTCCTTGCAAGTAATTGGAAATGTTCATACCTTAGGACTCCGTGCCAAACTCTGTTTCTTCAAAGTCTGAGAAGACGTATTTGACCAGCGAAATGCTTCAAGGGAGGAGAGAGTTTTGCAGTGACAAGAATCATTCCTACTACAGCATTGGAGTGTTTCAATATCTGTCTATGAGAAACATACAAAATTATATGGGAGAAACCAAATAAAACTGTTAAGTGTTTAATAATGAAGTATAGTTTCCAACATGTAACTTCAATTGTGAGTATAAAATGGCATTAAGAAAAAAGTACAGCATGCAGAAGGGCCATACAGAAAGTTACCGTATCACCATCTACAGCAGAGACATATTTAATTGCAGCATTATGCCAACAGTGGCAGCAGCGATAGTTCTCGAGATGTTCTGCAGCAAAAAAAAGTTTAAGGCAATCCTCCAGAGTACACCCATCAACCTACATTTTGATTCCAGAAATTATAAAAAAAGTGTAGGTGGAGTGAAATAAAGATTAGTAAGGAAGAATAAAATAAATTTTAGTGTCAACATACGATTGCACCATCGCTTCTGGTTCGAGGTGTAAGGTGTAAACTGTGAAACTGTTGAAAATTAAGAGAGATCTGTAGATAGAAGAAGTAAACAATATGTAATCTATTCAAAGGATCATAATGAAAAATTGAGGCAAACACCTTTTGTTTTGATACGTAAACACAGTTTAACAATTTCATTTTGTTATTCAACCATAAAATTTCACATCTACAGCAGATCCAACAGCCTCTGGACTGATTTTGTCGAGAAATCAGAATTCAACCAATCATACATTCACTTAATTGTGTAACCTAAAGTAAGTTCCAGAAATCCTAATGAGATAAATTAATACTCTTACTGGTACCATTCAACCTGAAACGAGCAGCTTTGGCAGATTAATATGCTCCCAAGAATTCCATCAAAAGGCCCAAGAAATATGCGCCTCCATCTTAGCCAATCACTTTCCTCTTCACTGCTCTTAGTGACAATTCTTCCACAAGGGAGTGCAGGCAAATCAGATAAAGAGCTTTTATTGGGGACATAGTGTTCGGATAATTCTTCTCTCAACAAATACAGAAGATAAGAAAATGCTTCCTCAGCATCCTACATTCAAACTAAAAAGAGTTAAAAGGAATTAATTTATTTATAAAAAAATTTGAAATGCTGAAAGAAGCACCTGCTGTCTGGTTAGATTGAAATTTGGCAGATAATGATCCATTGCAAGCATCACTTTTCGAGGACTAATTGCAGTTTTTCTATGGCGGACAATACATAGTTCTGCAGATGTATTAACACATATCTATTACTGAAAATAACTGATGATAGACTTGTCCGATTAATGAAAGTGGGATAAATAGATAAAACTAGGAAGGCTTCATTTAAAATTAAAATTTAAAAAAAAAACATTTACTTGTTGCCACTACATTTTGAACATGAAATTGACAGCCAATCGCCACATTAAAATTCTCAGAGAGGGCATAATGGTACAATAGCACAGACATCAAAGCTAGCTAAACCAAGGCAGAATTCAGAAGTAACATGCAAATAACACTGGTAATCATCATAGCCTTTAAAGTTTACTAAACTTGTCCCTGTTAACCTCCTCACTTATTACTGTACCTTCAGAAGAAAATGTTGAAAAAGACTACATAGAAGTTCCTACAGTGTCAAAACTTTCCTAAATGTCTGCCAGATAATATGCACTAGGAAAACAGATAGAGCAATGATGGCACGAGGGTGCAAGACAACCTTAAAACAAACATAATAAGCCAGAATATTCAGACATCTTAGCAAACGGCATGTCGATTACCCACAAATTCAAGTTCCTTATGAAAATAGCTCCTGCAAAATAATCTATCATAGAATATCGCACCATTGTAGACTAGCGTGTTACACCAGCAAGATGATACAACTTGGAACAACGCAATTGCCACAACCTCATGAAAATCACAATCAGGATGCACTATGAAATTATACATTTTAAGCCCTTGTATATCCGATAAGCACTCAGCCCAGTTCAGTTTCAAGTTATCAGGACCTAAATTCCGTGCTTCTAAGATTACTTACCTTCCACCAATGAAGTCAGAGAGTTAACCAGCGGTATAGCTTCATCTCCTCCTTCAACCGATAAAAGTTCATTTTCCTCCAAAATCTCTCCAAGATACTTTCGAAAGCTTGAACAGCTTGCAAGAGCCTAAACTCACAAAATAATACACTAAGGCCATGATTGATAGCGAATAGAAAGAGTGTACAACTCATTCATACATACACAACTGAAATAGAACAAAACCAATTTATCAAGGTAACCATCCAATTATTACTTCCAATTGAAAAATAGAATATGAGTACCTGTAAAATTACATTCAAGAAACAATTGTTCCCATGATTTTTCAATCCAGGTACAGCCCAGCCCCGAGGAGAAGGAACCGCTTTATCTGATGATAACAGCACACATATAAAGTCGCGGAATTTATTATCTTTTGTAGCCAATATTATGCCAATAGCGCTCAGCACGCCAAGGGATATTTTCAGCCCGGATGAAGAAACCCAGTGTACTTGCAGTGGAAAATTAGATCCGTGCTTGAATTTGTGAATGAATGAACTGAATTTCAAGCTATCTTGGATTTTCATTATCAAATATCTTGAGCAAAGGTCGCCGCTCTTCTTCGCCTCTGTGATCGTCGATGATTTGGACTTCCGACAGAAAGGTTTACTTATAAAACGTGAGGGATAATTATATTTTATTATATCAATTTGTTTACGATGAAATGAATCAGTCAAGTAATTCTCAATAAATTAATTTTTTTACAAAAATAATAGTTTTTTCCCTGTCCTTCAAGTTAAAAAATTAATAACTTTGAGAAATTAATAAAATAATAATTTTTAAAAAAAACACTTATATAAATTTGTAATCTCGTTAATATTATTAATTAATAATTCTAAAAAATTTACAAGTATAATTACGACAATTTAATAAAATAAGACACTACTAAAAAATCACATAATTCAACTTCTATTATCACACTATCAAAGAAGTGTTTAAAATAACACAATTGTGACGCATGCGTTTTAGCTGTTTCTCCTAAACAACATTAGATATACAATTAGCGTTTTTTTCTCCCCAATTTCCCTTTCATCTCCATTGCAGTGAATTTCTCTCCATTGGTGCGGTTTTTGATTCTTCAATGTATCTTCGGAGTGCGGTATTTGAAGTTCACGACGCTAATTAGCATCGTAAAATGCAGTATTTGTGTTGCTTTAAAATATCACTATAACATACATTACCTATTGAAACAACCACCTACGCAAGCTTTAAGTAAGCGTCACTAAAAGCAAAAATGTCATTATAGTCATATTTTGTTACGCTTTTTGGCGTTATTCAAAGCCAATTTTTCTAGTAGTGAGAATTTATTTTATTTGTTTTTTTTTCCAAAATTGAACTTTAGGTGTATTCAATCTCTAACTTTTCTCATTGCATTCAAAAGCCCTGGTCATGTACTCGAACCGCAACAAAAAATTATGAAGAGTTATTGCTACTATGAGTGTTTCCTTTCGCGTGATTAGTACCAAATAAGTTGCTTGTTTTTATACTGTACTATTACATTAAGTATGAGCACCACATAGTAATTACTTGATGTCAACCATAGGTTTACTAATATACAACCAAATATCCTTTTATTAAAAATAAGTTTAGAACTCGAAATTAAAATAAAAGGATAAAAACAAAAATTATAAAATTATCGATCATGCTATTAAGCCTGCAATTTTAAAAAAAAATAATTTGCTCTCCACAATACAAACTCTTTTACGAAAAATAATTATTCTTTTGTTAACAAATTTTTTTATTTCTAAACATTATCGTTAACTCTGATTTAACTTTGTACAGCTCTCTTAATACTCTCTATTATTATTATTATATTATGTCGTAATTCAATAAACAATATTTTAAAAGTTTTAAACTATCTCACATATTATTAAAAAAATATGTATCCGATAATGTATCACTAAATAGTAAATACATTTTATGTATGGAGAAAAATTTAAAAGAAAATCTGATATTCACAAGTTTTTTTTGTTTATAAAGTATTCCGTAGAAAACTTGCAGACAAACATATGTGAATTTCAAGCGTAGCCCCTGCGTAAAATTTTTTTTTTCTTAAGTTGGTCGGGGCTAAATCAATTTTTTTCGCCAACATCACTCGAACTTGGGCCTGCTCAAAATGGATATGAGCTCCCACGTTTTCATTTTGCTAAAACATCTACATAAAGTAAGGGCTAGAAGGTAATTTTATTTACCAAGCCTAGGGCGGCATTCTGTAATGGGTAGTTTTAATGCCGAAACATGAAATGTTGCTTCCAAAGGAATTTTTTCAAAATCCCATGTATACCCTTAAAGCAATTTTATAAGCTTGTTACCTAA
Organism: Haberlea rhodopensis; assembly: GCA_907163345.1. NCBI lineage: Eukaryota > Viridiplantae > Streptophyta > Magnoliopsida > Lamiales > Gesneriaceae > Haberlea > Haberlea rhodopensis. The sequence continues at coordinate 5,106,404 of CAJQUN010000003.1, read as the reverse complement.
TCACGATCAGTTTAAAATTGGTATCAAATCCTATGTTTATTCTGGAAATACTATAGTAATATCTTGAATATTAATTTGTAACATATACGGAGGAGACGATTCAAGAAAAATTATAGATCCAAACGATTGTTCGAGGTGTAATTCATACAGGTGATACTTCCAGAAATTGGAATAACTAAATCAAAGATATCTGGACGAAGCTAAACACTTCAACCAGAAATGAAATATTATACTGGAAATTGGTGCTAGCCCTGCTAGCATATACCAGTATCAAGAGCAGGATAAGGTAGCAATGAACCTTTACATGATGAACATTAAGCTACAATTCGAGATAACCGAGGCCCATGAGAAAGATCATCATGTGCATAACCATATGATTCCAGATCTCAACCACTTAACCGGATCCGGACCAGAGGAATAGGATGTGTGAACCCACCTTTCGAGAAATCGAACTGGATACTTCTAAATATCCCAAGATCTTAGATAAATCCATAAAACAGTGCATCGTTATGAATAACTATAATATCATATTCATGCACAGGTCCATCAGATTCAAAGTCAGATGGATATTATGATTAAGCATCAAGAGGAAATTATTGAAAACCTTCAAGATATTCAAACCAGAGTTAAAGAGTTGGAGTCAAGACCAAATTCTTTGGGAATAAGGAACGGAGGATGGTTACCACCATCCTATGGAACAGAACCCCTTTTTACATCAAAAGGGGAAAGTCAAGGAGGTCCAAAGGCCCATGACAAAAACAGAAAAATTGATCGCTGTCATCCGAGGAGATTCAATACTATCCACAAAGTAATGTAAATAATCAACCTGTAATATCTACGTGATCTTGCTGATTCGTTTGCGGTATTAAATCTTGTAGACTTGAAGACATGTGAAGTTGTAACCAGCACTCCACCACAAGAAAGTTTCGGGTCACACATCCACCAAAAGGAGATCAAATAATGCCACATCAGGAAGATTTTTCCTCAACAACTTTAGATCCCCCAGTTGGAGTGAGGAGTCATCCCCGCAGGCCACACATACACCAAACGTCTTACGAGAAATCTCATTTAGATCCGATACATCCACATGAACTTATGTTCAGCATGGATATCTTGGATTTTAAAAATCGTGAAGTTCTTATTGATGAATGGACTTCAGCAATAAGAATAGCCGTAGGAACACTGGATCTAAGTAAAGAAGGAATCATATTACTCCTTCAAATGAGTTTGGAAGGTTCAGCTAAAATTGTCTGGGACCTCGAAGACCCAGGAACCAAGGAAGGAGTTGTAGCTGGAGAGTCCCTGAAAGAAATCGTGGATAAGATGCAAAATTTATTAAAATCTGTTTCATTTGAGTGGGATACTTCGAAGGAATGGAGGACGAAAATGCTAAAAAATATAAACAAACTCTAATTAGCCTGGAACTACATGATATCTGTTATGTAGACGAGTACATCAAACTCTTTACGGAGTATAGATGGAAGGCAAAGTTCGCAGAAAATGATGCAGCAAAACTGTTCTTTGCCAAAATACTGAGTTCATGGAGAGAATGCTTATCGAGGAATATACACCACAAGGAATAGAAATGGTATCCAAGAGAATGTCATTTCTTAAAATGAAGCTTGTGAAGTGGTGTTATCAAGTGAAACTCCAAAAGAATTACAAGAAGCTAAGAGGAATCAACAAAGCAGTTCATCTTTATTGTACAGAGAATGATATCCCTACAATCATCGGAAACTACCACCAGAGGCGGAAGATGAAAAAGCACAAAGCTCATACATATGCCCGATGAAGTAGTAATAGAGGAAATAGGTCGTCATGGAGACCTAGAAAGTTCTGGTCAAAATAAAAAGCCCGAAGTTATAGATCTGGGCAAACATCAGGACCAACAAGGAGTAGAACCTCGTCGACATTGTTCCAATCAATCAAGTACTAGCAGAGCGCCGACGAAGAAAACTTTCAGACCCACTGACACTCGTGCGAATGAGAGTTTCAAAGATTGTAACTGCTGGACATGCGGAGCAAGATGACATATATCTGCAGATTGTCTAGAGAACCAAAGCCGGGGAGTGAGACAGCTCGAGCATACCAAAGAATTCGAGGATGCTGTTTATTTCCAGGATTTGGTGCAGGTGTATCAATTTGAGGATATCCCCTCAGATGAAAGCATCTATGAAGAAAATATCTATTCTGGTAATGGAGGTGAATCCAGTACAGAATCAGAGTGAAGGATAATTTCTTCAACACATGATTAGAGAATAGCCGTCAGGTTTTTTTTCAAATACCATTGTTTCTCATAAAACTCTTATAAGGATCATGAAAGAAGAGTCAAATCTTCAGATGTATGATGGATTTACGATTGGAGCAATTGAAAAAGCCATGAATATGATTGGTCTTCGAAGCAGGAAGCATCAGATTATCTATAGGTTGACAACATGAGAATTTGCGATCCCGATGGAATTCACAGGAAACCACATTGAGTTGCAGTTAATTTCCTACAAAGAAATTCAGGAGATTAAGAACATGGTTAAAAGAGAAGTTGCTAACACGCTCTCATGGATTCATATTGGAGCCATCAGGGTTATTATCAAAGCAATTTTCAAGGAAGGAACTGACTCGCCCCTCAACCTGACAATCTTTGACAAAAGAATCCCGAACCTCAAAGATTCTTGTTTGGGAGCAGTGGCAGGAAATCTTTATGCTGCAAAGATGGCCTTTAGTATCTATCTGAGGACTGTATACAATTTAGGAGATCGAGACTTCAACAAGGTTCTGACTCTTCATCAAGATTTTAAAAGAAGTGATTTGATGGAAGAAGGGAACATGCCTTACTTGATCACCTATAAAATGTCATATGCGCTCTCGAATACTTATCATTCATAAGTATTCTTGAGAAAGGAATTAATCGAAGTCCCCAGAATCATCGAAGATTTTGCCAAAGTAGTATTGCCGGACATTATTGATACTCCGACAATAGGAGAGATCAACATGAGGATACAAGACCATCCTATATTGAACAGAAGTCGGAGCCTTATGAACGAGTCAAGAAAAATGTCTTTCCAATAGGATAAGTTGATCAATAACTATCCCGAAGAAAAACAAAAGGTCGTCTCAAGAAGTATTCAGAATATCACTGATATCTTCAAAACAACAGTGATTCTATACAGTGATTATGAAAACAATATTGATGTGAGAAAATGTTTGTGCTCAAAATCTTTGCGAAAAATTAAATTATATATATATATATATGTATCATTTCAAATGATGTCCAATGTTATCATGTATTACATATCATCATAAAACAATTTATTAATGTATCGACCTATTTATCACTTTTTATTATTTTTTTAATCACTCAACTTATCTATCATATTATTATATCATCAACATGATTAAATGCTCACAACTGGCCAAAATCATTTTAATCTAGAAATGAATTCAGATGAATAATTTAAAGATTGATGTTTTCGTTTAATAAATATTTAAAAAATTCAACTTTGAAAATTATATAAACAGATAGAAATAAGGGAAAATTTCGGGCCGGTACTACTTAGTAAAAGATTTTTCGGCCCAGTCACCCCAAAAAAAATTGGGAAAACTAGGTCCAATCTTGGTCAAAATGACCAAAATAGTCTTCTGCCTTCCTTCGATCACCCCCTTCAACATCAAAACCCTAGTCTCCAACTCTCACATCTCTTTCATTTCAGAATTATTCATCAGTTTCGTTTCTTCACCTGCGCTTATTTTCTTCAGTTTCCATCGTTGTCTGCTTCGTCTCCCTCGCCTTTTCTTCTCCCAACATTTAACCGATAACTTTTGTTCCTTCATCTGCCTACATCTATAACTGATATGAATCAACCACTCTATTTAGTAGCCTACAACAAGAATCCGGTTACAAATCAAATGTTTGATGAAAAATTTTCAAAAGAAAATTTTCAGACTTCGTAAAATTCCGATTTTTAGCTTCGAAAATTCTCCAAATCAGAGCTGTAGCGCACGTCTGGGAGGAAATCGGGATTTGAAGTAAAATATATTTGAATTGTTCGATCAATTGTTTGATGAAAAATTTATATTTATTATGAATTTCAATTTTATTGTAATGATTGTTTGTAGATTTTTAATGTAAAACTCAAAATTATAATGTATTTGAGATGTTCGATCAATTGTTTGAATGAAAATTTTGAGAATGTAATGATATTGAAACCATTGGTGCATGTAATTTACATGCACCGGCAGTTCATGAGTCTATCGGTGCATGTAATTTACATGCACCGATAGACTCATTGGTGCATGCAATTTACATGCACCAGCAGTTCATGAGTCTATCGGTGCATGTAATTCACATGCACCGATAGACTCATTGGTGCATGTAACTTACATGCATATTTAGACTTAGGTTTTGCTTTCTTATTCAGTTTGTTATTTCACATCTCAAGCCTTCTATTTCAGTTTGCTATTAAATTAAAAAAAATTAATGAGGAAAAATGTTTCATATTCAAAATTATATATAAAAAAGGCTATGTTTAGTTAAATAGTATAAGTCTATATGTGCATGTAATTTACATGCACCAAAATAGACTTAACGGTGCATGTAATTCACATGCACCGACTTGCTAAAATCTATCGATGCATGTAATTTACATGCACCGATAGGCTTAGATGCACTAATATACGATTTTTTTTATCTAATTACTAAATAACAATGATCAAATCAAAAAATTGTGAATTAATTTTTCATTCTATAATTTTTACAATTGATCTTATAACAAATTAAAGATACAATATATTACTTTAGAAATTAAATTTAATTATGGATGAGTATATACTATATGATAAATTATTGCATAATCTCATAAAAAATTTCTATTATTTTTCAAATGATAATATATTACACAAACATGTATTAATTTTAAGTGTTATTTGTGATCGTCTTTAACACTTACTATATGATACTTATTTATTATGTAATGTGAGAACCAATGCAAATGTTGAGTCTACCGATGCATGTAATTTACATGCATCGGTAGACTATCGGTGCATGTAAATTACATGCACCGATAAAAATATTGAGTCTACCGATGCATGTAATTTACATGCATCGGTAGACTATCGGTGCATGTAAATTACATGCACCGATAGACTAGAGGTGCATGTAATTACATGCACCGATAAACTAGGGCGCATGTAATTTACATGCACCACATGAATATATTTTTTTAATTTAATGAAATTTGTTTCATATTTTAATTTGATTCAATCTTGTTGCCTTTGCAGATTACAGTTCTGAAAGTGAACAGCATGGTTTAGTGTTAGTTTTCGATCAGAATTACGCTTTTGGTTTTGTTCTGTGTTGTTTTACAGGAATCCAGGTAATTACATGTTTTGTGGACTAAAAGGGTGCAAATGGCGGAAAGAAATGATGAATTGAAGTAAAAAAATCTAAACTTCAATCAAAGGAACAGGCGTAATTACGCCTGTTTTGAGGCGTAAAGACGCCTAAGCCACGGCAAATCAATATTTGAAGAAACTCATGAGGCGTAATTACGCCTCATTTAGGCGTAGCTACGCCTAAGCTACGAATTTTGTGATTTTATTCAGGCGTAAAGACGCCGTTTTGTAGGCGTAATTACGCCAGTCACGCGGGAAGCCACATTCTTAACACATCAACAGGCGTAGTTACGCCTATTTTGAGGCGTAATTACGCCACTCGAATTTTGGAAATTTTGGAAAGCAGCGCATCATAATTTTTTTTTTAAAGAAGGAAACATGCAAGAATTCTTGTGGCTGGGCCATATAAAACATTTTAATGATAATGAATTTACGGAAATGGCGATCACAACACTTAATTTCCAATAAATTACATGCACCGATAAATGTTGAGTCTACCGATGCATGTAATTTACATGCATCGGTAGACTATCGGTGCATGTAAATTACATGCACCGATAGACTAGAGGTGCATGTAATTACATGCACCGATAAACTAGGGCGCATGTAATTTACATGCACCACATGAATACATTTTTTTAATTTAATGAAATTTGTTTCATATTTTAATTTGATTCAATCTTGTTGCCTTTGCAGATTACAGTTCTGAAAGTGAACAACATGTGTTCCAGATCATATAAGAAGAAACTGAAGAAAGAATTACTAAAACTTGATGGTAATTGGTACGAATTACAATTTTAATTTCATCCATTTTTATCAATGATTTAATTTTTATTCAAACTTTTTTCTACAGGGGTTTGCCGATCTCCATTGATCTAGAAAATGATCATGCTTCAGTCAGAGGCAGAGTTGATTCAAATTTGTTGCTGAGAACAATTGCAGAAACTGGAAAAAATGCAGAAATTATCCACTTCAATCGAAACTCCACAGACTGCAATTCGCATACTTACGAATAATTCAAACCCTATAGAAACGTGACTGGTAAATGCCCACACGACACCAAAAATCGTGCTCGACAGTACGGTAATTCTACCAACAATGGCCACAGATTTGAAAAAGAAGAAGAAGAGCATAAATGCGAAGACTACGTTCCTCTACAAATCGATGAAAGAATTTGCAGAGATTATTGGTGCAAAGAGCATAAACAGAGAGCCATTTTTCACGATAAAGTGCCTGAGAGTGCGAGTACCGGAATTTTCGGGTATCCATTTCACAATTCAGCAGCGCCTTTCCATTTCTCGAATAATCCATGGCAGCAGCATGGCCGCCGCCCTGGATACCATCAGAGGCCGCGGCCGTCGCCGCCGCCTGCAGCGTATGGCTTCAGTTCTATGCCTGGGTCCGGGTTTTATGATTAATGAATATGGGTTTCTTGTAAATTCGAAATTTGGAATTTGATATTAAGAGATACAACCAATCGAACAATCTGCCATTGAGAAAATGGATTAATTAGATTAGGGGTGTTTAAGTCATAAAAATGGATTAATTAGATTAGGGTTTCATAAAATAGACTTATGTGAAAGATATTTTTTAAAAGATGTATTTAGTTGAAAGAAGATTTTTTTAGGTGATTTAGTTGAAACATAGTTTGATAAGTAGTACCTATATGTAATTTTCTCTAGAAATAAATCTAAAAGCCCAATGAACAGAATTTGTTCGTACACAAACATATGGCCCATCTTATGTGTACAAACCACAAGCCCAATGGTCATTACCATGTGATGTACATATAAGGCCCAAGTTGAACCTACGCCCGGTTAAATACATTATCTAGTTCCCAATACCTTTCCGATTCTCTCCCGTTTCACATACGTATTGCAAAACCCTAACTTGGTCTCTAGAGGAGCTAGGGTTTCGAGCGATAATCCAATTGCTAGGGCTGGTAACGATAATCCTCGTTACTAGAGGCCTCGAATCCTTCAATTCAATGGATTTCGACGAGTACGATTACCTTGAGAAGGCAGTGGAAGAAACCAACGGCTCATCAAAGAAGGAAATTCCTGAACAGAAGGAAAAGGATAGAGAGAAGAACGAGAAGGGTTATCGAAGAAGAGAGAGGAGTGATGAAGACGAGTTCGATGAAGAAAGGAATCGGAAAATCAGTAGCAAGAAGCCGCGGAGCGAAGAGAAGGGTAGGGATCGGGATAGGAATAGGGATAGGGACAGGGATAGAGATAGGGACAGGGATAGAGATAGGAGCTCTAGGCATCGGAGTCTAGAGCGTGATTCAGAAAAGGAGAGGCGGAGCTCTAGAGATATGGACAAGGAGAAGGATAGAGAGAGGGAAAGGGAGAGGGAGAGGGATAGAGAGAGAAGAGAGAGGGATAGAGAGAAGGAGAGAGAGAGGGAAAGGAGGGAGAGGGACATTGACATGGACAGGGACAGAGACAGGAGGAGTAGGAGTCGATCGAGGCTGGACCGTGAGAAGGAGTTGATGAGGGGACGGGAGCGTGATGAGAGCAGGTGCTGTCTATAATCTTTTCATTGTCAAATTTTTTTTATGTACATATGCTAAGGCCTGCTTAAATTGCATTCTCTACTGTTCATGCAATTGCCTCTTCCTTGTCGATGAAATATGAAAAACTCTTTGAGCTCAGAAATTTAATTTTAGGTTCATCCTCATTTAACTTCGGAAGGGAACTGGTGTTTGCTTGTATTATTAGGTGATATATTTTTACGGTTGCATTTAAAGAAATTAGATAAAAGGCAATGCAAGTCTGGTGGGTGTTATTGATGGATCTGTTTTCCCTTCTTTTAATTTGGTATTTAAAAATGTTTGGTGGTTATTGATAGTGGACGAGTTCTATTTGCTTTTTCGATCTTGACATTTTGATCACATGTACTAAATCTTGATTTTTGTTTGTTGTCATCCATTTAGTCCTCTTTACAAGTTTCTGTGGTTCATCATATTGCCATTTCTATAGACCTTTAAAACTCTACTACCAAGCATACTAGCGGCTGAGTTTAGGTTGCTTATCTGAAGCAGCTATAAAATTATGGGAATTATTTTATTACCTATATCTGGATGGATATCCTCAGTTTCTCAATGGTCTTAAAACATAGAAGTAGGTGGAGTGTCCCCTTCACATGCAGCTTTTTGATAGAGTTTAAACATGAAGAAAATGCGCAAAGTGGTCTTAAGTACAGAAAAAATACGACTTTGTGCATAGGATATAATATTCTAACTTGGATCGAAATCGTAGATGGATTTTGTGCACATCTTAATGGGATAACAATGCGGATTGAAGGCTTCTTCACAGAAGAAAGTGAATTACTACATGTTGGTTGTGATGAGGTCTGTTGTGTTCCTTGTTTTTTGACTTATAGATTGACTCGCACTTTTAGTGTATTTTTGTTTTGCATAGCTGGATTTAGGGATTCATTTTTCCTTTGAGCTGCAATTGTTGACCGATAATGCATTCATTTTTTAGGTCTGCAATGCTTGTGGTGAAGCTGTATCAATTTCCATCCTTTTCTTCACCTCGAAGACGAAAATTGATTTAGCTCATATTTGTGGCCTTCACTTTGCTCTGAAACAGGATTTAGATAGTGAATATCGTTGTTTTGTACTGACCCAGATGTGATGTGTTGTGATTTAGTTCTTAGCTTGACCCTTTGAAACTTGTATAGTTTTGATAATAATATTAATTCATGGATTTGCAGGAGAGAAATCGCAGAATTCCTCCATAACTTCTTCCACTGTTCATTATATATGATGGAATAAGAGTGGCTTCACAAACTTTCCTGCTGTAACATCAATAGATATATATTTATTCTACAATCTCTTTTAATGCAGATTATCTGAACGGTTTTCTTGACATGTAGGTTGCAAACTATGTTCAAATCCTTTATGAAAATATATATGATTCTTGGTGACAAATTGATGATCCTGAAATCCTTTTTACTGGGCTTTTGTTGGCAACACGATGAATATTTTTTTTCATCATGTCATTGCCTTCATATAAATTTTTTGAAATGATTTAGGCATTTTATGGTGCTGAGCCGTTGTCCTTCTATTGTTTTTATTATTCAGTAAGTTTTCATCTGGTGGTCTAAATGCTTATAATATTGTCCAGCGAAGTGCTTGTCGTGGCAAATCAGAACATAAATACTCTTCCTACTTCTATTTTTACTAGTGTTGATTTATGGCTTAGCCTTTCCGTTGGGACTCAAATAAGGGTGTTGGCACGGAATTTGTAGGTTCAAATTAATTGAGCTACAGGTAGTATGAGAAAGGATTTGAGATTATTTTTTCTACAATTCTAGGACTGACTTAGAAGGCAGCATTTATTGGAAAGTTGAGGTTTTCCAGTCGTCGGATTTGTGCTGATTCTACTTTGAGTCTTTGTTACAGGAGATTTAAGGATAAAAAAGAAGCTGTGGAACCTGAAGCTGATCCTGAAAGGGACCAGAGAACTGTTTTTGCATATCAGGTAGGAGATTTAACTTCAAGGATCATTGTCCTGAAACTTATTGAAATACTACTTTATTATAATGGTTCTAATGGCCTGATTTTGAAATCTGTCTTACTTGCAGATGCCCCTGAAGGCAACTGAGCGAGATGTATACAATTTCTTTTCACAAGCAGGAAAGGTTGGTGAGGTTTTTCATAAATACTATTAAAAACTGATGTACCTTATGAAACATTTTGAAGAGGATGGATTAGGATATTATTCTCTCTTTATTTTGCTACTTCTGATTTTTTTAATTCTTATGTTTACATTTTCTACCGCAGGTGAGTGATGTGAAACTAATCATGGATCGAAACTCAAGACGTTCAAAAGGAGTTGGGTATGTTTCCCTTTTTTACTTTGGTTTAGTTATACTTCTTTAGCCCTTGGAATTATCACTAAAATAATGTCCGATTTGCTCAAATCATTGTTTGTTTTGCACGTAATCATGTATCGGTTGCAGTTTGAAATTATTATACTCAGTTCCTCAGGGATAAAAACATGTACCAGCAAATGTTTGCAGTTATTGCAGCCTTTATGTCATCATATGAAATTTCTTATAATATATTGTAGCTGATAGTTGTTGAGAGCATTATCTTTGTTTATGAGTTGGTTCCAGTCTTGACCACCTCAGAAGTTTCTTTCAAAGCAGTGTATTTGAGAAGCGTGGATGTGAAAATTTAACAAATAATATATTTGAAATGAATTGTAAGAATCTGGTACTGTATTTCTTGGTCTTTCTGTTGAAAATTTGTAAACGTTAGAAGCTCCCACGGCACCAGAAGTAACTATAGAGTTCTCATTTCATGTTTAACAGCATAAATCAATTAACTTGTTTGCCATAGCTCCATGGTATCGTGTGTCAGAGGTAGTGAAAAGGTATTGGATAGTGTTTGACCTAGTCTGAGCTCAATTATTCATTAGCCTGCCAGGATTAGGTTGGAAATTTATATATCTATCTTTCAATTTGCTATTAAGTTGGCTTATTCTTTGTACTTTTTAAGAATGTTTTTAGTTTCTCGGTATGGTATACCCGATATCTACTTCATTGCATTTTTTGGTCTTTAGATCTGTTTAGCATTACCTACGATAATAACAGGTATGTTGAATTTGATGATGCTATGTCTGTGCCGATGGCAATCGCTCTATCTGGCCACCTGTTTCTTGGACAACCAATTATGGTAAAACCTTCCGAGGCTGAAAAGAATCTTGTTCAATCAAACACTTCTGCTGGTGGTTCTGGAGTTGTTGGACCATATGGTGCAACGGATAGGAAACTTTATGTGGGCAATTTACATTTTAACATGACAGAATTTCAGCTTAAACAGGTATATCTCACTTGGAGCTATTGCCCATTTTGCGCTCATTTTGTTTGTTCTTCTATCATGATAGCGTTATGGAAAATATCTCATTGTTGGTACTGTACTCATTCATCTGTAAGTCTTTAACATTTATGTAATTTTTCTGCAATAAGACTTGACCCATATATGGACTGGATGCACAAAACTCAGAGGCAGCTTTTTGTGCCCTATTCCTGCACCTTTGTTCTTCCAACTGATTGTCTAGGATCTTAGTTCTTGCAGTGAAGTAGCCTTTCGATTGCCACAGCTGTACATTAATCTACTTCAATCCAGTTAAGCTAAACTGTAGAGTTATATATCTAGAAACTTAATTTTGACAAATAGTAATGTTAGAGACTCCACGACCTTTTGATATTATTTATTCTGCATAAATTTCCTTTGTGAACGCCTATTTGAGGCCATAGCTAGTTACATTAGATTATTTTTCATTCTTTGGAGGTACAAGATAAATTTGTCAAGCTTCATGATGATAGTTTTGAAGGCCACTAGTTTCGCCCTGTATTTACCGGGAGATGCATTTGTTATATTTAACATCCCCTGTTTGTGATATTATCTTTAGATTTCTGTTAATTTTATGAATGGACTGGTTTTTTCCTTTTGAATTGATCTATTAATAATTATTTTATCTACTTATATGCGTGGCTTGAAATGCTTTTGACATTAGTTTACTGCTTGTAAAAATGATCTATCCGAGAAGATGAAGTCATTGTTTTATTTGTTTATTTTTGAGTTTGCTTCCAGACCTTTCTGTTGTCTTAGTTTCTGTTCTGTTTATGAACAATGTTCAACCATTAACTTATTCATTTTCTAGATTTTTGAAGCATTTGGACCTGTTGAGCTTGTGCAACTTCCGACAGATCCAGAGACAGGACATTGCAAAGGTTTCGGGTTTATTCAAGTCAGTATTTTTTGGATGTGAACTTTTCTAAATAGTCACTGTGCTAGCTTTTCACATTTCCTCAGAACTTTATGCAAATGTTAATTTAAATGCAGTTTGCACAACTTGAACATGCAAAGGCAGCAGAAAGTCTGAATGGGAAGCTGGAGATTGCTGGTAGAACCATTAAGGTATGGAGCTAATCTTTTGGTTTTCATTGATAAGCACAGATAGTTGGACATGGTTTGTTTCAGAACTCAAGCCATTGTTTTCAGCTAGTTGTTTGGGTTGCTTCTGTACGCTTCTTCAATTTTTGGAATTTCCCCTTTCTTTGTAAATTTCAGGTTTCTTCAGTTACTGACCATGTTGGAGTACAAGATTCAGGAGCAAAAACTGCAGATTTTGACGATGACGATGGGGGTGGTTTGGTGAGAGATCTTTGAGTTTCATAATTGAAGATTTTTTTCTCTCAACTGCTTGTACTCACCTGTTTTTTTGTGTGCAACCTCTGCAGGCTCTAAATGCTCAGTCAAGAGCACTGCTCATGCAAAAGCTCGATCGCAGTGGTACCACTTCAAGGTCTGTATATATATGTTGCATCTCAGTAATCTCAAATCTATTTGGATGCTGACTTCATTTTCCTTTTTGTAGCACTGTGGGTCCCCTTGGAGTTCCTGCATTGAATGGGTCAACTTTTTCACAAGCTACTACCTTACCTATCAATCAAACAACAATACTCCCCCCCGCAGTTTTTCCTGCGCAACTGGCTTCCTTGGCTCCAGAACCCATCGGGACACTCAGTGAGTGTCTGCTGTTGAAGAATATGTTTGATCCTGCATCTGAGGTTAGTATTTGATCTACTTGTTGGTGCTTGGATCATCAGCATACCTATTTTTGTTTTGCTTAAACCCTTTTACTTTTATGTGATTGCAGACAGATCCTGAGTTTGATCTGGACATTAGGGATGATGTGCATGAAGAATGCTCTAAGTATGGGCGGGTGAAACATATCCATGTTGACAAGTAAGCCTTTGGCGATTCTTTCATGCACATAAAAATATGATAAGCATGGTAACAAGGTGACAAAATCGATATGGCTTTTTAAATGTGTATATGAGTATGTTTTGAGTTTACAAATACCGCATGCGTAGTCCTGCGATACACAGTTTTTTGTAATATTCTTTCTTTCTAACAAACTAAAGTGGCGGTAGGATTTTACTAAACTATCTCAAGGTTAGATGTGGAAATCATGCATATGCTTATTCATAAAAACAGTGGCATATGCTTACCAATGGAGAGGAGTAAGATTCTCATATTCTGAATTTACTTATGCTGAAGAAACTTGTTTATGTAGCCCATTTCGGATTTTTTGTCCGAGATTGTATTATGTCTGATAAACGTAGATGAATGACACAGTTTGACAGACTCGTCATTCATCTCAACTTGGACAAAACATGTGAAATGCGCTCTCAGAAGTTTTCTGGGAGGAATAAATTAAATAACATCAGAGCCTTGACAGAGGCTTCAAATTGAGGTTCCCATTTCCCCCTATTGGTGGAAAGTGATGCATGGTTCTTATATAAACAGCGTGGAGGTTTTTATTTTTATACCTAGAGAGTGGCATGGGCTCAAGTTGTGATTGGTAATCATAAGAAAATTCAGTTTTTCCCGTTGTCCGAAGACTTATCGCAATCTGTAAAAAAGCTCACGCCTTGGTGCGGTTTGTGCCTTGATAACTATGGTGCATGCATACACATATGATAAATGGTACTTTATGCATAGATTTATGTAGTTCATGAATTTGGGGATTGATGCTATGTTATTCTTACTGTTCTGGGCTTTCCTATTCCCGTTGGTGGTTTTGCTACATTCATGCTGATACCAGTTTTTCATATCGACCACTGAAGACACCCATTCCCTTAGATCGCTACCCCAAAAATCATACATATCTAATGAAAAAACTGGGGGCTCAATTTCATAATTCGTTTATTGACTTGCAGGAATAGCGCAGGTTATGTATATTTAAGGTTTGAAAATGCGGAAGCATCAGCACGTGCTCAACAAGCAATGCATAAAAGATGGTTTGCTCGTAGACTGATCTCAGCAATATTCTTGGTATTGTTCTAATTTTTAACAAATTTGCCCCATTTTACATGGAGAATGATTCAACGCTTCCTCTTTTCACTAGTTTAAAGGAATATGTAGATTGGTTAAATTTTAGGTGCCAAATGGCTTGGCGGCCATGTTTTTGCCATTGGTTCTTCTAGAGACTTGTAAATATAACCTAGCATGTGAAGTCCCAAGATTATCTGGAAAAAATTAAATCTGCTTGGTACTTCCATTTCTTTTTGAATTAAGCTTTTTAACTCATTCTATTGTAGAAAACCGTGGGATGGGTTTGGGGTGAAGAAATTTTACAGTTCTAAACATCCTCCACAATTTTCCAGCTGTAATTCTTGGTTCGACAATTTTAGTCAATATTTTAGTTGGTGCTGCAAAGTACATTTCATGACGAGTGAGTGTTTGTTTGCCTTCTGTTTTTGCAGCAACCTTATGAATATGATGCCAAATTCAAAGGTGCAGCTTGATCAAGGTTACCTGGTGCCAGAATTTGAGTTATTTAAGGGTAAATATACTCTTTGCGGGTTTCCACCTAAGGATCTGGAAGTACTTCGTGGAACCAATGTCTATGAATCGTATGTTGAATTCGTAAACCTTACGGTTTGTAATTGTTTCTCGACTCGCTATATTCTGGAGTTCACTCAAATGTTTGAAGCTTCATTCGAAGTGAAAGGATGATTTTATGTCATCATCTTCTGATGCATGGATCTTCTGATGCATGGAGACGAATATGCGGATACTATGCTATAAAATATGGTATTTTTTTTATAAAAAAAAGTTTTATACATTATGTAATTATATAATTGTTATTATGCTCGTGTAATTAATCTAATAGTAATTAATGTACAACATAAGTAGCTCTAAATATTAATTTAGGATTTTTAATAAAAAAAATAGTCAAGTCACTTTCTCAAACTTGAAAAATGGACATCATGGTAATAGATAAACAAATAACATATTGACTATTTAGGCATGACAAAAATTATGGTAGCTTTTTCTGATCGTATATCCTTTGATAAGATTTCCGTCGGATATATACGGCGTAATTATAATATATACCCCTATGTACATGTAGAATTAATTTTTCCGGCATCAATAGATGAAAACCCAACCAATGTTCCCGTAAGTCAATTATTATTTTCCTCTCTAACTTTGATTCCGTGATTGCAAATACCATAGTTTTCTCTGGTCAATTGTTTAACAATTTTTTTTGAATCTGTGATTGTATCATCAACAATATAGGCTAAATTAATAAAATACTGTAAAAATAAAAAAAAATTCATAAAATAACTTTTAAATTTTTTTTTTTACCAAAGTAGCGTGAAACGTGGTCTCGGATTGCGTTTCTTAAGAAATGCGGTCCAAGACCACTTTTCTTCAACCATAAAAAAAAAAATTTGTATGTTGAAGAAACGTGGTCCGAGACCACGTTTCTTCAACATACAAAAAAAAAAATTTGTCTTTTAAGAAACGTGGTCCGAAACCAGGTTTCTTCAACATACAAAAAAAAAAATTTTCGGTGATGAATGTTGATAATTTAATAAATTTTATATATTAGAATTTTATATTTAAAATTTCATTTTATTATATTTTCTTTTATTTTTAAAATAATAGTATTATATGTAAGGGGTATTTTCATAGTTTATAACCCGACCCGACCATTTACTAGTTCAAAACAATATGTCAACGGGTTACTAATTCAACTTACCGGTGATGCATGTTGATAACTTTTATTATTAAAATAACATTTTATATATTAGAAATTTTATATTTAAAATTTCATTTTATTCTATCTTCTTTTATTGTTAAAATAATAGTATTATATGTAAGGAATATTCATATAGTTTATAAACCCGATCCGGCAATTTACTCGTTAGCAATATGTCATCGGATTACTAGTCAACTAACCGGTAGTTGAACGAGCTAGTCAATTCGTATCAAATATATTTTAAAAAGTGTATAAAAAAAACATAAGTAATTTTTAAAAAAGAAAGTGTACCTTTATAAAATTAGTATTATTATTTTAAGTTTAATTTTATAATTTTTTTAAAAAAATTTAGTTGAACTAGTAACCCAGTGACACGCGCGCAAAATTTTTTTTTGTATGTTGAAGAAACGTGGTCTCGGACCACGTTTCTTAAAAGGTAATTTTTTTTTTTTTTATGTTGAAGAAACGTTGTCTCGTACCACGTTTCTTCAACATACAATTTTTTTTTTTTTTGTGTGTTGAAGAAACGTGGTCTCGGACCACGTTTCTTCAACATACCAATTTTTTTTTTTGTGTGTTGAAGAAACGTGGTCTCGGACCACATTTCTTCAACATACAAATTTTTTTTTTTGTATGTTGAAGAAACGTGGTCTTGGACTGCGTTTCTTAATAAACGCGATTCGAGACCACGTTTCACTTTACTTTGGTAAAAAAAAAATTAAACGTTATTTTATGAATTTTTTTTATTTTTATAGTATTTTATTAATTTAGCCAACAATATATTCAAAAAAAAATTTGGCAAGTTTTTTAAAGCTTTTTCTACATTTCTCTCTCTCTCTCTCTCTCTCTCTCTCTCTTGAATTGTATCTTTATATTCAACAACTCAGGAAACAAAAGTTTAATTGTCTCCGTTATCTTTCGTTAGGTTACGAAAATACTTTCTCGATATTACATAGGGGAGAATATTTTAATATATCTGATACCACAATTTGTTTTCTAAAATTTTACAATGAAAGAAAGAAGGAATGAAGAGTTAGGCCCCACAAGTCAAGAAATTTCTAGGCATGGAAGTCTTTTCTTCTTGCATCTAAATCTATAAAGTTGAGTTATAGGAAAAGAACTCAGTATACAGTTTGGTTATCATGCTACATCTTACTTTAGTTGAAGATATCATTAAATAGTGGTCATAAACTAAATATTGCAAAACAATATTTTACAAGTGCACCCCAATTTCATTTAAGAGGAGTATGGAGAGAGTCTCCGAGTAGCATTCAATTTAAAAACAATGCTAGTAAAGATAACTGGAAAAGATAACTCTTTTTTATTTATGTATTGCTTGCCAACTTTTGACAAAGCCGAATAAAATATCGAAAACATTCAATATATATATATATATATATATATATATATATATATATATATGATATCACCAAAAAGTGTGATCTTTAATAAATGTCGTGCTATCATGAAACAAACGGTTTATCTTCAACTAAACCGTTTTGTTGATATCAATATACAATCTGCATGCAGACTAATATGATAATGCCAATATCAGAATATTACAGCAAAATGTTGTTGATTAACTGATGGGTTTTGTAACCATGTACAGATTCTGAATACTTCGATACCTGGGTAATTTCTTGGTAAAATCCGAAGCAAGTGAAGCAACCTTTCTCCTCTTGTTCATGGAGACATATTTCATGGAAACATTATCATCTACTTCTCCAAATAACTCATGAATAATCTGTGTTTGCCACATTTGCTTCTGATATTCATGCATCTGTAAGTTGCAGCTGCATTCTCGCGGCTCGGGTTTTGGCCAAGTTCCTGAAGTCGATGAATCCATATTTATTTTCTTCAAAAGAACTAATAATTAATTGTACTTAATGCGTAGAAATTAATTGTGTGGGGATGTTTAAGGCTTAAATATGATTTGAAGCTACGAGGTAAACGCGTTTATGAAAGAGACTGCGTGTTCTTGTGTGAGTCTTTTCTTACGCGAAGGAACAGCAGTGTTGCTTCCACGAACTTCATAGGATGGTGCGTCCCGTCATATTATATAATATAAAATTATTTAATGACGTAATATAATATTTAATATCAGTAATTAAATTGAACGTACAAATTATTTTATAACTAATGGCGCTTTTGACGCACACATATATATTTTAGTTTTATAAATTTTTAAAAACAATTTAAAAAATATATTAAATTTAAAACTTTGTAAGATTTTTTTAGTAATTAATAAGAATAATCATTTAATATGATGATTTTAGTTATTTACTAACAGGAACCACCGATTTACAAATTTCATCGTCCCGATTGAAGATTTTTCCAGGTCTTATCCTAAAACTGAATTCTAGTATTCTACCTTCAACCTAACTAAACTAAATTTGTTATAAACGGAATTTTATACTACTTTCAGAGTGAAATCGTGGATATCATTGAGCTCAAAGCGCAACACTAACTAATCCAAACCAATCCACATTCCTGACTAACGGAAAGAAGACCGGAACCGATGTTCCAGATCATTACGAAACGCATATAATAATTTTTTGTCTTAAGAGAATATTAGTTGCTTGAACTTTGATAAATTTGAAACAAATCTTACAGTTATTTGGATAAATTGAAATAATTTTGTATTTTAATGAATTTAGCGTCATAATGTTTTATTTTGATAACAAAATAAATAATTATTTGACTATTATTGCGTAATATATATCAGAAGAAAATATGTTACGTATCTATTATTTCATTTGTTTGTTATACTTAATCCATACGGAATTGACTTTGATCATGCATGGATTTGGGTTGGGGTCTAATCTTCTTAACCAAATTCATAGCTTCGATATCTAAATTTAGTCTCAAGTTAATTAATATTGGGTGTATTTTAATGACTTATTATTAAATAAATATATAGTTAGATTAAATTCTAATATTAAATAATTGATTTTCATTGATAAATTAAAGAATGAGAAGTCTCTTACGAACCACATTAGAAAAATGCAAATACTTGAAGAAATTCATGAAGCGACAAAATTATTAACAAGTGATTAAATATCCAAAGACTGTTTAATTAACAAAAGAATGAAATTCTGATCAGATAGATATATTTCTGGCACTAACAGTAATCAAAAGAATCAATCAAACCATTTCAAAACAAATAAAGATTTTTTGGATGCATTAGCAACACGTAATCAAAACCATTCCAGAAAACATGTCTGAACCAAACGACGGGTATTGTTGAATCTGGAAACTCGTTCTTAGTCATCACAGTTGAGTCCACATATTTCCAGCACAGGACCATCTCTTGAAACAAAAGGGTTGATCCGTACCCACAGAAGAGTTATAATCGAAGCCAAAAGAATCGACCAGATCACGACCACAGTCGGAATTTTCTCTTGTTTCCCCATCATCCCCTTGAGGAATGGATAGAGGTGCATTATAACCCAAAACGCAAAAAACAGCCTACCAAACAACGGACCCCAGGACTCATATCCGTTATTAATGGCATTTGCAATTCCGGCCACGACCCCGACTATGTTTACTATTAGTAATGTCGTAGGAGGGATTAACAATGATGTCCATTTGAAGAGATATAGCTCCGAAAAATCTCCATCATCTCCCCCTTTGGAGGTGACCGTGAAATTTGTGCTGACACCTGCTAAAACTTTGAGTAATCCTTGGAAGAGAGCAAAGAGGTGTGATGAAACTCCACCGATGACCCAGAACTGCTCGTTTCTCCACCAGTCGTCGAGTCCAACACCACCCCATTGCATTTCGAGGATACCCGTTGCAGCAATGGAGACGAAGAGGGATATAAATATGATGCTGGCGTAGTTACTTATCTGTTAAAACAGAAACGATTCACTAGATTTAAACCTTCATGTAGTAATATGTAACATAAAGGGGAAATAATCTAGCTTTCCTTAATGGTGGAACGGACTATGAAATAAATAAATAAATAACTGGAGTTCTATATTTCAAGAATCTCGTGCCATAAAACAAAACAAAACAAAAAAATTCACAGTTTTCAACTTTTACTGTAACGATGCACAGAAAATCCATATTATCCTATTCATTTTTCCCATAATATAACATCTTGATTATAAGATTATACCACGTACCTCAGGGACAATAAATTTTCCAGTGAGAAGGCAAATGGCAGGCAATGAACAATATATGACCAATGGAATAGAAGTCCAGGGATATACAACAGAATTTACATAGGAAAGTCGTTCCAACCACTTCAATCCACCTCCATAACCATACCAGATGGGGCAGTGTTTGCTCAAAAAAATCTCGACCGACCCAAGAGCCCATCGAAGCACTTGGTGGAGACGATCTGAGAGATTGATTGGAGCTGATCCCTTAAAGGCAGGTATCCTCGGCATGCAGTAAACCGACCGCCAGCCATGGCAGTGCATCTTGAATCCAGTTAAAATGTCTTCGGTGACGGACCCATAAATCCAACCAACCTACTTTGAAATTATTTTTGATGAGAAATAAAATTCATTGATAAATAAAAAATACACAATTGAAAGATACAGACGTCCTTCTGACCATTATTTATCAAATATAGTTTTAGACCATTCGAATACCATGTCTCACCAAAACAAGCTATATACGATTATTGACTTAGGCAAACATGGGTTGTCTTCCAGTTAGTAACGTACAAATGGAATTTTTTTTTTTTTTGAGATTTTTACCCATATTATATATATACATATATATAAGAAAGTTGGAGATCAAACAGCATACCTCCTTTCCCCATTCAGTCTTATCTTCATAACCGCAACTGATAACATGAATGGCCTCTTTCAAGAGTGATGTGGAACTAACTTCTTTAAGAACTCCACCATTCTCGATTAGTGTTGAAGCCACGAAGACCGGTGATTGCCCAAACCTCTTCTCGAGTTTTTCTTGGGAAATAGGACTTGTGATATCAGTACCTGCATTAAAAAATTAAAAAAATTACTTTGGTTGAACATATGTGTGAATCATCATGTTTATTGCTTTCTCCTCGAGGCAAGAAAATTTAGTGAAAAGATTAATGCTGTAATAGAGTGTAATGACTTTTCCTTAACAAGATTTCAACCTTCAATCCCTTCTTCGATGGTTTCAAGTGCATGTATCTGCTTCGATGTCTCCCTGAGCTTTGACTTCTTCGTCTTGCCTTTCTTTGGTTTTCCTCCCTTGCTTTTCCGTGAACCACAGCACAAACAACACCACCTTGGCCAGCAGTTACAGGCCTTGCTAGGCAACTTCTTTTTGGCAGGAGCATCATACCCATAAAGTGCCTGCCTTCTGAAGACACATCCAGTTCCAACATAAATAGGTCCTTGCAAACCATCCAAACCCTTCATATTGATCTATATTGAATTTAAGTCGTCAGTAACTACATGCTGCGAGACAAAAAACCATTAAATAAAACAAAAATGCATACATACATCAAAGAACACAACATTACGGTTGGAATATCTATCGTGAAAATCAATCCCATCAAATCTTTGCGGAAACTGAACATAGCATACACCCTTTCCTGAAGTAGGATCCATCATGAAACACATGGCTTCTCTCAGGGCCTTGCTGTTGTTTATGTAGTGATCACAATCAACATTCAGAATATAAGGAGCATTTGACAGAACAGCAGAAACTCGAATCTGAAAAAATGTACAGATTATAGGCCATTAGCTGGATCGAACAAGAGATTTGAATTAGCTTTTATTTACGGACTTTGATTACATAAAAGAGGTTAAAACTGCTATTTACCAGTGCATTCATTGCCCCAGCTTTCTTATGATGCTCAAAGCTTGGTCTCTTCTCACGCGAAACATAAACCAGGCGAGGCAGATCATTCTCTTCAACATCATGAAGATCATCATGACCGAGGAACACCTGTTATCAAGAGCAGAGTCAGGAAATAGAAACTACAAAAGCCCATTTGACTGCAAAGATAACACCAAAATACTATAATACATAGCAGCTATCTGAAAAACAAAACAAAAAAGATTATCTTTCCCTATATGCACATCAAGCCATGTTCTTAATGCAAGACAAATAAAGCGAAGAGGAAATCACCAGTGTAGTTGGATTTTATTCCTTTGATCCATAAAATTTTATTTATTGATAAAAAAAGGAAGCCACAAATGTTATTTGAAGTTTCAAACATATCAATCGAAATGGATTTTCATAATTTATTTATTGAGTACAGTTTGAACGAACAAAGAATTTAAATCCTCGGATTCTTTATAACAGCATGGTATTTATTGATAAGATCATTGCTATATGGAACCGAAGGGAAGGATCAGTGGGCACAAATTTGCCTTAGATTTCAATTTGGCTACAGCCAGCTTTGATCTTACCTAGTGTATATCTTAAAAATACAGGCATGATAAACACATCATGCATAAGAAATTTACACTATTTAAGAGGATTCATGAGGAGTACCACCGACCTGGATCATACCAGGATGGTCTCGAACACTATTTCCAGGCCAGGGAGTTCCATCCTGCATTGTCCAGCCATCTTCAGGAACCTTTTCTGCCATGGCCACCAAATGATTAATTTGAACTTTGAACTCCTCGTACTCCCTCTGTACCCAAGTCAGAAAATATGCCAATAACCATTAGAAAATGTTTGTTGTATGTCAATGTCACAGAGAAGTCCAATCTGACACCTACCAGTTCACATGCACAGGCATGTACTTGTTTTAGTCAGGTTATTTTGCTTCGATGTAGATATAATTATAAAAGATATACCTTCATAGCACGCCTTTCCCTCACAAATGCTGGATGGACTTTGTTTTTCAAATAATCCATCTTCTGGGAAAAATACCATTCTGGAGCTCGCGGTTCAATGCTGAATTTCTTGCAGAAGGGGACCCATTTTCGAGCAAATTCAGATGTCTCAGAGAGAGCTTCAAAAGTAAGCATGGCGGCACCATCATCTGACACATAGCATGAGACTTTGTCAACTGGGTAATCCACTGCAAGAATAGAGAGAACTGTGTTTGCAGTGATCAGGGGAGGTTCTTTCATTGGATCAACTGTGCTGACAAAGATGTCTATGTCAGCTAATTCTGAGTGATTTCCTTCTCTCTCATACCTGAAAAACCAAAGAAAAGTGAAGTGACATAATTAATAAGAGAGTTCATGGGCTTAATCAGTTATAACGGCCATAAAATATGAGACTAATGAAATCACAAGATGAGAGCAAACCAACAAATTTAGCCTACATGGGCCAAGTCCACATAACCAGCACTAACAATTCAACAACCTACAAAACTCAAATGGAGGTTTGAGTTCATTTACAATGAGAATTACCTAAGTGAGAGTCGATCAAGGTATGTCTCTCGCTCAACTGGATACCATTTCGGAAACTGATCGAGTATCCACGAAGCAGCGAACCATATTTCACAAATAACTGATGTCATCCACAAGCCATATGCATCAGGAACTGGATGCAGAATCCTATAATGGAAAAAGAACCCAAGAACCACAAGACGAAGTATAATTATCAATCTGTACGGGTTTATCTTGCTTGAAGAAATGGGTAATTTCCTTGAAAGCGGCTGCCTGCCTTCATCCATCCTACAACAGAGATTTCAAAGTAAGAAATGAAACACAAGCATACAAAATAAATAAGAACAAAGCGCAATGCACTATCCGTCAAAGCATTCCTTAAATGCAAAAACCAAATTAGCAGTACAAATAAATAACTTGGTTTTTTACTATCATATTACTAAAAAAAAAGATTCTGGAATTCACAAACATGACCTATATTTTAAAGGACATCAATAGATAAATGCAAAGGGAACCATGACGGAAACCAATCATACCAAAAATAATGGTAATAACAGTAATGGATTGGCGAAATCTTTATGACAACCGGATAGCCAAGCTATGAGGAAAATTTGAGATAGTACATACCCGAATCCACATATACTAGTAATACATATCTTCACGATGGAAAGAAAAAATCTCATGCTATTCATGATCAAGCATCTTCCTATCAAAAGAGTAAGCTTTTACTTCAAATAGAGGCTTTCAAGAGCCCAAAACTAGAATCAAGCATGAAGGGGCACATGATGTCACATTATAAGCAATCCAAATTACTGAACTCTTTATGGAGTAAAATCTTAGTTATTGATGCATGTTATAGGCAGTTCCTGTCCCAAGTAGCTGTATGATTTAAGCCAGAAAAGCAATCAGGCTTCCTTGGTCTAGAATAGAGAACATAAAGATGCGACGAGCTATTGGCATATTTTGAGAGAAGATATTACTTACATAGGCAAATCAGGGTCCAATTCACTCGCATCAATGTCCCCAGGATCCCTATCCCCTTGATGTTTGACCATCTGAAGTTTCTCGCTTTGCCTCTTCTTCCAATCCTCCATCCGATCCTTCCATGAAACACTTCCATAACCATATAATGCTCTGTCTTTCTCTGGAACCATAGGTCGGGATGGTACTGTACATCATAAATGTACCTATTAAAATTGTGTGCAAGTTGCAAGGAATCTGAAGTAAAGAAATCTGTACATAAGAGATGACTCAACAATGTGCTGATTCCCCAGGAGATGACAAATGAATCCCACCCCCATCACTGACAAATGGGGGTATTATAATAGCATGCTGATCATCGGAAACCTGGACAACCTAAAAAGTAACAGACAAAAAATCATATACTCTGCAGCAATCTTGAGGTAGAAATAGAGATAAGGGGATAATTTTTGAATACCTCTTCACTATAAGTCAAGAGAGGGATTTCAAGAACGTGGGATGATGAATCACGACTTGGGGATGAGGCTAATCTTGTAAAACCTGGAGCCTCAATATCTTCGTAATCAAACTCGTTTTCCAAATCATCAAAGTCTTCCTCTTCTTCATCACCATCAACCCTTGGGCTACCTGAAATAATGATGCACCAGTCATTTATTCATCAAATCAGACAAGATTAAAGCTAGTCAACAATAACTGTTTATGCAAGTGAATACACTAACAAAGTCACCTTTAACACGCTTGTATCTGGTTTTGCATTGAGGACAGGCCTGATTTCCCTCCTTTCTCTCATACTCATAGCAAGTCCTACAGACAGGGAAGGCGCATTCATTGCACGCAACAAAGAGTTCCCCGTCAATAGTTATCTCAACTTCATCCCCACAAATTTGGCATTTTTGTCCACTTAGTTCTTGGACAGACTTGATCTAGAATATCACAGATCATAAATACGTTCAAAAATTAATGACAGTGGAATCTAAATATGGAAAAGTTTACGAAAATGAAATAAACGAGACTGTAAAATATGACCAAAATGAGGAAGTTTTTCAAAACAATTACCCTTCCTATTTCATCAGCATTTATGAGCACAAATTCATTTCTATTGTGAGAACCAGCAACTAGCCTTCTGTCCATCACCATTCCACCAGAAAGTTTCCAGCCAAATTGCGCAGTCTTTAATTTTACCACCTAAATAGTCATGTACTCTAATGCAGCAACGCAGCTGGCATAACGTAAAAGAGCAACTTTTCGGGAAAAAAAATAAACTTTCGAAATAATAAAAAATCTAATAAATAACCCACAAAATTGGAGCCTTGCAAGGCAAAAAACCAACAGCAATGGCCTTAAAAAGGCAGTAGTTTCGCAGAAAATTAGAAGGAAAAAACTTCAACAATCAAGATTTAACTTTTAGTGCACACAAACAACAAAGATTCAGCCTTGCAGTACAATGGCTGAAGAAAAAACTAGCTTTTGAACTAAAAGTTGAGTATTGGAGCACTGAGTGTAGACCCCATTAGAAGACAGCAGGCAAACCAAAGTAAAACCCCCACATTAGGAAAAAACACTCATAATATAAAGCAATAACCCAATTAGAGGGAAAAAATGGAACTTACAAGCAAGAGATTGTTATTAAATAATGTGGAAAGTCGAGAAGCCAAAAAGGCATTGAGGTTCTCGAAAATGTTTGCGTGAACAAGTGTATGAATGATGATTATATTCAAGCTAACGCAACACAGCAAGATGGCCAGGATTGATGAACTTTAGAGTAGGAGTCATGAATATGTGAGAGAGAGAGAGATGAAAAGTGCACTCACACTACAGAAAAGGAGTGAATACGAGTGGTGGGTGGAGTTGGATTAACACCGGATGGTTTGCAAAAATCTCTCGAAAGTACGGTAATAATAAATGCTTGTGAAAAATGGGGCCCAATACGCGCTGGCGGCGGTGGAGGCGGGGGGCGGTGGTGGAGGTGGTCACTATTAAGTATTAGGCTTTTAGCTTTGAGTTGTCCCCACCGGAGTTAGCGAAGTAGTAAAAGCTGAATGTGTGCGCCTCTCTCTATGTTTCTATGTCCTAAATCTTAATTACATGTACGTATTTGTGGGAAGGATGGACCCTTGTCCTGCAAATTATTATTTTTTAAAAGGAATATTAATAATATTTGTGAATTTTTATATTTATATATATATTTTTTGAAAATTATTTATTTATTTTTTCAACTTACCAGTTAATCTATAAAGATCAATGCTACACCAAATATCTATTTTTGAAACAATAGATATAAATTGGTTGGTGAATACTGAAGAATGTCACATGTGTACAGTGCAAGCACATTTATCTTGCTCTGAGACATATGCAGATTGATATTGATGAGAACTTATGTGACGTGAGATGACTGTTTTTATCAACGTAAGTTCTAATCTCGTGTGGGTTAAATTTTTACTGAAATATTATGGGGATTTGTCATAGGATTGTATCATGTTAGCCCTCTTCCTCGGAACCCTGTCATCCATATGCATCCCTCGATTTACAACCTGCTTGATGAAGGGCCTATAACACGTGGTTTTTTAAAAAAAATTAATTTTGTCTATGCTACAGTAGTTTTTAGGGGTTATGTCAAAACATATCAATTTCAGATCAATGATATTTCTATCACATGATATTAATCAGGATAAATTATTTTCAAAAGAAATAATAGCATTTACAATTTGTTTTTCGGTTGTAAAAAGTGCGACTTGCGACATAAGATAGTTTTTTACTATTTCATTAAATATTTAAGTTAAATTTATTTTACTAACACATTTACTATATAGGAAAAATTACTTTGGTATGCATGTTGTTAAAATTGAATTTTACATACGTATCTTCATTTTTGGCAATTTAGGTTCTTTTTTAGTACTTTTTTCATGAGATGATGAGAATGTTTACATGTCACGAGATACGTCAACGAGAGATCAACGCTATATGAAGAAATAGCTAAAAATGCAAAAAATAAATAAATATAATAAACTAAAACTGACAATATAGATAACCAAATCAGGAAGAGACAAACAAAAGATCAAAATTATAGTTTTTCCTAATATATACTATGAGAATTTAGAAATTAATCAAATATAACTGGTTAAGAGCTTAATGTGCATGCTACTAGATTGGATGATAATAAAAATAAATAAATATTTGTCTTAATTATCGTATTTACTTACCTTAGCAATTTCTATGATACAAACTTGTTAAATTAATCTACAAAAAGTAATCCAAAATATTATTTATTCTCGCACTCACCCACCCGTATCCACCCGTATTAACATTCGAAAAAAGAGCTGCAGTTGAAAATAAGCAACCAACATTTATATGGGTGGGTAGTGGATTGTGCACCTCCACACTTATGTGCTCAATTCACCCGCATCTTTATGTATTATAAATATGTTTTCAATTATACAATTAAATATTTTTGGGGTTTTATAATTTTTAAAAGCATCAATGTTTCACTTTGCTAATTTTTTGTGTATATCTTGTACTTATATTTTAATATAATTTATTTTGCCTACTAAAAGAAGTTGATTTATTGAGAAACAATAATTGTAAGTTCTTTCGTTATTTATCTTGTAATAACAAGGAATACTTTTTATTTTTGGATTTCATCTTTAAGTATGAAGAAATGCTTCTTATTTTTTGAACTTATGAATTGCCGGTTTCTTTTGCAGAAGTAATATTTAAAGTTATTGATGTCACAATTTGATGGTGGAAGAATTTGATACTTTAATTTATTATCTTTTTAATTTCGTATTGTTAGATAACATTTTCGATTTTCAATTTTAGTACATTATTTGGATATACAGTGATATAATTGAACTACATTTGATTTCAATTGCAAAGGTTTGATAATTAGGTTCATATAATACTTTTTTAACATGATTGTAGATTTTATTATTTTATATTCCTTTATCATTTTTATTTAAATTTAGTTCTATTTTATTATCATAAAAGAATAAATAGTTAGTTTAAAAACTAGTAAAATACACTATTTATAATTTATTTCTATTTGACTAGCTAACCACCCGCATCCGCTTGCATTTGCATCCACCCAAACCGCGCGATTTTTTATATGTATTGGGCAGTTACGGTTTAACAATTTAGTAACCCGTATATATTGGATTGAGTATTTTTTAATGCGTACCCAACCAAACCCACCCTCATGCACATATATCAGTTCTTTCATGTTTGCATTTAAACCCCTTCAGGTCAAGAATGACAAGTACAAACATTTCATACACATGTGAAATTAAGACATGATTTTAAATTATACATTTGATTCAAATAAATACATACAATAAAATTTAAAACATGTAACTATTTAAAAATATATATTGTCGTTCATTTTATACATACATGTTGACGATTTAATATGCCCTTAAGGGCATCATCAAAACAACTCATATTCCCTTGCCAAATTACATATAAACCATGTGTTAGATTAAATAACTACAAACTTTTTATGCATCAAGTTTTCTCAAAATATAATGTTAATTTTCAGCTTTCTCTTGTGACTGTTGCGGACCTTCTATGCTTGTGTTTCAAACCCCCCTTCTTGTTATCGTACCCTTTTGTTGTTGTTCCCATCATTTTTCTCTATTTTCTGCTCTTTTCCTCTGGCCATGATGTTTTTCTATCGACGCTCGTTACATCGTAGATCTCGGTGTCCTTTCTCCGCCCTAGTCGCTCATTTGTCTGCGGATTCTCAAACCTCTGTTCAGGTTATCCTTCCGCCGTGCTTGGAGCCTTTCTCTGGTGGATGTCGCCCATTTATCACATATTCTCCTCTCCCTTCTCGGTGGTATCTACCTTCACCTCAGCTGATTCTTTCGTCCCTCCGCCTGAGGCTACCGCGGCGACTCTTTTCAAACCGCCTGATAAGGTCAGCAAGGGCCGTTCGATGCGTAAGCGGTGAACTTCTGAACTCTGTCTTTGGTCAAACTGTTGGGAAGGGCTGTTGTTCAATGTCCATATTGATCAAGCCATCCCCCTTTTGGTTTGATGGGTATGGATCTGGTGGGATACTCGCTTTTTGGTTGGCACATGGTCACGTCTGCCTTTCGGGTTTTACTTTGTTTTGGCTGTTTGTATGTATTGTTTGACATGTGCTACTTCGTGGACTAGGTGGTGGTGTTTGCGAAGCTTGTGGGCTTCTCTGTTGTGGGTCGACGGTTTGATTTTGACCCTGGCACCCTAGGAATCGTGCTTCGGGCATGATTTATTTTAGGACGATGACTTTCAGTTACGGGTTCTGGACACGGGAATTTGCGTGTTTGGAGTCATCTATCAGTCTCTGTCTCCTGATTATCCTCTATCAGTCTCTGTCTCCTTATTATCCTCAGTGTTACCTTTTGAATTTTTCAAAGGCAGTTCCTTTGTCAGATAATATCGTCGCTTGCTTGGATTGAGGGTTCCTAGTTAGATTTGGTGGTCCCTGCTTCCTACCATACATGCTTTGGTGCTACAACTATTTTCATCTCTCCC
Organism: Haberlea rhodopensis; assembly: GCA_907163345.1. Lineage (NCBI taxonomy): Eukaryota > Viridiplantae > Streptophyta > Magnoliopsida > Lamiales > Gesneriaceae > Haberlea > Haberlea rhodopensis. The sequence continues at coordinate 5,076,640 of CAJQUN010000003.1, read as the reverse complement.
TGACTTGCTTAGTGTGCTATTTACCTTTGTTTTTGTGTTTGACATGCTTGTCATATATACTTTTTTCGAATTGCTTTGGTCGTGCCATTTTATGGCTTTGGATTAATCTTCTACGTAATTGTTGACTTATTACTATATTCCATATTTATGATAAAAAAAAATACATATATAAAATGTTAATTACAGCACACAATTCATGCACTCATATAATTTTTTAAAGAAATAAATAAATTAAAAAGAATATATAATTAAAAATTCACTAACTACACCTGGCATCATACCCCGGGTAATCATGTTCAAAACCCTAATTATGTATGCTTGTACTTTGGTCAAATTTGGATCAGCCTACACGTGCCTCCAAGCTGTAACATATTGACAAAAACTGTCCGAAAATACTTATATGCATCCGTCTGAGTCTCATATGCATATTAATTAATATTAAAATACAACATTTATTAAATAAAGAATACATAAACTAATATACTAATAATTTAATATCAATGATATTGAGTTGTTCCGTAATAATACGAACTAAAACGTGTTCATATAAGCATTTTCCGGCTTTATCAACAGATATTTAATGCATTGTCCATTTTTTGAAATGATGAAAAGTTGAGAACTGACCACTCTCTTTGAATCTAAGCAAGACAAAAAAAATGTGGTTTCTACTTAGTTTGCAGCATATCATTCGTTTTATGCAAATGTATTCCACTTTTTGAACGTTGGAATTTCAACAGTCTTTAGATAAATTTTTTTTTAAAACCCTGAAAATATCTGCCCATTATACTATTTTTATGTTTCTTAATTAACTAAATATTAACATGAACTTTTAATTTGTGTTATGTTAATTAATTAATTTTTTATATGGATGAATATTATGTTTGGGTATTGATTTAATATGGTTCTACATATTATTAAATTATTATGAGTACATGGGTGAGAGACGTTGAGCCCATATGCTTAATCTTAATTATAAGTGTGATGTCATAGGTATTGTGGCCTAACTGACATCAACTTTATTAAGGAAGTTTGAGGTTCGAGTTCGAGTCGCATCCCCTTATTCATTTTTTGTAGTTGTAATAGTTGTTAAAAAAAAATCATAAATATGATAGAAAACGAGAGAAAGGTCAAGAAGACCGTTGGAAATGTCTATACTTTCTTCTGATTTTATATTATTATATTATATGTTGATGTAAATGGAAATTTAATATTTATATCACTGAAACAAAAAACAAAAGGTTCAAATGGAATTTATAACTGGGAAATTAATGAAAACACAATTGGCTTTTCGTTTACCAACCGACACTATAATTTTTGTGGGATCCAAATCATTAACATCCCGAATAATTAAGATAGCTTTTCTTCACGCGTATAACCCACTTTTTTTGTTTGTTTTGTTTTTGATCAGAAAACACAAATATAGTTACTAATAATGGGTAGCCAACGTGGTATTTAGAACCAAATACAAAAATATTAGTAACCAACGACTCCATATTAACCGATAATATAAAATTGGTCAACAAACATAACACCAACGCCTTCGGCGAGTGAAAATAAGATCTCCAAGTGGAAAGCGAAATTGAATCACTACAAAAGCACATGACTGTGTATTAACCACCGTAACCAAATCTGGCCCCCTCAAACCATTAAACCCAGAGTAAAGACAAGTAATGGAGCTGTCTTCCAATACAGTTGAAGGTACAAAGAGGAATAGACGAGGAGCATAAACTGATAAAGAGACAACAAACGCACAATCCCTCACATCCAAAAGCCTCACCAAAAGTCAAAACTAGACGTTACACCAGCAATGAAACAAATAAAAAGAGCCACCACCAGAAAAGCAATAAAGTAGCACATAATAAACTAGTGACTGACACCATATGACCACAACACACATAACCAAAACTACCAAGAAATAGAAAAGCTAAATAAACATGGGCATTATGACTATAAAACTGTAGCAAAAAGAGGGAAAATACACGACTGATGAAGCGTATGCAAAATAACACTCAGGTTGTCCTCAAAACCCAGGCATGCCAACCAAAAGCCTCATGACGAACGTTGGGGTTGCACTGCAACCACCGTCAAATTAGGATACCACACCCCAAGCTGGACAATAGACCCAAACAGAAGCCCCAACCCAGAACCCCAAGACGAGCAAAACCCTCCACCACCGCCCCCAAACCCAAGCCAGAAAACACCACTGCCACATGCACCAGCGTCAAACGCAAACCCTCCACCAGAACCACCGCCACCAAAGATGCCTCCTCCACCACTGCCCGGGAAACCACCCCAACCACCTAGATTTCCATCGACACCACCGCCTAGAATGCAACCAACATGACGACCAAGATACCCACCACCACCCAAATCACCTCGAAAATCGAGTCCACAACCTATCCCACCGTTGGCCCCATCGCCGAACTCACGGCCAAGACCAAACCCACTGATTAAACCCCCGCCACCACCTAGACCCCCACCATAACCAAAGCCACCCCCATCACCGTCAGCAAGGCTCCAACCAAGACTAAAACCGCCACCACCCCTACCGCGAAGGCCACCATGGCCACACCCACCACAAGGGTAAACAGTCAAAACCACGAAACAACCTTCACAAGGAAAGACAGGAAGAGCCCAATCGGGGAAGCCAAAAACAAAGCGGCTAGAAATCACATAGAAGAGCACCAATAACAGAGGAAAACCCAACCCAAAGGAGGAAAACCCATTTTTCAACGGAGGAAAACCCCTCAGTTGGTCGCACTATTTCAAGTACTGATTTTACATATGTATAACCCACTTTTAGTGTACTAAAATTTTCAGTTTATTGTGGGCATCATCATCATCTGGTGCCTGGACGATTAAACACCCAACTGTTCGGTTTCATCATATTTTAATCAGTTCTTTAAAATAAAATGAAAAAAGGACAATAACACACTAATCCATGCATGCAACCTAAACATTTTGGGATAAATTATAAAAAACCTTAATGCTCTTTTAGTAATTTTCCACCTGTATGCTGACGTGATGCTAGACATTGATGATGTGGCATCAAACAACACTCAAACGATGTTATATATTGCTAACGTGATCTCATATACTATTGATATATCCGATGTCATCTCAACACTTCGGGGAAAAATGACAATAAATGAAAAAAATCCATTTTGTTGGACCAAACTTTGACGTAGTACATAACGAATAACAAAAACATGCCAACGTACGTGATATATTATAAATTTTCCCACTTTGCTTCACATCATAATGTAGAATAATAATTTACACATGATACATATATGTATAAATTTTAATATCGTACAAGTTTATATACAATTATCTTTAATGTAAAGTGTCATTATCATGTTTAAATTTTTCTCAATCGATTTTAAGTTTGAGTTTGGTTTTTTTATTCTGATTATATTCTTAATTTGGAAAAGTAGTTGTTATATATAATGAATAAAAATAGTTAATATATACTAGTTCTCTTATTTAATTAACTAACGGTGTATAAATGGGAGAAATATAAATGTAATTATGCTTATCTATAATATATATTGTGTAAATATGCATATATGAGTGTGGGTATATTTTTTATTTCAAATTCTTGATTTCAGATTCATTTAATTGTCTGAATTAATATATATTGGGTATATTTTAAATCCACATTATTACTAATTTTTGTAAATAGAATGATAATTGTGATAGATTTGAAATGCACTTAAAAGATACGTGTCATTTCAAATCCAAATTTCAAATGCATTATCAAATCAAATTCATCCACATTCAAATGAAATACATACATCTAAACACAATATTAATGTGTTCATATGTATTTATGCACGTGTGTGCAGTGATAGACGTATAATTTTTGTTGAGTGGGCAAAAAATACTAACATAATAAATGGAGTGCAAAAAATTTTAGGGGTCAATGTAATTTAGGGGGGCAAAATGTAATTTTTGAAGGACAAACTGTAATTTTTGGAGGGTTAAATATAATAGAAAAAAAATTATTTTGGACAATATTTATTCTTTGTTTTTGCAGGGAGTTATTGTCTCAACATGACTCCGCTCATGTGCATATATATATATATGTATGTATGTACACATATGAATGTAAATGCATAACCTATAGTTTATATATACGGATACATTTTCTCAGGCTTACTTAAGTTGAGTTAAATAAATTCAAACCTTTACATCTCCAAAATTCTACTCAACAATTTTCTAAGAAGAGTAAGTAAAGAAGCACAATCCAAACAACCCTCTGGCGGTGGGATTACAAATCCCTTTGATGTGGCAATTACACTAACACGTTAATGGGATAACAATAATTAACAGTGCCTAAGAAATAAAGCCAAACTTCGTATATTAAGGATCATCCTATCAAAGCAACAATCCCCCTCCCTAATTTGAGATTACTAATCCCTTGATTTATGTCGAATCATAAAAGACTAAAATCATGGCAAATCAATAAAAATCATTCTAGGAATAAAAAAAATTTAAAAATTCACTCTTTGATGAACCTTTATAAATTCCACCCTTTCCATCACAAACTCGGAAAATTTTCATCAGGAACACTTCTACCACAAAATACTATTGCAATTATATAAAAAAAAAAAACAAATTATGGGTCTCAAGAGTTTCTTTTTCTTGATCAAAATGGCATGTTTGCTGTACTCCACCATCTCAACCAGGGAAATACCGGATCCGAATCAAGAAATACTCGATCCAACAAGTGAAAAAAATATAATGGGTTGCCTGACTGCCATTGTCAAATTTAAATCTTGTTTTGGTGAGGTTATTGGTAGTTTGAGAAAAGGGAAGCTCGATATAAGTCCAGAATGTTGCGGGAAGGTCATATTGATTGCTCAACAATGCTGGCCAAAAATGAACCATAACATGAAAACCACTGCCGTCTGTGGGCTGCCCTACTCATATCCGAAGAAGGCTTTGCCGGAGGTGCAAGGCGGAGATGGGAATTAATTGATAATTTATTTAGAATTAATTAAGTGACATGTAGTTTCTTCAAAAGTTTATTTCACAATAATTTGCCTATTATATAAGTTTCTTCTATTTAATTTGTGTGATTTTCATCATTTATCAGTGCTATGAGACAAGTCCAAGTTTATGAATACTGATCAACTTTACAAGTGAATTAACAATGGCCTTTCAGATTTGATCAACAATAAACCACTTGAAATCAAGAACAATACAAGAACATAGAAGAAATAGACCGCGAACATCCATCCACGGGAAAGAAAGTATAATCTATTGATCAATCACAGTCTGTGTACATCAACGTTTACAACACACTTTGATCTTTTCACAATTCTCTCATACCCCAAACCCACACAAGAAAAAAGATCTTTCTTTCAGTTTCGTGTATCAGACTTCATCTCTTGAAAATTTCAATTGATTTGCCTAAAACCCCTTTAAATGTTATAACTCAACGAATACTAAAATACATATGTTCATAAAATATCTTCCTTGCTAGTAAGTATATGCATGCACAGATATGCATATGGGATTAGGGAAAAGGTACTTGTATAGGGTATTCAGTATGATAGGTTAGAAAAATGTATCATATTATTGTGAAATTGGGATTGAAAATCACAAACACAACAATCAATTTTTTCATACAGTACTGTTGCAATTGGCATACACGAGTGAAATGAAATTGGACTACATTACACTGCACTTCAAATTGTTATTGCCATATCCATATCTTCTGAGCTGAAAAGTTACCTTTGAACTCATAACCGCCGGATTTTGCTACCTACAGATTATCGAAGCGATAATGCCGGCCGTGTTGCCTATGCCTACGGTGTCCCCTAAACTTTCTGCCATGGCGTTTTCCCCTCTTCTTATGCGCCGCAGCTGGAATTTGCGAATAAAAATTTGGATGTGAAGAAACAGGAACATTATTCTGGTCATATTCTGAACCAGGATCAAGTGTCCCCTCGGCCGGAATATTCCAGTCATACCCAGAAAAAGGCTGGGATGATGGCGAACCTATATCAGAGTCATTATTGACATTGAAGTAGTCGTAGTCGATCAAGCCAGTGACAAGAATCCCGTCAATCCCATGCACCGCGAATCTTGACCCGAGAAAAAGATCAGGCTCCGAGACTCGAATCCCGTCAACCACCACACCAGAAGCGCCGTTTTCTTGCGTCTTACCGATCAAGACCGAGTGTTGAGGGAGGAGGGTGTCGAGGAAAGAGGAGGTGAGGTTCAGGAGGTCGGAGAAGGTGATCCTGCGGTTGGGGATGACGTGGTACCGGAGTGTGCTGATGTATGAGGCGGAAGTGGATTCCATGTCGAGGGTGAAGAGCTGCACGTCCTTCGGAGCGAAGAGAGTGAATGGGTAAGCTTCGGCGGACGCGTTATTGGAGAGCAGTTGGATTTTGATGTCGGAGGTGGCGATGGCGTTGGTGAAGAGGGTGAATCCATTGTTTCTGAGTGTTTGGAGGGTTGTTTCGAGTTCTTGGAATGTGGAGGTGGTTATGGTGTTGTTGATGGCTGAGGTGTTGGTGGTTGCGTCAGTGGTGGTGCAGATGATGAGGAGAAATAGAAGGCAGGCGGCTGCGGCGGCGGACCGTGGTGAAGGAGAAGAAACTACCATTGGAGGCTCAGTAGGGAAAGAAATATCGTTGTAGCTGTTGATTTGTTCTCGGTTGATAGTTATGTTCTGGTATTTGCGGGGGAAAAATGAGAGATGCAGTTGGGTAGGATTAGTTGTTGGCCCATCTAGCAGTATAATGTTAACAGGTAATGGGCCCGATAACTCCACTAGATGAAAATAAAAGTATGTAAAGCCTTCGTAAAATAATACTTGATAAATTAATACTTTTTTAAAAATAATATTTTTTTCGATCCCAACTTGGTCTCAACATTATTAATTTAATCCATGATAAATTAATAATCTCTCTAGTTTAATAAAAAATTTTATGATACCGACATTATTAATTTATAGATATTTATTGTATTTGATTTCGAGTTTGAGTATGGTTTTTTGAGTTTGAAATCAATTCTATCAATTTTTTCAATGCTAAAATATATAATTTATGATAAAGAATTTTAAAAAATTGTTAATTAATATTTTTAAAAACAAAATTAATTTACCAAGCTTGTATAAGTCATGAAGTTTACTATTTGTAATATTATATACCTCTAGGAAGTTAGAATGTGACTCCACTTTTAAAAAAAATGGCTAACGTGAAATTAGTAAAAGATTGGAATAGCTTTATTCTTGATTTTTTCTCGACCATAAATTGAGCTTTTGCCAACTATATTAACAAAAATATTGAACGAACTTAAAAAATGGGGGAAAAAACAAAATAACCTTAATCGAGCTCTGTAATTCGACAAGTACTCGAGGGGTTATTTAATTAAATAACCCTAATAAAATAAACAATTTCAAAAATAACCTGAAAAATTTGTTAATTTAAAAAGTAACCTTACCCGCCAACTCAGTTAGCGGGTCCAAGAGCTGACGCCAACTGAGTTGGCGTGACCATAATAAATATTGGTCACGCCAACTGAGTTGGCGTGACCATTGACCATTATTTCACGCCAACTGGTTCCAGCTATTCTGCAAGTGGGCGTGAATAATTGGTCACGCCAACTGAGTTGGCGTGACCAATTAATATCACAGGTCACGCCAACTGACGCCAACTCAGTTGGCGTGACCAATTGATGGTCACGCCAACTGAGTTGGCGTGACTTGGTGTTATAAATTTGCCCGCCCCCCCTTCTTCTTCGGCAACCTCCAACTTACAGTATATTTGTTCATCGGCAACCTCCAAGCTACAATCGTTTTTTTCTCATTTTGCTTCCAGTCACTTCATAGTTTCAGAATTTAGAGGTAAAAATCCTGTCGCCGTGTATTAATTTCTATCGCAGTTTTGTCGCTGCCGTCCGCCGCCGCCTGCCGCCGCCGCCCGTCGCCGATTGCTGATGGCTGGTGGTTGTCGGCGGTGGCTGCTATGCTTCGTCATGTTTTATCAATTTTAAATTATTTTGTTTACTTTATGTTGTTGTCTATATGTACTAATATATTTTTTATTTCATATAATATGATGGATCCGATGACCGTACCAGGCCCAATCGATGATCATCTGTTGTCATTGCAGTCATGTCATCGTTCTGAAGATGTATGGGCAGGTGATATTGATCGGCCCTTGCGTGTGAGAAATTCGAGCAGCTATTTTTGGGATCTTTGCCCATTAGACATACGTGTTGTAAGTATGTTAAATGAGTTTGGGTTTTATGGTGTATATAGGTGTAATAAGATTACCATTGACCCTCATCTAATCACGGCGCTAGTAGAGAGATGGCGTCGTGAAACGCACACATTCCATCTTAGATCTGGAGAGGCGACTATTACACTGCAAGACATTGCAGTTATTTGGGGTCTGCCATTAAATGGTCTTGCAGTGTCAGGTAGCAACTTTACCATAAAATAAACAATTTCAAAAATAACCTGAAAAATTTGTTAATTTAAAAAGTAACCTTACCCGCCAACTCAGTTAGCGGGTCCAAGAGGTGACGCCAACTGAGTTGGCGTGACCATAATAAATATTGGTCACGCCAACTGAGTTGGCGTGACCATTGACCATTATTTCACGCCAACTGGTTCCAGCTATTCTGCAAGTGGGCGTGAATAATTGGTCACGCCAACTCAGTTGGCGTGACCAATTGATGGTCACGCCAACTGAGTTGGCGTGACTTGGTGTTATAAATTTGCCCGCCCCCCCTTCTTCTTCGGCAACCTCCAACTTACAGTATATTTGTTCATCGGCAACCTCCAAGCTACAATCGTTTTTTTCTCATTTTGCTTCCAGTCACTTCATAGTTTCAGAATTTAGAGTAAAAATCCTGTCGCCGTGTATTAATTTCTATCGCAGTTTTGTCGCTGCCGTCCGCCGCCGCCTGCCGCCGCCGCCCGTCGACGCCGCCCGTCGCCGGTTGCTGATGGCTGGTGGTTGTCGGCGGTGGCTGCTATGCTTCGTCATGTTTTATCAATTTTAAATTATTTTGTTTACTTTATGTTGTTGTCTATATGTACTAATATATTTTTTATTTCATATAATAGGATGGATCCGATGACCGTACCAGGCCCAATCGATGATCATCTGTTGTCATTGCAGTCATGTCATCGTTCTGAAGATGTATGGGCAGGTGATATTGATCGGCCCTTGCGTGTGAGAAATCCGAGCAGCTATTTTTGGGATCTTTGCCCATTAGACATACGTGTTGTAAGTATGTTAAATGAGTTTGGGTTTTATGGTGTATATATGTGTAATAAGATTACCATCGACCCTCATCTAATCACGGCGCTAGTAGAGAGATGGCGTCGTGAAACGCACACATTCCATCTTAGATCTGGAGAGGCGACTATTACACTGCAAGACATTGCAGTTATTTGGGGTCTGCCATTAAATGGTCTTGCAGTGTCAGGTAGCAATTTTGATAAGACAATACCCGAGTGGCAAGAATATTGTGATCTTCATTTGGGATTTACACCAGATCCGGGTCACTTTAAAGGTGCATGTTTGTTAATGTCTGCGTTGAGTCATCATTTACTGATTAATCGCCTCCATTTTCATAGTACGGCGGATGAGGTTGTTAAATATGCACGAAGTTGTGCATTATTAATGATAGGTGGGATTATGTGCCCCGATAGCTCCGACAATACTGTAAAATTATTGTACATACAGAAATTAGAAGATATCAGTTCTGTTGGTAATTTTAGCTGGGGTAGTGCTGTGCTGGCATTCTTATATCGTGAGTTGTGCACTTCAGCGGAGAGAGGGAAAAAAGTAATATGTGGTGCATTACAACTCCTACAGGTAATCGTTACCTTTATTTTAAAATACTGAAAAAATATATCTTGCATATTTAATTTATATTCTTCATGTTAATGTTTTAGATTTGGGCATGGTCCCGGCTCGAAAGTTTAGCTCCTCAACTAGGACGCCTGAGAATTGATATTGGGCCAATACCAATCGACGATGACAATTACTTACCTGTTGCTCCATATGGTGCAAGGTGATGTGTTACAAATTATTTTGCAATGTATAATATTATATTTAATATTTTGTTATATAATTTATGTTTTTTTATGATGATTATGAGTACACAGGTGGACATGTAAAGTAAGATTTACAGAAACTGGCACACATTCATTACGAATTATTAGGGACATCCTTGACCAGCAGCCATTAAGCCAAGTAATTTTACTTTTTTTATATTCATGTATAAAACATAATAGTCTTTGAACATTATTTTATGTAATACTATATTTGTAGTTTAATTGGCAGCCGTACCCTGATGATTATATTGAAGGACTGCATACTGAGTTATGGACATACAGCGGCCCACTGATTTTGTATGACATAGTTGAGATGCATCGTCCTGAGCGGGTTTTTCGTCAATTCGGCATGGTACAAAACATCCCACCAGATCCACGGTTAGGGGATGATATATTACATGCAGTTAACCGCAGGGGTAAAACAAATAATGACTAGTCTGCACACCATAGGCGGTACATGACTATATGGGTTAATGCACATGCTCATACCGTGGACAGCCCGCGATATGAGTCAGCTGGACATGGTGTAATTGTCGGGTACAATGACTGTTATGGACGAGTAACACGTAGATTCATTGGCCATCAACGACAATTTGTGGAGGCTGGTTATCAACATGGAGATGGCCCGGCATGTCAACATATGGTATGTTGCTTTATTACATATTTGAAAATTGTGTTTAGATTTAAGTACTTAATAAATGTTCACTCATTTCAGATTGATCAGCTGTCGCAATTAACAGTTACCTGCGACCGTAATATCGCCGATGAACAATCCGTAGGGGCGTACATGGATGCATTTAGTGATCTCAGAAATGTCATACAAAATGTGTTGCATGTCGCGCAGGAACGACGCGATAGAAACTTTTCGCCCTACGAAGAGGGACATGCGACTCAAGGTGAACAAGTACAGCCGATGCATGTGAGTGATGAAGAACAAGTACAGTCGATGCATGCCGTTGTTGGAGATGATGGCCCTTCAAGCTATGTCCCGACATATATGTGACAATAACAATAACACAATAACAATAACAATAACAATAACACAATAACAATAACAATATCAAAAACCAATTACAACTTTATCGGTTTTGGGAACTTGATGCCATATGTCGTCTTGCCCGGGCTTCAGGCCAATCCATCTCATTTTGCATGCGTGTTGTTCGGTCTCGACCTCGTCTTCTTATAGTACGCAAGGTGGAATTGTGGTACAGTTCGAATGACGGGGTTTCCCAATACTGCTCTCCCCATAATGGCTCAAATTGACCTTGATATGTGCTCCAATATTCTTGCATATTATAATACTCCTTGACAAATGTTTTTGCGTTTATGCCATAAGCTCGACATACTTGTATCACATGTGAGCAAGGAATCCCAAATTCTTTCCACTTCACACAAGAACATTCCCTTGATTTGAGCTTCACAACATGAGTATTACCCCCACGTCCAACTTGCATCCTTGTGATAACTGAGGCTGTTAGATGCCTTTGATCAAACATCTGAACTTCATGATGAATGGAGTGAAGATCAGCCCGAGCTTATTTTTCAAAAGCATAATCCGGCCATTCTTGATTATTTTGGATCATTCTATCCGCTTTTTCGCTCGCTCGAGAAAATAATGCACACAACGATCGAATGTTAATTGTACAATGGCAGTGATTGGAAGGCGGCGTGCACCTTTCATTACTCCATTTATGCACTCCGACATATTTGTTGTTAGGATACCACAACGCCATTCTTCATCATGAGCAAGTGTCCACTGAGACTTGTCAATCCGATTCAGGTAATCAAAAGCCCTTGGTTCAATGGTTTTGATCTCTTCAATCGTACGCTCAAATTTTATCAGCTGGTTTTCTGATCCAGCTTTCCAACACAAGTCTTTCAAGTGCACGTTTTTTAAACGACTATTAAAGTTTGAGCAAAGATGTCTCAAACAAAATCGATGCACTCCACGGGGGGATTTAAAGTCGGGGATACAGTCGGCTGCTGCAATAAGGCCCGGATGTCGATCAGAAATCAAACACACGCCGCCAGATTCTCCAATAATGTGTTTGCTAACCATCTCCAAGAATCATTTCCATGACAAAAAGTTCTCTTCATCGACAATTGAAAATGCCAGCGGTAACACTTGATTATTCGCGTCCATGGAGACAGCAATCAACATCTTATGCTGATATTTTACATACAGATGTGTGCCATCCACTGTAATAACTTGACGACAGTGGCGGAAAACATCTATACACGGTTGGAAGGCCCAGAAAACATAACTCAAAGTTTTTTCTCTTGGTCTTGCATTATCAAGATGATCTCACTCCACGACTGTGCCTGGGTTCCATTTTTTCAAAGCTCCCATATAGAAAGGTAATTTATTGACCGAGCTCTCCCAGGTTCCATACACATTCCGTATTGCACGTTTCAAACTATGCCAGCATTTTGCATATGATATTTCAAAGCCATACTTATCTTTCACTGTTTGGATCACATACTTGATTTCATAAGCTGGATCACGACGAACGATTCTCAATAACAAGCTAGCAATCATATTCTTATCCAAGTTCGAATGATCAAGCGACAGCTCACTCAGCAGACAAGTGTGAGGACCACCATATTTGGTTATTTTGAATAACCCAACTGTTTTATCCAAACATGCACGCAGGTACCATCTGCAAGGTATATCCTCTGTACCGTGTTTGCATATTACTTTCCACAATGTTTTTGTACTCTTAACAACGTGGTACTCACGTTTTGCAACACGTACTGAATAATCCTTCACAGCTGCCTGCAGATGAAATTTATCTTTGAAGACCATGTTGCGATGGATTTCACCTTTGGAGTAATCATAAAAACTCCCCCAACGGCCTGTTGGATTGTCAATCGAATCTCCAAAAACTTCTGGATGTGTCATGGAAAAGAATGAGATTGTTGGATAAAGATTATGATCATTTGTCATGGTTGGTGCCCCCTCCTCTTGGTTTTCAACTGCTTCTGCCATCACACCAATATCAACTTCATCATCATCAGCATCAGTCTCATCATCAGATGGAATCCCCTCTGGTTCAGAATTAATTTGATCACCAAAATCAGCAAAACTGTCTGCTCGTGGCTCATCGGCAACATTATCAACATCTACTGGATGATCATCTCGGTCTCTACCACTATATGAACCCTCAGCTTGATGTCGAGCAACAAACGTCTCTTGAATAACAGATGTCGTTAATCCTTCTGAAAAACTGCAACTCATTGGCATTTCTGGAATATAATCATAATTCCTTGGTTCTGCTTGTATATAAAATTCCAAGCAACTATGACCCTGTTCTGAATCAAGTAGCCATGCTAAATTGTAATCATCATCTATGGGTAAAATAGTCTGACGTAACCCCGAAAAATCTTTGAACATATGCCTAGCATATAATTTCAAAAGAAACTGGTTGCGATCGAACCCAGTGATATCATATATTTTATCTAATAATTGTAGAAAATTAATTGTACGCCGTATAGTTGTACCTCTTGATGGACCACGATCATATCGGACGAACTCAGAATCTTGTATAATATTACCCCCCAATAAAATAAAACTTGAATAGACATATTTTGATAACTATAGAAAACTATTACTAGTAGCTAATAAAATCTTTTCTGATGTAGAAGATCAGCTAAGAGGCGGAGGGTTTTATTTATAGCACATTTAGTGCCGCCAACTCAGTTGGCGAGACTATTATAATAATGTCACGCCAACTCAGTTGGCGTGACCCTATAAAACAAAGGTCACGCCAACTCAGTTGGCGTGACTACTATTCAACGTTGGTCACACCAACTGAGTTGGCGTGACCAATATTTATTATGGTCACGCCAACTCAGTTGGCGTCACCTATTGGACCCGCCAACTGAGTTGGCGGGTAAGGTTACTTTTTAAATTAACAAATTTTTCAGGTTATTTTTGAAATTGTTTATTTTATTAGGGATCAGTTGGCGGGTAAGGTTACTTTTTAAATTAACAAATTTTTCAGGTTATTTTTGAAATTGTTTATTTTATTAGGGTTATTTAATTAAATAACCCAGTACTCGAGCATGGGAAATTAAAGCTCAAACTTGACTTGAGTCATGGCGACTCGAGCTCGGCTTTGTCAAGCATGGATCGAGCCACTTACAATTTCACAAAAGGATTGACTTGCTTGCATCTCTCTATCAATCCTAGTGAAGAATTATTGTCCCTCTTAATATGAAATGTGGGTTTATATTATATTTAGGATAAATTCATATTATGGTTCATGACAAGAGATGTCATTAAGGTCTATAGTTGGCTGTCACAACCCTAACGCTACCCTCATCCTTTACCCTGGCTTGGGACATGAAGCGATACATATCACATGTAATGCACAGAGACAGATCTACAGTATGGGCTAGGGTGAGTTTTAGCCTACCTATCATTTCCTAAAATTATTATATTTTTATGTTTGTTTAAGATGTATGCAAGAAGGGGGTGTGGTGCAGGTAATAGAGGTGGTTATGTGTTGGTGTTGGGTTGCGAGTTCGAAACTCAAGCAGCTCATTTCATAAAACTATTAGATTTTTATTACATAATATTTTTGGATGTATTTTAAAAAAGTTTAATGTTAAAATTATGTTTAAAAATAATTTCATACTTATTTGTCTCATTTATTTAATTAATTAAAATTATGTTTAAAAATAATTTCATTACAAAATATTTTTGGATATACGTCATTTTTTGTAAATTCTTTTAAAAATTTTCTTGTAATTTTTTTTTCTATCTAAATTAAACTCAATGTATATATTAATTTGAAGTTTAGATTAAATGAATTATAAAATATTTATATAAAAGATTGAGAATGAAGTTATGCATATGGAAAAAGATATTATTAAATAATAGCTAACGTGTATACGAACGAAGTGTTTATACAAAAAATATTTAAAGGGGCTCCGCCCCGAACCCCCACAACGGGGCTGCCGCCCCCTTGACCCCCGCATTGCCTTCGCATATAGCCCCCAATGCAAAATTCATAGCTACTCCCCCGGTGATGCATATTATTGGCAGAGTTATATTATATCTAAGGATCATGATAGATAACAGATTTAAAAAAAGAACTTTTACTAGATCACTTTTTATGATTAGAATAAACAAAACAAGCAACACAACTCTTCTGTTCACAACAAAGAAATATCAGCTTATAGATTTGTGTTCACAAAACCAACAACTCGTGATAAAAATGAAGCAGAGGGAGGACAATAAGCAACAACACCAGTGAGCGTGCTCACCATTAAGACGATGTCATACTAGCATTTAGGTATTGACTAATGAATTCCCCACATCAATCACAAACCGGTACCTGACATCTGACTTGGCAAGACGTTCCATGGCTGAGTTGACCTCGTCCATACGGATGAGTTCGATGTCCGAAGTTATGCCATGCTTCCCACAAAAGTCGAGCATTTCTTGAGTCTCTTTTATGCCACCAATGTCGCTTCCCCCGACAAGCTTCCGCCCTGTATCATAGAAAAGAGTAACGACACTAGATTACTAATGCAATTATGGGTCAGCCCCTCCTCACAAGACCTTTTTTTCCTTTCCCAAGTACACAAATGCCTAAACAAGGATTTGTCTTACCCAAAACGAGAGGGAAAATAGGTAGCTCCAGGGGTTTATTTGGGAGGCCAACCGTAATTAGTTTCCCGTTCATTTTCAGCAAACCAAGCAACGGGGCCAAGGAATGAACTGCAGCAATGGTGTCAATAATGAAATCCATCGTCCCAAGAGCAGCCTGCAACAATCAGAAACCAAATCTTTGACGCACATATCAAAACCCATTAGCAGCATTAATCTTTACTTTATAATAACTTCAGTAATAACCAATATTTATGTCGCTCATAAAAAATAAATTTTTTTTTTTTTTTGAAAAGGCAAAAACACATTATATATTAAAATAAGTACCAGAGGTACTCAACAGTTACAAAAAAGTAATAAAAGGCAATATCCCAAATCGCATCCTAAACTTACAAACTAACTAAATAGCTAATAAATAAATAATTGGCTCATAAAAAATAAATTTGAACCATGTAATTGAAACATGGGATCAATGACTCACTAAGCAACTTTTAAGCTGGAATCGTCATTGGAATATCTCACATTTTTGTTTTTACAACGTTCACACAACCAAACTGCCACAGCTTGATTATATTACAGTAAATTTTGGCTAAATGACCAGGTCACACCTCAATTTCCAGTAAAGCGGATGGAACTTATCCACCGGCAACACAGATAACTTGATTCATTTAAAGGTAATAACATTCATCCCATCTAACTTAAATTGCACAAAATTTATTATTTAAGACAAAAAACTAATCAATCACCTTCAACTGAGCAGGATCAGAACTGACAACGAAAGCATCAGCACCAAGCTTGTTAATGGCTTCATCTGCCTTCTCCGAAGACCTACTAATAACAGTAACTTTCAACCCAAAAGCCTTACCGAACTTGACAGCAACATGGCCAAGTCCACCAAGTCCAGCCACACCCAAATGCTTCCCAGGTTGATCAGTCATTCCGTAGTACTTCATCGGGCTGTAGATCGTGATCCCAGCACAAAGCAAAGGTGCGCCTGAATCCGAGGGAATGTTGTCTGGAAAACGAAGCACAAAATGCTGGTCGACAACGATTATATCAGAGTAACCACCATAAGTCTTTGTTCCATCTTTATCTAACGCGTTGTACGTATAAACCATTTTGGGACAGTAGTTCTCCAAGTCCTGTTCGCAGATACTGCATGTCCTACAGGAGCCTACTATCACTCCTACGCCAACTCTGTCCCCGACCTTAAATTTTTGAACATTTTCTCCGGTTTTGGTCACAAGACCGACCATTTCATGTCTGTGAACAAGAACAGTAGTCACATTGTAACCCGAAGCTTTCCTTGGACAAACCCAAAAAATCAGGCAGCAAGCATGTAAAAAGTTTTTTAGGTGACCATTGGTATGAGATCATTTTTAAATTCAAAATAACATTCAAACTAAACTAAAATACAAAGTACGTAATATTTGAAATCTGACTTCAGTTGTTCATGGATGCATCTATAAAAATATTCCTAGAGTAAGCAACAGTTAGACAATTTCAGATCAGTATGCAGCTACAAGAACATAAATCAAAGACAAGTGAACTTATAATAAATTAGGAGCGATAAGCATTTTCAGATCTTTGTGATATTAAAATCTTACCCAGGAACAAGGGGGTAATTCGTGTAACCCCAATCATTCTTTGCGGCATGCAAGTCTGTGTGGCAAACTCCGCAGTATAGTATTTTGATTGTTACATCTTCAGCACCATTTTCCCTGTCGGACAAAAGCAACGACTTTTCAGTACGTGATCCTGATAGGAGTGTCCACCGGCTGTGCGTGGCAGACCTTGAACCCAATTTTAGCTTCGTATAGATTTTTTAATTTTTGGGTTTCGATTTATTACCGGGGTGTCACCAGGGTTAGAAACCCTAATTACATTATAATATTCCACGAGACGAAAGAATTGAGTTAGACCCGACCACGGTTCACAACCGTCAGTTAGACGGTTCAGAACTGCCGGTTAGACGGTTCAGAACCGCCGGTTCAAAAAACATCGACCCTTAACCTTAACCTTCCTTGACGGTTTCGATTACGGTTCATGAACCGCCGGTTACGATTCCGATTACGGTTAACCAACGGTTACGGTTACGGTTACGGTTTGACCTTTACTTTTTAAACAAAATTAAAATATTATTAACATTTGAAATAAAGTGTAAAATGTGTTTTCATCCATGGATTAAATATAAAATAACGTGAAATAAATTCAAGCTCAGATAATTAAAATTTGTAAGATATATTTGTTTGGTTAATATATATAAATTATAACACTATATTTAGATCAACAAGGCTCTTATAGCTTAGTGGTTGAAGCTAATTATTCAACTTGGAGGTCATGAGTTCAAATCTAAACCATAACATATACTTTAAATTTAAAAATGTAAAAAAAATTAAAATAACCCTTGAACCGCCGGTTAACCGACGGTTCACGGGTTAGCAAAATTATGACCCTTAACCAGTCATTCTATAGACGGACCAGTTACGGATCCGACCCTTCGAACCGTTGACCCTGTTAACCAACCCGTTGACCACGGCCCGGTTCCGAGCCGGTTCAGGGTCGATGATGACCCTTGGTCGGGTCTAAATTGAGTTCTTATAATTTTTAATTTCGTCATATCTCGTGAGAACTAGCTATTGTTTTTGGAAATATAAGTAAAGTTTTGATAGTTTAATATTTATTATTAATATATTAGGGTTATTGGCATCAAACCCATATGATGTTTTCAAATATGCAGATTACACCCATATGGTTTGAAAATATATAGTTTATTAATATTTGGTTTGTAAAAATAAGCAGTTTATCCAATTTAGTTTGTGAATATATGCAAAACACCCATATCTCTGTATGATGTTTTGCAAAACGGAGGGAGTAAAATGTATATTTTGAAACCATAGGGGTTAAACGTACTATTTATAAACCACGAGAGAGTAAATTGTTTATTAGAGATTTCACATTGTGTAAAATACATATTTACAAACCACATGGTTGAAATGTTCAATATCTTTTTATAACTCAATTCTTAAAACGTCAAGGACTAGTAGAGGTAATTAAATTACCATGTGAGACATTATAACTTTATTTAAATAAATATACTAAAATTCAATTTATTCTAAAAACAAAAATCAGATCGTTTCATTTTAAATGGAATGATTTTGTCTCCTAAATATATAGCTATTAAAAATTACTCAAAGCTAAATTTATAAATAAAATACAAAATATTAAATGTTATGATATATATCATTGCCAATAATTGACTGACACAATAATTATTCTCTTCGTTATAATAATTAAAAACATTATAATAAACATTTTAGAAAATTGGCACACTTGCCAAATAGGTGGTTGTGGTGTTATATTGTCATAAAATGAAAGATGAGAAATATTCAATGCATGTATTAATTCATTAAATAAAATGTTACATTGGCACATTAAATGCAACCAAATTAGTTGTATGGTTGTTGAAAACTTCCAATCCCTCATAAATATTCACAAGTAAAGTACTACGACACAATAGCCACACAAAGGAAAAAATCCAATATGATAAAATTCGATTTCAATAAAGATTTTGATCTGTTACATAATTTTTTTATTTCATCTACTATTTTAGAAATATATTAACATATTTTCAAATTCATTTTATGTTTGAGCAAAGGACACAGTCGATCAAGGGCATGTTTTGGATTGATTATTAAACTATTGCTTAAAGTTGAAAAATATTGATTTTAAACAAAAATATCGAGTGCTTGATATTAAAATAAAAAAAACAGTTTAATGAATTTTACATAATTTTTAAAAAAATAATAACAAAAAAGTGAGAAATCAAAGATTCAATGAGTCAAAAGCTGTTTTTCTTATCTGAAAAACAAATAAACATTTTTCAAAAGCAAATCAAACCGCTGCTTAAGTTGGCCCTCTTAACGTTTCTCTCTTTCTCTAGCATTATGTCATCTGCCGTGTGATTAAAGATCCAACTCAACTATATGCTAGATTAAACCGACCCAAGGATTCATATACGCGTGAAAATTGCTAAGATCACAAGAATATTAAGAGATTGAATACACATATTTTTGAACAGTTGGAAATTAAAACAAACTGTAATAGCAAAGAAAAAACAATTATGTATTTTATGGCGAAATGCAAACACATTAAAATTATACTTTTTCAAATAAGCCGAAATCATTTCATGACTAATTAACTGAATAGGTTAATAATAACATCGAAACAAAGATCGATACTGTTTTTTTTAATAAAGTGTAAAACAGATTAACCGTTCAGATTCGTTCAAATCAGCACACTAATGAAGAAGCAAAAATCTGCTCAATCTCAGTAAATATACACGAATAAACAGAGGGTGTATATATATGAAAAAATATACATTAGAATGTGTATAAACACAAAGATACGTACCTTCGCGAGAAGTGAAAAGGAGAGAGAACACCAGAGGCATCTGTTGCTGCCCAGCCAAAAGCTTTTTGCGTGATCTCTGCAGTTGTCGCCATTGTTTTTTTTTCTCTCTCGCAAAGCTTCTCAAATCTAAATTCCTTGCTGTATAATGTGAACGGATGCAGTAGTATGGCACGTTTTATTCATTACAGTGAGAGAGTGAAAGGGAAAATGCTACACGGCAGTGTTATTTAATAAATAAATAATTACCGTCTCATCCAAAAATCTTACTTTATAAAAAAAATATTAGACGATTTATTATTTATTTTTTAATACTTTTAGACCGATTTATTCATATTTTTTGGGAGACACATCAAGTGGATATTTATTATAAGTAAAATTATTATTTGTGAGTTTTAAATTCAAGACTTTGGTTTTAATTAGAGGATCTAATATCATAAAAAATTCATCATCTCATCCAAAAATCTAAATTTACAGAGAAATGAAATAATTTATTATTTATTCATCTCACACACCGAATATTTCATAACAGTAAAGTGTGGCGGCATATCTTACGCATGTGGACCCCAAAACGCATTTTATTATGCAATAATTTCCAATAAATCAGAGTGAATATTTTTCTATAAACATTATAACTTTCTTTTGGAAAATAATTTAGTTTATTTTAGAAAACAGTATCTTAATACAGTAGAAAAATATTTAATTTCATTCTAAATGAAAATTCTTTTTAACTAATTTTCACATATAAGAACTATAATTGCAACTATTATAATTTAATCAATTTAATTAAACTATTCGATTATAATAAACTACATTTAAATAAGACATTGAATAAAATATCGCATGTAATCTATTAAAATTGAGATGAAAATGGATTATTTTACGGTTTGTGGATTTTTAAATTTAAGGAAATAAACAAACATCTTATGTTTGTTTAAATGGTTAATATGTTTTTTTTAAAAAAAAGCTATTACAACCACTTGGAGGTACGAGGACGAAAACTCGAACACGAGACCTCATTCATTATATGTTTGGGAAGGAGACACACATAGACCCGAGGTCAACATCGACCCTGAACCGGCCCGGGACCGGCCCGTGGTCAACGGGCCGATTAACCGGGTCAACGGTTCGAAGGGTCGGACCCGTAACCGGCCCGTCTATAGAAGGGCCGGTTAAGGGTCATAATTTTTCTAACTCGTGAACCGTCGGTTAACCGGCGGTTCAAGGGTTATTTTAATTTTTTTTACATTTTTAAATTTAAAATATATGTTATGGTGTAGATTGGAACTCATGACCTCCAAATTGAATAATTAGCTTCAACCACTAAGCTATAAGAGCCTTGTTGATCTAAATATAGTGTTATAGTTTATATATATTAACCAAACAAATATATCTTACACATTTTAATTATCTGAGCTTGAATTTATTTCATGTTATTTTATATTTAATCCATGGATGAAAACACATTCAAACACATTTTACACTTTATTTCAAATTTTAATAATATTTTAAATTTTGTTTAAAAAGTAAGGGTCAAACCGTAACCGTAACCGTTGGTTAACCGTAACCGTAACCGTTGGTTAACCGTAACCGTAACCGGAACCGTAACCGGCGGTTCATGAACCGTAACCGGAACCGTCAAGGAAGGTTAATGTTAAGGTCGATGTTTTTTGAACCGTCGAACCGGCGGTTCTGAACCGTCTAACCGGCGATTCTGAACCGTGGTCGGGTCTAGACACACAACTTCTTTTAGAGGTCAAAATAAAACTAGTTAGTATATGACTTGGACCAGTCTCAACTATATAGAATACCCAAAATTTCGACTCAAATTAATAGGATACTCTTTGATGCGAACTATATGACTCAACATCCTTATTTGATCTAAACATTTAATTTGAATTCTATTGAACTCCCCATATTATATATATTCATTCAAGTTGAAATATTTTTGGAAACATAACCACATATTTGAATAATTATTTTTCTTGAAGCATAGCCATGGGAATTTAGAATGCTCAACACTTACCAATAGGGAGACAGAGCTCCTCTCAAAATTGAGATAGAGTTGTTGCTTACAATTTCATAAGCATCAAGTATATGCTTCCTATTTTCTCGATCTTTAAGCCATTAACTCCTGTGATATGCCTATTCCAAAGTAAAAACTATTGGGGTATTGGGAAGATGTTTAACTTAGTTTATAAACGATTATCAAGAACTCTTATAATAACTTAAGTAAATTATTAGCCTATAGCAAAATACGCGTACATAGTAGTTTCTAGCGATTATATTTTGCGCCGTCTCTTGTAACCTTTTATAGAGAGAATTTTAGTGTTGACTAATCCAAAAAGGAAGTAACCAATTGACCAGACCACTCTAAGAAAGTCTGAATTTTCCACGGAAGCCGGCTCGAAATATTTGATCTTAGGTGCATTTTCCTCTGCGGCCAAATCGAAAGTCCTTGAGGGGATCTCTTACTTCATTGGAACGGGAACTATGTCAAGCACCAACAAGAATACCGAGAAATAGATAATATACAGAACAATATTATTTATGAGAGTCACCTCTTAAACATGTGATCTTAAACACGCGAGATAAAATATTATATGCACGAGACCATTTTTTGAATCTATAGGATCATCTCTAGATTTTCAGTATAAGTCGATTGATAAAATAAACTACAACAAGGGGATCGGATTATGAAGTAGTGCGATTGTAATATACATGCAAAACATTATTTTTGTAACATGTTCTGATAATTTTATAAAATAACATTATGGAACTAATTAATTCTATATAACGAGGACGGATATAAAGTAGTAACTAACTTATTTAATAACCGTCCTAATTATTTAATCATGTCTTTTTTAAATCAATTGTTTTACAATGAAAATACTGGTCTTTGCTCCTTTCATATTTATTGAGTGAATGATTATCATATTTAATTATATTTTATTTACACCATGTTGCTGGAAAGGCTACATAAAAAAAATGAATAAAAACGATATATTAAAGGGGTCAAAAATGATTAGAAATACTAAAAGAAATGGATAAACAGTTAGATAAACAGTTAGACAAATGACTGTAGAAAGAGAATAAATAATGACTATATGGTTGTTAAAATTAATATAATTCCTATAAATTAATAAGGATTATGATTTATGATGTTGTATTTAGAAATTTATGAAATATAATGTGAAATGATAATATTAATATTGAGAATTTACAATATATATTAGCTAGTATATAAGATACATGTGTTAATTCACTCTTTACCAATTGGTTTTGAGTTGAAACATCATGTATTCTTAGCATGATATCCGAGCGAGCTTTTCACGTGATTAGCAATTTCGCTCGCATGCTCACTGTTACCCACTTTGTCAATCTACGAGTTTGACTTATATAATGTCACACGTGAGTGAGAGAACGTATTGATTTGTCTCATAATGAGAATTTACAAGCTATTTTAACTCTATATAAGATATATGAGTTACTCCACTCGTTATCAATTAGTTTTGAGCTGGAACCCCATACATTCTTAACATGTAACAAGTTGTTAAACATCAAAGGTAATATTTTCATGCACCAATGTTATATGTTCGTGCATCAATTACTTTTTGTAATTTTCGTGCACCACTATAATATATTCATGCACCAGTGTTATATTTTTGTGCACCAATGCTATATGTCCATGCACCAGTTACTCTTGCAATTTCATGCACCAGTAATTTTTCATGCACCCGTTGTTTTTTTGCAAATTTCGTGCATCAATTAATTAACACAAAGTTCATGCACCAGTGTTAATTAACTGATGCACAAAATTTACAAAAAAGCAACTGGTGATGCACGAAACATAAAATTAAGTAAGTACTGCACGAATCATTGAAATTCATGTATCAGTTATTGTATTTCATACACCAGTTGCTTTTTTACAAATTTTGTGGATCAGTTAATCAATACAAAGTTCGCGCACCAGTGTTAATTCACCGATGCACGAAATTTACAAAAAAGAAACTGGTGATGCACGAACCATACAATTAAGTAAGTGATGCACGGACCACTTTTACCAGCGTTATATTTTCGTGCACAAATTATTTTTTTGTAATTTCATGCACTAGTTATTTAAAACACGTTCGTGCACCACCAGTGTTATATTTTCGTGCACTAATTACTTTTTTGGAGCTTTCGTGTACCAGTGCTATATTTTCGTGCATCACTGTATTTTCATGCATCATCATAATATTCACCAATTAACAAATTAGAACCAATGTTCTAGTCAAGTCACGTTCAATGTAGACATCATCGAGTTTGTAACACTTTTACCAGTGTTATATTTTCATGCACCAGTATTATATTTTCGTGAACCAATTATTATTTTTTATATTTTTCTGCTCCAAGATTATATTTTTCACCACTATCCAATATTAAGTTCGTGTACCAATTACTTTTATAAGATCGTGGACCAGTTAGTTTAAGTATCATGCACCGGTTAATTTTATAAAGTTTGTGCACCAGTTAGTTAAATTTCGTGCACTAGTTACTTTTATAAGTTCGTGCACTAAGTACGTTTATAAGCTTGTGCACCAGTTAATTTATAAGTTTGTGCACCATTAGGTTCGTGCACCAGTTAGTTAAGTTTAATGCAACAGTTACTATATAAATTCGTGCACCAGTTACTTTTTATAAGTTCGTGCACTAATTACGTTTATTAGTTTGTTCACCAGTTAATTTTATAAGTTTGTGCACTATTAGGTTCGTGCACCAGTTAGTTAAGTTTCATGCAACAATTACTTTTATAAGTTCGTGCACCAGTTACTTTTATAAGTTCGTGCATCAATTACTTTTTATACGTTTGTGCAACAGTTAATTTTTATAAAATGCACGCTATTAGCGGACTTCACATTTATCTTGACATAATGAATTAATCATACAAAATATTGATAATAACTCCAGAGTTTTCTCTTCCTAGATGAAACAAGAATCAAATAACAATCCAATTTTTTTTATCAACAAAAAATCAATTATAGAGATTGGAAGTAATAAACAAATCTTCCCTCTTCACAACCCCATCATCAAATAGCTTCTTTAGGACTAAACCAATCTGACACAAAAATTCAAGAGCTTGGAAGTAATAAACAAATCTTCTCTCTTCACAACCCCATCATCTAATAGCTTCTTCAGGACTAAACCGATCTGACAAGAAGTGAAAAGTGTATTTCAGTTTCATCGACTTCTAAACAGTCATGTACCAAGCAAAGATGCTATAAACAAAACTTAAACTTAACAAATTCTGTGATTTGCGTTCTTTAGAGACAATCATGATCAAATTACCATCATTAATTTGAATATCAAAAGCTGAAGCAAGCTAAATACTAACCCTAGAGTAACCTACACTCTTCAAAATGAAGAAATTAGAACTCAAAAGTAACATACTTAGCATAATATTAACAAAAAGCAGTTTAGCAAGTGCGGTAAGAACATGATGGCATAGCAGGAAAAAAAATTAACATACATAAACTATTATTATCACATAGACTAATTATCAAAATTAGTTTGCAGCCGCCGCAAAATCATCGTCATATCCTCCCTCAATACCCCACAAATCAACAAACCCTTTACACTTCTTCAACCTCTCTCTCCAAGCTAGCATACATGAGGTATCAATCTATCTTTCTCTGTTTAAAAATTTAATCGGAAATTCGGCATATTTGATGATGGTTAGTCCCGGGGAGAAGGTGTTGAGTCCACTTTAAGTCCACTTTAGGTTACCTTACGCGGCAATCTCAGAAATTTTAAGTCTCTTCCTTTCAGCACTTCGTTCGAGCTCTTCCTTTCACCACTGCGATTCAAATCTCCTCGTAAATCTCTATCGCCAGTAACTGTTTCTTACAGTTGGTTTTTCTCTTCATCTCTTCGGTTTTCCATTCCATCACTTTGTTCCAGGTATTTTTTTTCCAAATATGGTATCTATGTGTGTATGTGTGTAAGTGTGTGTGTGTATATATATATATTCATCGGTGTTTGTGCTTCTTTGCTCGTTTCCAGAATTTACAGCCTGAAACTTGCAACGAAGAAGATGACCCAGAAAAAAATTAATCGGTGCACGAAAAATATAAAAAGTAACTGGTGAACGAAATTATGAAAAGTAAACTGGTGCACGAAATATATAAAAAGTAACTGGTGCACGAAACTTATAAAAAGTAACTGGTTCACAAAACTTATAAAAAGTAACTGGTGCATGAATTTTAAACTAACTAGTGCATGGACTTCTAAAAGCAATTGATGCACGGACATATAAAAGCAATTGATGCACGAAAATTAAATCATCAACTGATGCATGAAACATAGAAAAAGTGTGTGATGCACGAACCATAATCTCAAGTGGGTGATGCACGAACCATAAGCGCAAATGGGTGATGTACGAACCATACAATTAAATAAGTGATGCACAAACCATTTAATTTCGTGCACCAGCTATTGTATTTCGTGCTCCGATTATTTTTTTTTTAAATTTCATGCATCAGTTAATTAACACAAAGTTCGTGCACCAGTGTTAATTAACTGATGTACGATATTTGCAAAACAATAACTGGTGATGCACGAACCATACAATTAAGTAAGTGATTCACGAACCATTTAATTTCGTGCACCAGTTGTTTTTTTACAAATTTCGTGCATCAGTTAATTAACACAAAGTTCGTGCACCAGTGTTGCATTTTCATGCATCGATGTTATATTTTCGTGCACCAACGTTATATTTTCGTGCACCAACGTTATATTTTCGTGCACCAATGTTATATTTTCGTACAAAGGTTACTTATTTTGCAAATTTCATGCTCCAGTTATTTTTCGTGCACCAGTGTTATATTTTCGTGAACCCGTTATTTTTTCAATTTCATGCACCAGTTATTATCTTATTGTGCACCATCTGAAAACCCTAACCCTAAAATATATATTCTTCATCGTCAAGTTTCAGCAGCCGTCGCCTCCTATTTTCCAACTCATTATTCTCCACCCCACCAGAGCATGAGCCGCCGTCGTCACCTTACGTTTATACATCTCCACCACCACCTCCTTACGTATATGATATACGATATATCCATCCCCTCCTCCAACTTCACCATCCCCGCCACCATACTGCTAATAATAATCAATTATATGCCCACTAACAGCTTCAAATAATAATTAACGAGAAGAAAAATAAAATAAAAAGAAAAGTCCACAAATCGCGACAATCATAATTCTACCATTGAATATAAGGTCAATCCACTCGATCAGAAAACAAAAAAAAAATTTGTAAAGAAATAAAGTGAGAGATGAGGAATGAAGAGATAAAGGAGACCCAACAAACCTCAATCCCATCTCACGTGGCAAAATTGATGGAGGAATGGGAAAAGGAAAAGGGTGGAGATTGAGTAATGGGCTAGGGTTTCTGTGGACTGAAGAAATTGTGTATTGACAGGAAGAAAGAGAATACGCAATGTTACTTTAGTAAACAAGAAAGAGTTAAATATAACAAATGTCCAAAAAATGGATCTATGTGAATAAACTTCTTTTAAATTTGAATTTAATTGCATATTTGTTTTTGCTGACTTAAGTAAATTTAGTTCCTGGCATCCCTACAATTCCCTCAAGATTTAATGGGTTATAATCTAAACTAGGTAGTCCAGTTAGATTTTGCGTTGGGTTACCCAATGGGTATACCGTTTTAGCCCATTTAGCTAAGGTAGCAGCCTCATGTGATATATTATAATTAATTTTTTAATTGGAAAAATACTAAAATTTTAAGGCTTTACTTTTACAATATTTTGCATGCACCAATGTTTTCATTTTACTATATATATCGAATCCAAATTCCACATTTGCGGATATTTCTTTGGCTGCGTGCTGGTATTTTATTCAATTCTTGATATATAGAACAAAAAACAGAAACATCATCTTGCATAATGGAAGACTGCTTACTTTAGGTTCAAGGTAACTCGATCACTTCCTGGACCCAGCACATAGCTAGAGCTTTGTGCACCGGGATTTGCTTTTTCTTGATATATAGAACAAAAGGTGGAAAAAAAAATACAAATTGAACTCGTTTTTCACATCTTCTTCTCCAAATATCGAGTTTTATACAGTATTGGACGCAGTTGTTATGAGTTCTTGCTTTTTATATCAACTTAAAGTAGTAGATCGATCGATAGTTCCTTGTACATGCACACGTCCTCGTTAATGACTCTTCAACTTTGAGAAAGTCGTCAAAAGTCGAAGTAAAAGTAGCCAAGGCTAAACCACGCCCAGCGCTCTTTTATTCATTTATTGACAACGACTCTGTGCCAATTTTATATACATTTTTTCCTCCATGTGGTTTGCAACGAAACATGAAGTAACGAATTGGTTTCTTCTTTTTGTCAAATTTGTATCACCAATTCATTATCCTAGTGATTAATATAATTGGTTCATTAAAAGGTAGATATCGGATTGAAGTTTCATGGATAATCAAGGGGTTACTTTCATTGATTAGGTCCTTTATAATGGTTGGCAACGGATAACTTCTTTCATAAAGATGCAAGATCACATACATTAGTATCTTGGGTTTCTTCCCTCTTTCCCAAAGCTACCAACTTTTCCCTCTACTTTCAATGTTTTCGGCTTCTCATCGCAAAACAAAACAAAGCCCTCGTGTCTATTTCTTTTTCTAATGTAACCACATCGTCAATTCAATCCCCAAAGCTGGGGATAGGCTGCTGTCTTTCGTTATTATTACTTTGTCGCATATAATCTCACATTGAACATGCAAACTTGATGCAAGAAGCTTGCGCTGTGCATGGGATCCTGTTGTTTTAACCTCTATTTCGATCATCAATAGATTGTCACTGGGGCGTAGCCAGGAATTTTGTATAGGGGGGCTGAAGGCGAAAGTATTGTGGGGGTTCAATATTTTTTTTTTGAGATCCATTGCCTGTGGTCTATTCATTTCCTACTGGGGAAAATAAAAAATGGATTCACAAACTTTTTTAATTGACCTAAAATAATCGTTGATAAAAACCGACGGGTTAAAATATAAATATTTCAATCTTCCACTGAGTTATCTAGCAAATGATTTTATAATTTTTAAAATCAAATATTTTTTGGACAATTTACCTTGACGTTGAAGCTGATTATTGAATGGATGATGGCAAGCCGATGATGATGAGTGAAGGACCAATGGTGAGCAATGAAAGATGATGGATAAATTTTGAGTTTATCCTTGTAGGGATTTGAAAGCCACTCAAAAAATAAAAAAAATTGGGTTGATCGGTATATTTAACCTTAATTTATGAGCCGCATAAAACTAATTTTTTTTTTTTTTTTTTTTGGGCTTGTGTTGGCTGCTTGATCCCCCCAAAGCCCTTGTATATGATATGCCCCTGGATTGTCAATCTTGATACGGACATTGATTGATGCACAAGGTTTTTTTTTTTTTTTTTCCTTCAATGATTTAGCAAAGAGGACTCGTGATACTAATGCTGTCGTTTGTAAGGAAAATGGGGAGAACACCATCGACGGACAGGATTTTGGCCATGTTATGCATGATATATACCATTTGGAGGGCACGCAATCAAAGGTGGACTTGTATATTTTCTTGCCAAAAACTTTTCGAAAAAGCCCAGCCAATATCAAATCCATGTATCTTCAATCACCCTACATCAATAACATCTGTATTTTGTTTCGAGATTGCAATCTGTGGCCTGCCCTCACGAGTTCTTTAGCACGTTTTTTTTCTTAATCTAATTCTTCATTTTCATTTTCAAGCCATCCACTTTATAAAAGTTTCTGATCACAGCCTTGCACACAATAGGAAACTCTTTGAGAACGAGGATCCTTCTATTAATAGTCTACAACAACAATTACTATTAAATCTTTGATTCTAATAGATTATAGTAGACTGCTATTGTATATTAATTAAAACAATTGGATTTGATCATAGCCCAATTTTTTTTAAAGGTAAAAAAGAAAGCGTAATGAAAATTAAGTTCAATTCAAGTTGATAGGACAATAAGGATTTAACTAGGGGTGGGGCAACGAGTTTGGGTTTTTGGGTTCCCACCAGATCCGATGGATATTTTGGTACCCGAAACGTAATTTGGTTAACCGAATCATTCGTGTTCGGGATAAGGATTTGATTTTAGGATACCCGTATCGTGAATACCCGATCAACCTGACCTGATTCCTAATTCTAAACCTATATTTAAAGTTTTTTTTTATATATAAAAAGATTCGGGTAGTCGAAACCCAAATGTATCATACATATTCGGGTTTGGGGTCTAATAGAATTTGGAATACCCAAAACCCACTATGATCTACCTCGCATATAACACGGGTAGTTCGGCCATGGTGTCAGGGCATTTTCCTGACTCCAGATCGGACGGCCTGAAGTGTTTTGGGAAGTGGGGTCCTACGCCCAAAAATCACTTTAGGCCACCCTATCTATCTTTATAACAAGGCCATAAGGGTAGGGTCGAACTACCCATTGCCCCATACCCAAAAATCACTTTAGGCCATCTGATTTACCTTCATGACAAAGCCATAAGGGTATGGTCGAACTACCTATAGCCCCATATAAGACCCCACTCCCCCAAAACACTTCAGGCCATGCGATCTACCTTTATGACAAGGCCATAAGGGTAGAGGAAACTACCCATAACCCCATATAACACTCGATGGTGAAAGTTTGAGGATAAATGTGGCAGATTAAAATTAGCACTAGGATTGAGTGACTAGCTTTAAATTGGTGGCTATTTTAAAAATCTATTTTGGACCAAAAGTTGTCACATTCCATGAAATTGTAGTTAAATGCATAGGCTCATGTCTTTTTTTAAATAAAATAAAATAAAAAATTGCATCTAAAGCTCAACTTTATTGCTTTATATTACTTTTGTTGGACGGTAGATTCCATTTAAACACGAATTATCAGTATCTACATAAACTAAAGTTTTGAACCACATGTCAAATAAAAATTGCTTGGGATATATAATATATTTTTTAATTTTTTTCTTGGATACAAATTATTTTTTGAAAAATAATAAATTGTGTTTGTTTAGAGGTTAAAATTACTTTTGATTTGAAATATATATATACATATATATATATACATATATATATATACATATATATATATATATATACATATATAGTCTTCGAGTTATGTTATCCTTTTGTTCTGTATTGTTAGATTCAGAGGAGGATGCAGGATTTCCGGAAAGGGGGCAAAAAAATTAAAAATAAAATGAAGGCCGAAAAAAATTTACCGAGTCAAAAAATAATTTGAGGAGAAGCAAAAATTAACTTTTGAGAAGTAAAATACAATTTTTAGAGGGTAAAACTATAATTTTTAAATTTTTGTTTTTAGGTAATAACAAAAAAAAAAAATGGGGCAAGGGGGTGCCATAGACTAGGGACCTCAAACTAGTATTGGATTAATATTGAATTTTGACGAGTTATATGACAAAAATGAAACGAAAAATAGCTAAATCACATGATCAAAATTGTAATTTTCTTTCTTAAAATAACATAAAAGACATACATAGTTGATGCTTAAGAATACAATTTAAGATATATATATATATATATATATATTGATGTCATATGACATATTGACTTCCTCGGGTAAAATCCCCCGAAGAACCGAACAAGTCTTTTATCGAACAGGAGGACACCGAACAGATAGCACCGATCAGGGTTTTACCGAACAGGAGAACACCGAACAGAACAGCTGCTAAACCCTTCTCGGTTTTTTGGTCAAAGACTAGCGGAAGACCCGGAGATAACCAACAAATCAACCGGAGTGGATAAACGTGCAGTAATGAGGCGCGAATTTATCGGACACGTTTGGCTCCAGTTAAGCCACGATCAGAGGACATCGTGTTCCGAATCTCCCGCGAACCAATCACTGGGAACATCCCTATAAATTCCCGCAGATGGTTTCATAGCAGGGGGTTGGAAATTTTTCTATACAAAAAGACTTCGAAGAGAGCAAATTTACTTCTGTCGGTCATTTTTATTATTTTCTGGGATATTTCTATAAGTCTCTGGGCGATTGTAAATTGTGTCCCAGGAGTCCTGTAATCAAGAAAAAGTGTGATAGTGAAGCTTTTACTGGACAATGTCCCGTGGTTTTTCTCTCAATTTGAGGGTTTTCCACGTAAAAATCTTGGTGTGTTCATCTTTATTTTTCGTTAACACTTCATTTTACCTTATACCTAAAATAACGGTTCACATCATTGGCACCGTCTGTGGGATCGGGATGTTTGGTCCACGTTTAAACTTAAAATTGCCTAAGTGTTTGTGCTCGGGGTAGCGAGTTTGTTCGGAATTTTGATTGTTTACTCGTGGGATCGGGATGTTTGGTCCACGTTTTAAACTTAAAATTGCCTAAGTGTTTGTGCTCGGGGTAGCGAGCTTGTTCGAAATTTTAATTGTTTACTCGTGGGATCGGGATGTTTGGTCCACGTTTAAAATTAAAATTGCCTAAGTGTTTGTGCTCGGGGTAGCGAGCTTGTTCGGAATTTTAATTGTTTACTCGTAGGATCGGGATGTTTGGTCCACGTTTTAAACTTAAAATTGCCTAAGTGTTTGTGCTCGGGGTAGCGAGCTTGTTCGGAATTTTAATTGTTTACTCATGGGATCGGGATGTTTGGTCCACGTTTAAACTTAAAATTGCCTAAGTGGTTGTGCTCGAGGTAGCGAGCTTGTTGGAATTTTAATTGTTTAGTCGTGGGATCGGGATGTTTGGTCCACGTTTCAAACTTAAAATTGTCTAAGTGGTTGTGCTCGGGATAGCGAGCTTGTTCGGAATTTTAATTGTTTACTCGTGGGATCGGGATGTTTGGTCCACGTTTTAAACTTAAAATTGCCTAATGTTTGTGCTCGGGGTAGCGAGCTTGTTTGGAATTTTAATTGTTTACTCGTGGGATCGGGATGTTTGGTCCACGTTTTAAACTTAAAATTGCCTAAGTGGTTGTGCTCGGGGTAGCGAGCTTGTTCGGAATTTTAATTGTTTACTCGTGGGATCGGGATGTTTGGTCCACGTTTTATACTTAAAATCGCCTAAGTGGTTGTGCTCAGGGTAGCGAGCTTGTTCGGAATTTTAATTGTTTATTCGTGGGATCGGGATGTTTGGTCCACGTTTTAAACTTAAAATCGCCTAAGTGGTTGTGCTCGGGGTAGCGAGCTTGTTCGGAATTTTAATTGTTTACTCGTGGGATCGGGATGTTTGGTCCATGTTTTAAACTTAAAATCGCCTAAGTGTTTGTGCTCGGGGTAGCGAGCTTGTTCGAAATTTTAATTGTTTACTCGTGGGATCGGGATGTTTGGTCCACGTTTTAAACTTAAAATTGCCTAAGTGTTTCTGCTCGGGGTAGCGAGCTTGTTCGAAATTTTAATTGTTTACTCGTGGGATCGAGATGTTTGGTCCACGTTTATACTTGAAACATTGTTATTGTTTTATAGAAGAAAATAGCAAAGTGAGTAATTTTATTCATGAACGAAAAGAAATACAAGAAAAAGTAAAAGTTCTACTCTACGGGTGAAATAGCTCTTCAGGGAGGCTTTCTAAGGTATCCCCGACATCAAGAAAATCTTTTGAAGCTCCTTCGGGAGGGTAGCCTTGAGATCCAAATTGGCTAACACATGCTTCAAATCCGTGGTCAAAAAACTTAGAAGCACGGTCAGCCACCAGGTTGCCATACTCCGGAGACTTCAAAAACTCGGCCTTCTTCGTAAGCCAGAATTCTTCCATACGAGCAGCAGTGGAAGATTTCTCTTGAGCAAGTTGCTCAGAGACAGATTGATATTGCTCAGCCATGGATTTATACTGCTCCGATAAAGTAGAGTTAGCATTTTCCAGATCGGTGAATTTTGTCCGCTCCTCTGCAAGGGCCTTCTCCGCTTTATTCCGAGCTGACACCAGGGCCAAGTGCCGCTCCTCCAGAAGACTCACTGATTTCTTCAGGTCCTCACCCATACTTTCCGGTTGCCTGATGCGCTTCTGGTTATGGCCATCGGCTGATCGTATTGAATGAAAACGGGTGAGAAGTTCACCCACCATCATGTGGGCCTGCATAAAAGCATATAAAAATAAAAACGATGAATGAAGGTACCAAAAGATGCAAGTGGGGAAGATTAATTGGTAAAAGTGTATACCTGAGTAAAGGAGGATGAGAAGTCATTCACCAGGTTGCTGAAGGTCAATTCACCGAGATACTTACGGTCGGCTGAATTGGGGGTGTAGCAAAAAATAGATTGGGAGGCTTTCGGGTCGGGTTTTTTCAGTAAAGGGACGCTGGGAGAATACGTCCAAGAAGGGATGTGGTATCTCGAGGGAGGCCGAGAAACACCAAGTGCAGGTTGGGAAGAGGCTCGGGGTTCGAAAGAGATGACAGAAGAAGATGTTTTCTTAAGAGGAGGTGCTTGGGGTGAAGAACTTGGACCTTCGGGAGTACCCCTCTTCCGGCGATGAAGAGCTTGAGTCCTCTCGGGAGAAGCCCTCTCCTCAGGAGGAGTCACAATCTCGACGGAAGGGGGAGGGGCGGGAGCAGTAACAACCTTAGAAGTTTGGCCTTTCTG
The DNA here is from genome assembly GCA_907163345.1 of Haberlea rhodopensis. NCBI lineage: Eukaryota > Viridiplantae > Streptophyta > Magnoliopsida > Lamiales > Gesneriaceae > Haberlea > Haberlea rhodopensis. The sequence continues at coordinate 5,041,928 of CAJQUN010000003.1, read as the reverse complement.
GCTCTTTTCCTTCAGCTTCTCGGCCATCCTAGCCTTCATCATCTTTGTTTCTGAAAAGAGCAGAGAAATGTTAGTCCGAACATAACATGTCGAAAGTAAAAAAAATGAGACTGCTTGAAAAGCACTCACCGAGGGGCATTTTCAAGGATGCACACTTCGGGCTCAGCTGGAACAAGTATAGCAGTCCGTCGTCAATCAGCTCCATCAAATTAAAACACTGATCGCCAAGTGCACGACGAACCGACAAATATGGTTCCTCCTCAAGGTGACCCTTGATTGACTCGCCCCTCGGGAGATTTTCCCTCCACTCCATAGGGCAATCCCAATGTTAGAGAGGACGAGCAAAAAAGTAAGAGTTTTTCCAGTTTTTTATGGACGAGGGGTATTTTTTGAGGAAGCCAACCCCTGTCCGAGAGGAAAAGTAAAAGAGCCCTATCTCTTTCTTGTTCAACTGAAAAAAACAATGGAAAAGTTCGGGAGTGGGGGTAAAACCCATAAAAGAAAGAACTATGAAAAAACCCGCTAATAATCGATAACTATTGGGAAATAATTGACTAAGAGAAACAGAGAAGTAGGAGGCTACTTCAATAAAGAAAGGAGGGATAGGAAAACGGAGGCCTCCTCGGAGCTGGTCTATATAAAAAGGAAAATACCCCTTAGGGGTAAGTGGGGACGAGATCCGGAAGGGGGAACAATAATAGAAGTCCCCTCGGAAATCCCCCATTTAGTTCGAATATTACTTAGGTGCTGAGTCAATTTGACCTCAGACTCAAAGATCTCGAACGAGGAACACGGGCTTTCACTAAATCTCGCTCTGTAGCAAGTCTCTGCTCTTGTATACGAGCAGCTGACGCAACAGAAGAGCTAAGAGTTTTGTCGCTATCAAAAGAAGAGGAAGAGGGTTGAGGAGAGGGGCTAAGAGCATCTCCCTCATTGAACATATCTATCGCCTGTAATGAAGAGTCGGCTGAGCAAGAAACCATACTTGGTGATTGAAAAATGAAGATTACTGGGGAAAGTTGTTCGATCGTCTGATGCTAGCTCGGAAGCAAAGTGCAGCAAATTAAGACAAATGAAGAAAAGTGACGGGTATTTATAGATGGGACCATATGAACAATCATTCAATCTTCACCGTCCAAAAATGATGGAATGAACGGTCATAAAGGTGCCTCGGGAAACGAAACGTCGCGGGGCATTTGAAATTTTTAGGCGGGAAAAAGGGCGGCAAGAAATCCCGAGCAGGTTAAAGTTAGGATTTTACCCGAAGGCAATAAAACAAGACTTCAAAAGTCTCGTCTTGCTTTACTTTAGGGGGTGAGGTGATGTCATATGACATATTGACTTCCTCGGGTAAAATCCCCCGAAGAACCGAACAAGTCTTTTACCGAACAGGAGGACACCGAACATATAGCACCGAACAGGGTTTTACCGAACAGGAGAACACCGAACAGAACAGCTGCTAAACCCTCCTCGGTTTTCTGGTCAAAGACTAGCGGAAGACCCGGAGATAACCAACAAATCAACCGGCGTGGATAAACGTGCAGTAATGAGGTGCGGATTTCTCGGACACGTTTGGCTCCAGTTAAGCCACTATCAGAGGACATCGTGTTCTGGATCTTCCGCGAACCAATCACTGGGAACAACCCTATAAATACCCGCAGATGGTTTCATAACAGGGGGTTGTAAATTTTTCTATACAAAAAGACTCCGAAGAGAACAAATTTACTTCTGTTCGGTCATTTTTATTATTTTTCTGGGATATTTCTATAAGTCTCTGGGCGATTGTAAATTGTGTCCCAGGAGTCCTGTAATCAAGAAAAAGTGTGATAGTGAAACTTATACTGGACAAGGTCCCGTGGTTTTTCTCTCAATTTAAGGGTTTTTCACGTAAAAATCTTGGTGTGTTCATCTTTATTTTTCGTTAACATTTCATTCTACCTTATACCTAAAATAACGGTTCACAATATTTATATATATATATATATATATATATATATATATATATATATATATATATATATATATTATTTAAAAAGATCGATATATATTGTTCACGTGAGATACTTGCCTAATTAAAACAAAGTAGGAATGAGCGATTTGGAAGATAAATAACGGTTGATTGTACAGTTCAAAGAAAAAAGAGATTTTCAAAGATAAGATATGGAAGGAATATATGATGTTTTTTGGTTGCTACAATTTTGAATATGGTCTCCCTTATTTTTCAGAAAAGCGAATGAAAGTGACTATCTTTTCTATCTATAGAATTAGAATCATTATTTGTTCTATATACTTGAATCATAGCAAATCGAAATCTTTGTCTCATATATTTCGTGTTTATAATTTAGCCTTATTAGGGGTAGGGATGACAATGGGACGGTTCCAGACCCGGACCCGCATTGAACCCGACCCGTCGAGGCGGGTCTGGACCCGCTTCAACCGGGTTTGGAAGCGGGGCGGGGCGGGTCCTGGAATTGACCAAACCCGACCCGGACCCGCCCCGCTATACATTTTTAATTTATTGAATATACATTTACTTCTTTGATTGAACAATAAAGTTACATTATTTAATTTTATATCAAAATTCATGTGTTCATGTGAAAGAAGTTGAACATTTTGAAGAAAATGAGAGCAAATTAATAAATATTTAGTAGCTTAAAGATAGTTTTACAATGATTATTATAAATATTTACTAGAGAGAACATAAAATTTAATCACAAAACTCAACTTTTGTGTTTCAAAATTGATTTCTAGTTAAATATTTTTTTAAAAAAAATAAAAAAAATGTAACCGGGGCGGGGCGGGTCTAACCCGCCGGGTTCGCGGGTCTAAGTGGGGCGGGGCGGGTCCGGGTCATGGGATTGGCCAAACCCGTCCCAAACCTGCCCCGTTGCCATCCCTAATTAGGGGTGAGCTTTGGCAGAACGGTAAATTTGTTGTCATGTGACCTTTAGGTTAGTGGTTCGAGTCGCGGAAACAGCATCTTTCATTGCACGGAAATGATACGTATATTAGGCACAATGAGCCCGAGGACCTCACGCATCGCGCGAACTTCATGCACCAGATTTGCCTATTTTTAATATTAGCCTCATTAATTTATCAAAAGTTGATAAAATTTTAATAATAATATCATATTATTTTATCAAGTCAAATAACCTATACTATCTTAAGCACGAGGAGCATAATATTATTTTTTTTGGGGTCATGGTGTGTTTTTAAATTACCAAAACCACCCTTCTTAAATTACAAAGTTATCATTTTTGTTTAAATGAAATATATATATCTCAAGATTCTTTGGTAGTATATTGATTAATATTCTGCATCCATAAAAATTGGATCGATAAAATTTCAAAAAGTTAATCAACTCATATAAAAAAATGTGACATATTTCATATATTATTTCATTATCCGAGTTGACTTGAGTCCAAATATAATAAAAAATGCACTTGTCCGGGTAAAAATTAAAAATTAAAATGGTTTATAATATGTTATAATAGATTACTATAACAATTTGAGTTAATCATTTTTCGTAAAAACGATGATGGATACGAAATTGTTGTTATAGGAGCTCATTAATCGCACTTGCTTAGACCTCGACCTCGCCCGTGACACCAAAGGCGCAACCCAGGGACATCAAAGAACCTTTTAATGTGTTATTATTATTTTTTTCCTTTTTTAGTGGGTTTAAATCAGATTATACATGAGCTCTTCGCATTCCACTTAATCCATTTTCCGTATATCTTTTCGCAAGTGAACCTTTAACAAATTTATTGTTTTTGAACGAGAAAGAAAACTTTAACAATTGGGGCTAATTGCTTTAATTTTTGAATGATGTGAAGTTTCATATGATCATATGCCATATTTTATTGAAAAGTCACTTCTTCGTTTAATAATTTAATATTATGGCTGAATAAGTGCTTCAATTTGGGGTAGAAAAGAAATAAAGAGGTGGGGGAATAAGCATTTTTTTACTTTACCCACAATCATGGATTAAAATAAACTCCACATAATTTCCATGAATTGATTATTATATTTTGAACGATAACAAACTTACTTATTCATATATTTCGCAATGTAAGAGGTCTCAATTCGAATCAGAAACTTTCAATTTATAAAGCCCATATGATACATAGGGTGACTCTCTTTAAAAACCTAATGTAATTGTAGTCGAGAATCATATATGGAACATTTTTCATATATCGAACATTGACATTCTATTGACAAAATCTCTCCTCTACTCTCATAAATTCTTAAAAAATTGTTATTGTTAAAGTTGAGAGTTGAGACGAGAATAAGAAGCAAAATGTAAATACAATAATGTTTTATTGGATGGAAAACATGAAGTAATTTGATTTCGAGAGCAATTTAAACTTTGAAGTATATATTTTAAATGATACCATGTTGGATATACTTGAAATTTGTTATTAATTTATTATTAATGCTAAATTGATAGAGTACAAATTTAAATTATGTTCAATTAAATTAATTGAATTATATTTAAAAATTTTGATTTAGAATTCATTAGTTACATTGTTGTCACAATGTAAAGCGGTGTCTTTGAAGATATCTATATAACATATCTAATGTGTATCTACAAAACGCACATTAGATATATAATATAGATATCTTCGACAACACCAACTTTAAGGACGATAACAATATGAGCGTCTTTATACAACTTATCGAGGTAAAAGCATAGTAAGAATATTAAACTTTATGACATTGTTATTAGTTGTTATTCGAATCATTGGTCACGTCAGACCCAAAAGGGCACCTACTGGCTAGTGTCCGCCACTCGATTACCAATCACCGGAAATTTATGTATAACTTTTTATATTGTTAAGAAATAAAGCTTTACTCCTTGATAATACACCTAGCCTTTATATGCTTGATATTATATATATATTTATATCTCAAAATTTTATAAAATTTAAAAAATTCCCATTTGACATATACTATTGGCTGCAAAAAAAAAACATTAATTAAATGAAAATGAAATATAGTATCTAGCCAAAAGAATTCCAAATAGACCTACAAATAAAAATATAGCTATGTCTGGCCTGTGAAAGAATATAACATATATACTATCACACACGTGAATTAATTTTTAAATAGAAAGAATCCCTAGTGGTTATGTAGCTTACACCGCCAGCCTCTTATATATAGACTTCCTTAGTTTTTTTAATTTGTTTGCAGAATCATATTCAACACAAAATAATAAAAAATGGAGGGGAAGAAGCCATATTTGGCTGTTTTGTTGATACAAATGATATACGCAGTCTATTTCTTGCTCACAAAACTTGCATTTGATGTGGGTATGAACACCTATGTGTTCGTCTTCTACAGACAAGCTGCTGCCACCCTTTTCTTAGTCCCCATTACCATTATCTTAGAGAGGTAATCGTACAATTTTCATTTTTTTTTATTGAATTACTGATTCTTTTCTCCTACTGAAGAGCTAGATTTTAATTTTGATTCTTCTGTTTTGGTGATTTCACGTTCAGGAAAAGTGCTCCACCGCTATCGTTTACCATGACGATCAAGATATTCCTACTTTCACTGATTGGGTGCGTAATACATATCTTTCGGAATGTTCAAGCAAGAATATATTTTAATTGACTGAGTGGGATTTGCAGGATTACGATGAGCTTAAATGTTGCTGGTGTAGCTTTGAAATATACAACCGCATCTTTGGGAGCAGCTTCTTCAAATACTCTTCCTGTTATTACTTTCTTTCTTGCAGTTCTATTAAGGTAAATGACAGGGAAAAAACATCTCATACTATAACTAGCTCTCTGTTGGGTGGAAAATCTAATTTCATATCATTTTTTGAGGTAAAAACAGAATGAAACTGGTTTTAAGTATATGATAATAAACACAATTATACTCAAAATCACAGGATGGAAACTGTAAAATTAAGGACAAGTCCTGGGATAATGAAATTTGGAGGACTGACACTATGCATGGCCGGAGTAGCGACTATGGCTTTCTTCAAAGGGCCTCTCTTGAAACTATTGATGCACCATCATTTGATCAGTAGTCGCATTCAACAAATGCGACATGACCATGCTCCTGCTGCTGATACTTGGATTAAGGGTGTCTTCCTTATGATGCTTTCCAATGCAACCTGGGCTTTATGGCTATTATTACAGGTTAGTTTACTACCACTAATTATATATTAGATCAGATAGATATCAGTTTTATATCATTTACTCTTTTTTTTTATAAATGTAATCACTGCAACTTTTGAGGGTAAAATGCAATTTTTATAATGCTTAGCTTGACTCGGTTCGTTCGTGTGCAACCTAGTTCCACATGGCTAAACAAATTACAATTGTAAGAAACTTAAAGAATCTAACATTAAATGTAGGCTGAAGTACCAAGTTTGATGTGGGGTCCTCGCTACCTAATCATTTACATATCAAATCATTACACAATTAAAATGTAGGATTAAGTAATAAGTCACACTTATTAAGAGTCATAATATGTCAGTTATTACAATATTCTCAAAATCATGACATAATAATATAATATACATCATTTACATATGAACAATCACGTTCATTTCCTAATAAATGGTTCATCTCGCAGCAGAAGTCAACTCATAATACCGTCCTTCCCCCATCTATGAGTCCTTACAGAAACAACCACACAACATGAGTATTGATATACAACCATCTCATTTACATATCAATAAGAATACACAATACGATAAATAAACATCGTAACAGCTCCACTGTGATTGTTTCTGTATCATACACCACAATATGAAAATATGTCATGACAAGTCTCATTCATCGTCATGTTATAACTGGACCTATATGATATGCCTCTCAGCTTAATATATCAGTGGCTCAGCCTTCATGTCCCATATTAGCAGCACATATCATTTTTCCATCCTCACATGTTAGAACAACCATATCGTATGCCCAACAATGGCATACTCCTCATTACATCACATATATGCCTCAACAACATGAGTATACAACAATATGATGTCAACAATCATATACTTCAATCTCAACACATGTACTCCACAACACGTCACATGAATAGATGTATCGTAACAATAAAATCAATACTTGTAAGTCAACACGTACATGTCGTGCGATACAAAATATATAATTCCAAGCGCCAATGTTTAACCGCCTCTCTGTCCTGTCCCCTATGATGATGCTACGTAAATATCGACATATACAATGTTAAAGAAGCTTCACCATCAAATTCCAAGAAAATAAAACATTTTTCAAAATTACAACCCTAGCGATCGATCGTCAATTCTCACAGATCGATCTCCAAAAAGTTCTGCCTCACCGCAATCGATCGCCAATTTTCACCGATCGATCCCCAAAATGTTCTGTTCTCTCGCGATCGATCACCATGTTTCTCGCGATCGATCGCCAAAGCATTATACCGCCTTATTTTTCCCCTGTCTCGGCGATCGATCACCATATGGCTCGCGATCGATCGCCGATGCCTGAAAATTTCAGAACATAGCAATTTTTGAACTTATCCTCATGGTTCCAGCTCCACACCTCAAATCAAACTTCCAAACTTTCATCAAAGTCATACTAAAGCATGATATGAACATTCTTTTCATAAAAACACAAGTATGTCCTTTAGTTCCATCTATTTCAATTCCACTTGCTTCAACATGACTTTAAGAACTATTCTACACATATACATGCTTATACAAGCTCACAAATCACTAAATCCTTACTAATTCACTTTGATGTTGCTTCACAACAAGCTTCCCTTTGATTTCAATATCAAATTCAAGAAAAGAAAGCAAAAGAGAGTAAGGTGTTGGAAGAGAGAGTCGTAGAGATTTGTAGGTGGTTTTAGGTGTAGTATGTGAGTTCATAATCTAATTTTATCTTAATATATGTTCCTCCAACATGAACTCAAATAAATATGAAATTCGACTCACATGCACACCACATTCCAAATTCAAATTCAAATGCATGACTAATTGTTACTCAACTACAGGTAACTCATGTCCTTCCCACACACAACATAATGTTCTTGCTACATATGCAACAACCCATGTATCACTACTTCAAACCAATATATAAGTGTATGTATATGTTCTCAACTAGCAACTATATAATATTTCAACATATAATGAAAGCTCATATACTTTTATATGCTTAGCATATTCCGTTTAACTCGAACTCGAGTCCACATCTTATCTTACTTATGTCATAATTACTCACTAATCATATCAACATAGATGAAGATCGTATCGAGGCATTACATTTGATCTCATGTCGAAGTACGATTAGATCAAAGCATGACATGAATCATATAGAAGCCTTAGAGTGATGCCTAAAATACAGCTCATCATTCTTCATTTGAGAAATGAAATGGTCGAAGGTGTTTTTTGGTAATTTCACTCTATCATCGTACTGAAATTGTGTGTGAAACATCGTAAAAAATAGGGTAGAGTACTAGGAGGTTGTCCTTCGAAGCTTTTGTTGACAACTCTGCAGTGCCTGTTGAGCGCAATACAGTCATTCCTGGTGGCACTTGTTTTTGCAAGAGATGTAACTCAGTGGAAACTAGGATTCAATGTCCAACTTCTATCCATATTCTATTGTGTAAGTCCATTTACTTATAATCCTCTTTAAGTTACGAATTCTTTTACCTCAAAGTAACAAAACTGTTTTTAAATGTTGACAGGGAGTTGTGGTGACTGGTGTTGCTTTTTATATGCAAGTATGGGTGATAGAGAAGAAAGGTCCAATCTTCCTAGTCATGACCACTCCTTTGATCATGATCTTTACAATCACCATATCCGCATTCGTTTATGGAGAAATAATTAGTTTGGGAAGGTAAAACTCATAATTTAGAAAATTTTAAATAAAAGTTATACTTAAAACAGATGATCACCTGGTCATCTCATAATATAGGGTGCCAAGGGGGCACTTTTAAAAGAGATGATCACTTGCTCGTCTCATTGTAACGGGGGCCAAGGCGTAGCCACCTTGCGGGGGTGGGGGCAAGTTCCCCCTTGCCAAAAAAAAATTTATTACCTAAATTCTCTTTTAAAAAATTACGTTTTACCTCAAAAAAATTATAGTTTGCCCCTCAAATAGTATATTTTTACCCCCAAAAATTATATTTTGATCCCTTACAAATTTTTTTGCCTTCAATTTTATATTTTAGTGCCCTACCAAATTTTCTGAATCCGCCCCTGTCGGGCGCAACCCATTTGAATATTTAGCTAGTATAGTATAGTAGTATAGTATGCTTGAGCGAGCTTATGGTAAACTACATGATTTCTTCTATAATTAATAGTGTTTCATGTATGTATAGTGTCTTGGGAGGAATTTTGCTGGTTGGAGGGCTCTATTGTGTGCTATGGGGAAAGACGAAGGAAGAAGAAATTGCAAAAGGGGAATGCAATCCAAAAGTTGATGATGAAAAGGCTTGTATAGTGTAGTATCCCAAGGAATAGAGTTGCAATTACATGGATTACTATACTGGTTTGATGCTACAAACTGTTGTAGTTTAGTGCTTAATATATGGGAAGTTCCCACTATTTCCTAAAGCTTAAGTTTAAATATTATGTTTTTTTAGACCTCATAGAATTAAGCGAGGAGTTGGCGTCTCTTTAGCCACATATGATGTTGGGACCTGCCCCTCAAATAATTTCCAATCATTTGAAATTTTAGATTTAGAATTTGAAACAATTGCAATTTTGACACTTCGTATTTCTCTCCTTGCAATTTTGACCATTTATGATTGTTAAATTTTAATTTTAATCCAGCAATCTTTATTTTTTCATAATTTTATTTCTTTTTTCGAATGGCGCTGATATAATGTTAACACGATATAAACGTGTCCAGTGCTACATAAGCACTCACGTATAAAAATAAAAAGCACTAAAATTGCAGAACAACTGAACAAATTTACAGGACTAATAAGATTCAATCCGTGTTCCCAGTTCCTTGTAATCCCAGTCCATCAAAGACATGGAAACTGATTTTTCGCCAACCAAACCAGAAAGCAAATGCAGAAAGGGACCCAATCAATCCACACATCCCAGGGCAAAAAAAAAAATGTTAAATCACATTGACATATCACAAAAGAGAATTTATGGAGCGTCTAAAACTATAATTTCTCGAGGAGCATCGAGGGGTAAAATTCAGCCCAAACATCTCTTTGGGTGCCTGTCCAGGTTCGATGAAACCAACCAGCTTCACAACAAGAAATGCGCTATCAGAAATGTGATTCATATCTTTTGTGTTAGTCCATATGTGATATGCCAACTGCAACCTTCGAAGTTTGGTATTGAGGCCGATGCCCCACTTGAGGAATAAGCTCTCTCTTTCGTGTTCCGAAAGCTTCTTCGACATCTGCTTGCTCAACATACGTCTCTCCTGCCGAAGAGTTTTGTGGCTGTTTTAAATAAACATATGGTCAGCGGAGTGAACGATTCAATAAGCATCATGGTGTAGTTTGATAAAGCAAAGAATATTATTATCTTTCTCTTCTAGATAGAAACAAAGAATCGATCAGTAAGACGGGTGAATCTTGCACGGGGTGATGGGGGTAAATCGTGATCCAGACTATGAAAACATTTTGTATATGTAACTTAACTATAAATTCAAATCTCACCCTTCGTGTCTCTGCTAGCCCCCCTCCCTAGACTTTATGGGTCCGCCCTTGGATAAAGATAACTCACTTTCTAATGAGAACATGAAAATCTTACCTCGAAGCAAGTGTGAGACGTTGTCCATTCACGATAGTCTTCTCCCCGCGGGAAAATTTATCATTCAAGAATTTCATCCTCCTCATCTCTACCTCCAAATATATAGCATCAGAAGGTTCGCCTTGGAAAAGCATGAAGAAGTATGACCTATGCACTAGTGAGACATTGCAAGCTTGCCAAAGTTCGATTATTTCTCTTTGGAGTCTTTTGAATTCCGTAGGCCAACTTGAAACACCTCGAATATCATCTTCTATTGGATCTAATCCGACGTCTTTGACACTCGTCTTAAAAGACTTGTTCACTTTCGGTTCAATCTCCTTGGCCTGTACAGACATTAGGTGCACATGTATTAAAAATCTATAATCCAAAATGACGTCTAATGCTCCAGGAATGTTAGGATTCAAATGTGCAATAAAAACATATAGAAAGTAAACTGTTAGAACTCACTGAATCTCCCAACATCTCTTGTTCATCTGGCAGTAAATCCTCTTCCTTCATATCATTGGTGTTGCCAGAAACATCCTCGGCATTCAAAAATTTTACATTCTTGTTATCCATCTCGGTATCAAGAGCATTTTCGGGAGAAGATTGGGAATCTTTCATTTGTAATGTTTGGACACTGGAACCAAAGTTTAATGGAGATATTTTCCTGTGGAAACCTTTATATTCTCGATATGAACCAGAAGATGGGGATTTCTCACTGTTATCAATAATCTTCAACCACGGAGAAGATGAGTCTGTAATAATACTCGCTCTACAGCTTTGACTTTTGTTTAATTTCGAACTTCTAGTGCTGGACGAATCTAGAGCTGAATCACGAGTCCAACATAGCTTTTCAAGAGATGCCATATCAAGAAAATCAAGTTCTCTCTCTTTCTTAAAGGTTGATGGTGAAATTAGTTCTTCATCATTCTTTGCATTTGTAGGCTTGAACCCAGTACTTTCCTTCATTTCATTATCACTCTTTAAATGAGACGAAATAAAATCTTGTTCTTTTGCGGAAAGAGGCGCTTCGAATTCTAAATCTTGCCCATTTCCAATCATAGACACTCGTACTGCAGAGAATCCAGTGTTTTCTTCAGGAGATGAGTACAAAATCCCTTTGTTACTCGACTCTTCTGCATCAATGCAACGAACTTCCTTGTATAGATACTCTGAAGTCCCATTACTTTGTTTGTCAACCTCATCCCAACCATGACACGAATCACTTTCACTGAAGTTTGAACTTCTGTGTAATATTCTTGTAGACATATTACCTGGTACAAAATTATCGTCAAAATATGGAACCTTGGGAAAATGGTCCTCTGAACTGGATCTACTATGACCATCAGAGCAAGTTCTGGTATCCACATCTAACGAGTAAGGGTCCGCCGTAATGGGGGTCTCGAGTTCTGGGATTTCAGAATCCAGCGAACTTTGAACGTGCAATTGAGGATAGTGCCGCAATCCAATCTATAGATAGAAATAAGTGAAGAACTAGACATAAAGAGTAAGAGAGAGAAAATGTGCAAGGACAGATCCAACAGAAATTTTACCCGTATCATGGAACCTGCATCACCACCAAGCATTTGTAACAACTCTTTAACCTGTGATTGAGCAATATCCCTTTGCAGAATTACCCCTTTAATCTCCTTCTCAAGCTACATCAAAAGAAAACTTCACTTCAAGTTCCATGTTACATTGAAACCATTTTCTTAATCTCAGTCCTTCAACTGTCATTCTAAGTTAATTTTTTTTCCATTCTCAAGAACCAATCTTATAGAATTAACTAAATAGTTTGTGAGAACCGAGGCAAAGTTTTAAAAAAATCATGTCAAGGAAATGTTAGTTTACAGCCATCATCTTTATTTTAATGTAATTACCTCCTCTATTCGAAGATCTTTCTCTCTCAGTGTTGTAGAATAGCTCGACGGGCCAAAAGTAGAACTTGGACTTCTGAGTTCACTCTCTAGTCTTGCTAGCTCTCTCTGCAAATGCTTCACCAGTGCTTTGTCGGAAATGACGACATTAACTTGGGCATTAATCGTCACTTCCTTGGCACAACTCGCAAAGAGAAGAGTGTTCCTTGATTGTTCAACATGACTGCGAGCTGGACTCATCGTGCAGATGATTGCTGTTCTAGCATTTCCACCCAAAGAAGTTTGCAATATTCGAGTTAGCTTCGAATCTCTATATGGAATGTGCCCGTTTCGCCCCTTGCTACACAGGAACATAAACAAAAAGTTTAAGGAAAATCAATAATCAAAAAGCCATACTATTTACGTGGAAAACCCTTCTCAAATCAAAGAAAGAAAAAAACAGAGGCTGAAAATCGAAAATCATTTTATTTCTTATGAAAATTCTTATACGACTACAAGAGACACTATGCATACGTATGTGTGTGTGTGTGTGGCATCCTAGAGCAACATAAGATCCAAGGGGTTGTGGCCCGTTGTGCAGTCCTTTTTGCTCCAAAATTTCTATCAATAATATGCACTTATGTAAAATGAGTAATTTTTTTTTAAATCCATGTTTTAAGGAAACTAACTATGAACAAGGCCAAGTACCTGAGCTTACGAACAACTGTTCCCAAGGTCAGCAAACTTCGATTTATGTGGCAGCCTTCTTTTAACCTTGCACCGGCTGATAATGATTGAGATGCACGCTCACTTCCAGCCAGATCAACGAAATTCTTTGCCAAAATAAGAAATTGAGTTTAATAAGTAACACATTGATTAGATAACTAAAAATCACCATCAATGAAAAATTGTTGTGTTACTAAGATCGTCATACCACAGCTGCTGTAAGAGTGCTCCCACTGTCCTTGCCTAAAAAATCACGGGAAGAGCTTTCGATTGTCTGCAAAGATGCATATATAATTGAAAAGGTTATAATTAGATTCATTGTGACATTACATTGGTTAAACTATCGAAACTTTTTACCGGATGTATTTGTACGAAAAATGGTATAATATGTGATAGTGTGTTGCATCACTTGTTAATTAAGTAAATAATGACTACTCACTGTAGTAAAAATATTCTCGCAATTCTATGGTTTGAACTATATAGTCAAGTTCCATATCTCTAACCAACATTTCTACCAGAGATATGAGCATAATATCAAGAAAAAGCAATACCAGTCTAATTATCTGGTGAGATCTGGAGCTTGTTTCATTCAGGGACGTTTCTCCAATCTGTCGTTGTGCTGCAAAGATGTACAAAAACATTTAGAATCTAAGTTTTGGGTGCAGCCCATATCCTCCGGAATTAGTCATTTTACAACCATCCTGTCACCAAATAAATAGCACGAGAAGCCATAGATTTCAAATCCTTGCCTTCACATATAGAAAGAAGCTGAATCACATGATCCCAATCTGTCAAGACTTCCTCCATGAGTTTCTCAACTATGGTTCCTCTCTATTGAAAAAGAAAAGTTTCATAATCAGTTTACTGAAATAAATAATCCAATCCGAAAAAAATATAGTACATTTCACCTCTGGGTCATCAAGAAGTCTAAGAGGAGTGCTATCTACGCTGAGGAGGTCTCTTACAGATTCATTGTAGATCTCCATAGCCGAGAACTTCAAACTAAATTTTCTTTCCGGATGCTGAACAAACAACTCCGGGATCAGTAAGATTGTGAAATTTGCTAATTACAACAGCTGATCAGTAAGAGAACATGTAACAGAGCACAAAATCAAAAACATACACCAGAATATATAATTTGATTTTTAACACACAGTACTTCCAGTTACCTTCTCTATATAATCGAATATATCTGATATTGCATACTCAGTAATTCCAGTCATTGTATATGTCTTTCCACTACTCGTTTGTCCATAAGCAAACACACTTGCTGCGGAAAAAAATTGGATAAACTTTTGTATCAGATCACTCAAAGGGGAAATACAGAATTAAGTAAATATAAAGAAAAGAACTAAGCTTACAGCTCATCCCACTCACTGCTGAAATGGCAACATCCTTGGCTCCTTGTTCATACACCTCTCTTGTGGAGCATGCGCTCCTGAAAACTCTATCTATAAAAGGGGTGCAAAAAAAAAAAAAGACAAATTTGAAACGGATTTGTTATGGGATCGAAATTTCACAACATTTCCGAAAAAAATTTATTTCTTCGTGTGAACAGAAACTGTAAAAGACAGTTTAAAATTAGTTTCTTCCAAAAAGTAGATGCAATTACAAAAATATAGCAGACACTGTAATCTCCATTATAAGATTACCTCGAGTTACCTCTCGTTCCCACGCCAGAAATGAATGACATAATCAACAACACGTCAAATTACGTGTTGCCCAGATCTCTAATTTTATATTGAGATTAAATTTCTTCCAAAAAATTTACCAAGATTTAGCTAATCCAACTCTATTAAACCTTAACAAGAAACTGCTGCCATTTCTCACAATTAGCAAATAAAGAAAACTTGAAACAGTAGATGATGATGATGACTATTTTTGCACACCCTTCATGACTTCTCTTAATTCAAGAAAATCTAAGACACAATTAAATTTTTCTTACCAAATGTATATGCTGAGGGATACATTGACCTCTCCGAAGCTGAGAGATTAACATTCTTGTAAACAATAGTTTTGTCATCGATGCATTCCCAATCCGAAACATCATCCCTCGAAATTTCCTTCGAATTCAAAGGCCTTAGCCTCACCGACACATAAATCTTTTCCTCATGGCCTACCATCACCTCTTCTCCACTCTCCGTTGTTCCCATTTCAGTCCCAAAACTTCTTAATATTTACATTCAGCTCAAGAAAAATCCCCATATCGACAAGGATTTGAGAAGTAAACAGCTTCTAATTACCTCAAAACTTCTTATAATTATAAAACCAACCCAAGAACAATCACCGACCAAGGAAAACAAAAATATAGAAGAAAAAAGCAGGTTATTTCCTACAGTTTCTTCAAAGAATGAAGAAAAAGAAAAGGGTCTGAGAATTTTGGCACACCGAATGATGATCAATGATCATATGTGAATACAGATCAAAGTGGAGTCAATGGCTACATATTTATTCCCATCACGTATTTTGTCTCATTTTACTGACGGGGGATTCTTTTGTATCCATTTTTGCAACGGTTTCGTGGTCCATATGCTATATTATATATATACTATACAGACTGTCATATGTCTTCATTCTCTTGAATGTTTCCACAGTTGTGGTAAATTTTTTTGAAAATAATGTAAGATTAGGTTGAGTAGATGTCATACTTATGAAACAACAACTGTTTACCTACAAATATGAAGAAGACTTCAGAGGTCATTTTCATTGAACGCTAGATGTGATTGTCATATTAACAAAAACCACTACTTTTGCGATTACCTATCGATTAATATCCAAAGATCAAAAATCCAAATTTATCAATAAGTTGATCACATTCCCAAGAATATTTCTACGTTTGTTGTGGTGATATCACTCGTTGCGTCCATAAAATAGTCTTAGAAAGATTAAATTTGATTTAAATGCAAACAAAAATTAATTTACATTTTTAAGTAGTTTTTTTTTTCTTTTTTCTAAAAAAAATACCTTTTTTTTCCCTGTTCTGTATTATGTATAATAGAAGTATTAAAATATCCATGTAATCTTATTTACTTTTATTTAATTAGAATATGAAATTTTGAAATATAATAACTATAAGATTAAATAATTATTATCTCCTTTTTTTTTTTGTCTATATCCCTATTTCCTCGAGTTATGTTTAGACATAAATCAATGTGAAATTGAGCCTCATCAGACTTACGTATTACAAAAATCTCGCGTATCGCTAGTTTTTTTCATTCACAAAAATAATAATAATAAATAATTTAAGTTATCTAAAATTTATCATATAAAAAATATAAAACAAAAAGAAATACATTTTTTAAAAAAAAATCGATGGTGATTTTAGCAGATATGACATTTACGATTTATTTTGGATCGTTTATTTAAAACATATTTATGTTAGAAAAAGTTGTTCCTAAGCATAAGCATTAAGCATAAGCATTAGGTTAGGTGCTTTACATTAAAATAAAAAACCATATCAATGAAATTTTTTTTTTATAAAATATCACCGCTCAATTTAAAGTAGACATAAGCATTTTATGACTTTCTTCTCTACTTTTATTTTTATATTATGTTTTTAGAGAAGTAATAACAGAAGCAACGAAATCAAACATTTAATTTTGTTTTTGTTTTTGTTTTTTTAATCCGAAAAACAGATAAGCATCTTTCAAATAACCCAAAACACATCAGGGAAATGAGTATTATTTTATAACTATAATAAGATATAAGAATCGCGATTTTGGGAAATTCACGTATGATATTGCTGACATATGCTGTGGTTAAGATCTTGAATTTAGGAAATGGTGGTTTTAGATTTGAAATAAAAGTTGGCCCTTTTTTTCTTTTTCAGGCCTTGGTTCTAACGATGATTCCATGCTGGTAAAGGTGAGGGGCACCCCTTTATATATATAAACAAAGTAAGTGAATGGGTAGATCTCATCTTACAAATAATTATTAAGAGTAAGTAGGATAAGGGAGGTGTATGAACAATTAAGCAAATATAAAGAAAAGAACTAAGCTTACAGCTCATCCCACTCACTGCTGAAATAGACATTACTTCTATGTGGTTTGTGTAAATATGCATTTTACCCCCTTATAATTTGTGAATATGTGTAAAATACGTTATACACATAGGAGGTAAACTACCTATTTTGTAAATTATATACGGGTAAAATGCATATTTTCACAAATCACATGGGTAAAATGTCTATTTTTAAATCACAGTGGAGTAAACTGCCTATTTTGTAAACTATAGGGAGTAAAATGTCTATTTTTCAAACAATATGGGGTAATTCGCCTATTTGAAAAATTATAGGAAGGTAATATGAAAAAAAAAACCATAACTCTACTATAAGTCATAGGCCATGTGAACGATTCTTTAGGCATATATTTTACTCAATTTATTGTCGTTATTGTTTTTGGTTAGCTATTCAATTTTTATCATTATTTGAATATAATATTTGTTTTTTCTCAAAATGTAAGTGAATTAAGTGAATGCGGAAAAGTCGGTTCTCCTTTGAAATAGGAAACAAGTTTAATTAGTATTGAAATTTATGCGCAAATCTAACATGTACAAATAATAATTAAATACTATTTCATGTTTAAAATAACAATCTAATTTCAATCTAATACTTGAGTTACTCAAGTCTATGTTTGATATGTTTGTTAGATCGTCACGAATTCTATAAATACTCGCCGAAATATGACAAGGTCAATTTTATTAAAACGATGACTCTTAGGGCTACTACTTTAATGTTTTCAGTTTTACCGAATTACCGGAAGAAAGGGAAAATTAATTTTTGAAGTGTATCATATTTAGGTAGATTGGGCATAACTTTCTCGTCCGATGTCCAAATTGTGTGATTCCAAATCCAGATGAAAGATAAAACATAGATCTACATCTTTTATTCCAAACTAGTTTGCAAATTTGGTTGTTATGATACCCAAATTTGTGCCTAAAGTGTACTCATGAAATAAATCAAAAATACTAATAGAATTAAGTAAAAATAATAATAAAAATAAATTAATAAAAACGAAAATTGAAATAAAAAAAAACAAGATAAAATAAGACTTAACCAATTGTCCTATATATTTACAAAACGCACGCACGCACACATTCACACACTTTTACACACATTTATACACGGGAGAAGAGAGAAAGAGAACAAGGGTTTCACGGTTAAGTTGATTTTCAGACTCCGTAACGCCGTCAAAACTTCAAATAAATTACATATTCGGAATCCTCGAATCATCATCTTCGATTCAAGGTACTTTTCTCTTCGTATTTTTAGCGTCTAAGAAAAGCCTAAATTTCTAGTATTGCTAGAAAATTATGCAATTAATGTAGGTGATAGATTATACGATAATAAATAGTAATTGGCAATAAATTTTAGATTATGTTGTAAATTCAAGTTTATAGGAATTTTAATGTTAAAATTTAATGTTATAACTTCGAATTCAATAAATTGGTGTATAGAATGAGTTACTAGAATTTTAAATAATGATATAAGTATCCTAATAGCGATATGACGAAATAAATTGCGTAAATGAATTAATAAATTTAGATAGATGCTAATAAATGAACTTGGATGAATTATTTGTTAAAATAAATATTTGAATTGTGTAGATTGACTGTCTATTATCTAGGAATCGAGCGACATCAACCAGTGAAAGGTAAGTAAAATCCATCTATAACTACAATGCATAAACATGGTATTTCTTGTAATATTAATTATGTTGGTGCTTGAATAAGGTGATATATATGTATTATTTGATGTTCAACATATGTAATTGATGTTTCATTGAATTAACTGTTCATTTGCATTTACACGTGCATGCATAATACATGAGTATATTTGATGTCTGGCATGCACGACATTATTTTGAGAAAAAAATGAAATATTTTGTTGACCACTACTATGACACCGAGGTTTGCGAGGCAGACTTATATGATATATTGAGTACAGCGGTGGGATACTCATCAGAGGATTAAAAGGATTGTTCGGGATGTACCCTTGGTAATCATGAGAGGATGGACCACTTGCTGGTATTCTTCTTTTGATTGATGCCGCGGGTGGGATACTTCTCGGGTGACAGCATGGGTTGTTCGGTGATGTGCCTCTGGGGTCACGGGATGATGGACCATTCGACTATATCGATCCTATATCTTGGATGTATGCCTATT
Organism: Haberlea rhodopensis; assembly: GCA_907163345.1. Lineage (NCBI taxonomy): Eukaryota > Viridiplantae > Streptophyta > Magnoliopsida > Lamiales > Gesneriaceae > Haberlea > Haberlea rhodopensis. The sequence continues at coordinate 5,022,487 of CAJQUN010000003.1, read as the reverse complement.
AATATTGTTCAGAGCTCTGTTTCGGTACATAGTAGCTGGGTCAAGGGCCCATGAAAAACATGATTTTGGATAAAAATGTTATATATTTTCGAGTATGCATCTTGGTATACATGTTATTGATGTCTCATGTCATTTCATAACATGCATGATTTTTATTTACTGGGCATTAACTCATAGGTGAGCATGACGATATCTGAGACTCATACTTACTGGGTAAGGTGATGAGCTCCTGCGGGTTTCTGAGATCTGTTGTACATGGATGACGATCTGCTGGTCTATGGGGTTATTTTATTTTGGTTTTTGAGTCTGCAGATTTATCTTTTGAAAAGCATGCGATTTTCTTATGTTATTTTGTTACCTTTTGGCTTGTAAATCTGTGGAACTATCTTTTGAAAATTTTACTTTGAGAAAGTAAAGAATTGTATGTAAATAGTATGATGGTGTTTCTGGTGATATGAATCTTATATATTGCTATTGTTGTGTCTCCGAATGTTATATAAATAGAGGAGATGCCGTCTCTATTAATACAAAATGAGAATCACACCAAACCCAGACATTAATGCATGCAACTCATCAATGTACAAACTTTTATGTTTTGAGTATTGATCAAATTCTTTTTGCATGACGATCAAAATTATCATAATATATTGTACATATTAATTTTCCTACGTTGGCATAGTTTGATAGATTTGACATAACTTTCATATCCAATATCCAAATTGAGTAATTCCGAAGCCAGATGAAAGTTAAGGCGTACCTATACAACTTCATTCATTCCACATTCGCTAGTTCGATCATTTCAATATCCGAATTTTAAATTTTTGAAATATTTAATATATGTTAAATATGGACATTTTGTAATTTTTGAAATCTGTAAAAAAAATTATTAAAAAGTTGAAACCGACCAAAAAGATCAACGAGTATAAGTGTGTTTTTGCACCATAAAACACACACTAATACACGGCAATGAAAGGGGAAAGAAGGGAAGAAAAAGAAAGTTTTGGTTTCGTCCTTTTAGAACTTCTGAAATATCGTCGAAACTTGAAATAAATTACATATATAGAATTCTTGTCTCACTACCTTCATTTGAGATAGTTTTCATCAATTTTTCTTGTCTTTATGTGATGGCTTATTTTGTAATAATGTCCCAAAATTATGAAATTAATCATATGTTTAATTATCACATAATAATTATTATATTCATTATATTGTTAACAACAGAAGATTAGTTTTAAAATTATCAAGGCTTGGCCCTAAATTTTTTTCCAATAATATTACATATATATCAATTTATTTTTTAGTCAATACTTTAAAATCAGTAATACTATTTTCTCAACCATCACAAGTTCACATAATTTATTAATCAAGTACTTATTAAGTTCTCAAACATTTTATACTTGAGAATACATTTACTCGGGGCATACCCCGGTGAATAAATTCTTATTAAAAATCTTTTAAACATAGCTGGGAAACAGTACTCGATTAAATAACTTGAACTCCTCCTCATGGAGCTCTGGCACTTCTCGATGCTTCCTCTCGAGCATCTGCAGGATGTCTACCTATACTTCCTGTCATGCCCACACAATAAAGACATGACAACCCCCACAACGGGGCAAGAAACATGTAATATCACAATAATATTACAAAATATCATGTGATGCTTGCCGTACATGTATGAGATAACAATTTCAAAATATCGATATGTCCGGAATCAAAGGAAGGATAATCAACAATATCAAGCTCGAGCAGAGGGTGGCGACACACACACTGCGTTGTGTTGTGCCCAGCATCCCTCGTGTCTTTGTTTGGCGACAACGCTCATAACTACAGTTTCTGCATATACTGTCTGTTATAGTCTGTTCAGCGTCCCTATGACACTACAGATCTCATCATAGTCAAATGGTATCAAATGAGAATAAGATCAATATGATATGTCCAATGTCCATGCATCTAAATGTATCAGGTAATCTCATATGATGCAGCTCAATATATCATGTAATCGCATATCATATAATCACATATACTACAGTTCAACATGTCATATAATCACAAAAGAATCACATAATGACAAGTAAATCATAACACGTGAACATCAAATGTCTTTGTCAGACATCGTGATAGAACCCGTTTTCTATGTACCTCAAACCGCTGCTATAACTATCAAGTGATCCTTGAATCGACCTCGAGATTTATTAACCTTTTCTTTTTCATCTCAATTTTATCATTAAAGTGTTCCATTATTTCACAATATCAAGTTTATAATCCAAACATGGCCCTTAGCACATTTCTTAAAATTTTAGCTTACATACTCATAGTAATTGACCCATAACTTTTCCAATACTTAACCAAATTACATGGTCTAATTAATCTTGAAATACCTCAAAATGTAACATTTCATATGGTTGACACTTCCCCAAATTCGTCCATTTACCTAAAGCAAATTGGGTCTAAATATTACTTACGTTAGAACAGGGAAATTCTAAGCTCCTATTTGACCACTTTTCGTAAAACCTTCATAACTAATTCATCTTTTATGAGTTTTAAACTAATTCGTTAGTCTTGAGGTACATATTTATCAAAATACTTCAGCTTAAAAACTCGGAAGTCCTCTGTTTCCAGATTTGACAACCTCTAGTAAAACTAGCATAACTTTTGCATACTAATTCCAAAGTAGCTGAATTTAATATCAATCGAACGCAATTCAACGACTACAATTTTTCTATTTACCTCAACTTCACATTCGGAACATATTTTTCCCAGAATTTCGAAGAACACACTGCATGTGACATGCATGAACATACAGACTCGATTTGTGCAGTGTTTAGTAATCATCATAACTTTCTCATTTTAACTCAAACTTATCTGATTTTTGTGGCCAGTTAAAGCCATCTTAAATTACTACATATTTTATTAAGGCACCTTTTACCAATTCGAAGCTTAGGTATACTGAAATGTCGAAACAATCTACTGCATGCAACATCAAATTCTACAGATTCATTTGACAGCAACTATTCCATAAGATAGCACCAAAATTCGACCCATATTCGTAAATATAATAAACTCAAGAAACATATTATACATTCAAGTATCTTGAAGAATTTAGCACCAAGACACCACCCAAATCATACAAGGCTCCAATGATGTAGCTGCCACCCAAAACCTTGCTATCAACTTCAAAGTTCTTGAAGCAAAATACCACCATAGCTTTGTAGCTTCCAAAACTTATCTTGCATGTGGGTTTTACTCATGTTTTCTCATGGAAAAGTGGAGCAATTTTCGAAAATAAGAATGGGGAGTGGAAGAAAACCAAGACATGAAGAAGAAAGCATGTTTTGTCTTGAAAATGAGTGATGTACGTGAGTTACAATGTGGGGAGGTGGATTTTGATTGGTCCAAGTGCCATACAAGTGACATGTAGTATCCAATTGTCAATCATCTTAGGTGATCTCGCAAGATTAATGTCCAAACTCATTTAGATACTTGAATTAATTCATAGTCTATATTTCTAATTATCCAGGTTTTGTGTAATCATCATTAATTCGGATATTAATAACAGGGTCTTACATATTAAGTGGCCCGAAAGGTGTAGGGATTTGTGGTCCCATCTTATTACCATGATTTGTTGAGAAGAGTATTGGTGGCACCTTGCTGATGTCATCCGTCTGGATATCCCTATATGATTATAATGTTAGGACCTGGGGTTGATGGCGTTTTGTTGACGTCAGGATCTGGATAACCTATAGGTTTGATAGGCTCGAGCTATTCCGATACGTTTGAACTTTCGTTTATTGACTCAGATATACCTATTGTATGGGTGTACGATAGGACATGACATGACATGCATTGCATTTTATTTCATATATTTTTTGATAGATACATGTTTTATATTCTAGGATCGTTCCATATGAGCTTTTGCTCACCCCGAAGGGACTATTGTTGTCGTTGTGTTTGGGCAATGACAGATAGTATAAGTGGCTATGATCCCTGGAATGTGAGGAGTTTATGTTTAAATATTAAATATGTATCTATTTTTTTGAAAAAATACTCTAAAATAAAGATTGATGAATTAATTTTTTATTCTTTTTAAAAAAAACCTACCATTTGTCCACAATGTAGGTAGGGGAAGAAATCATTTAAGTGGAAATATAAAAATATATATGAAATGTTGAACTGGACGAGTAAATAAATCATACAGAAATTAAAATTCATGTAATATAAATAATAGAAAATTTATTTAGATATTCCAAAATTCAAGTTTTATATTGTTTTTTGGCTCATTGAGAGAAACCATTACAAAAGTATATTATAACATGATGGCATCGTCAACCCTTCAATAAAGACATTCTTGTCCAATTACTTTTAAGATTATTCTTATTCAAATTGGATAAAATAATTCTGATCCAAAGATGTTGCAACCACGTATGTTGGTGTCTATGGGATAGGAACAAATCAAACCAAGTCACTAGCGTCCTCACTCGTTCGAGCACTAAAAGAAGTTTATAAATGGCACTGACGTTTGGCATACTAGCATGTAATCCTTCTCAAATGAGGAGTAAGCTCCAATTCCCCATCCCTGCATGTATAAAAAAAATAAAATTATAAATGATAAGAGCCAGTACGGTCAACCACAATGTTCATTAGGTAGCATTAAAAACCCTGAAAGAGAAGGCTGGCAGCAGTGATATAAGCCATGAGCTGAGATATGCAACTAATGGCCAACAATCAAAGTTGTCTCGAGATTGAACCCCACTCTCTTTCGATCTGTGGCCTAAGATTCCTGCAGCTCCAAGAATTGACACGCTGCCTCTCGTTTAATTCTCTCAACTACTGCTACTTTAACCAAAGTTTTCTACCTTTCCAGAACTTTGCTCATGACCCACTTCTTATCCTACCAATCGCTATTGTTCTCACTATTTATTTATCATCAAATCCTTTCATATTACAACACCAACCCACGAAACAAAATCCAAAAAATTTCATGGGCTTAGAGTTGTTTTGATTTTTTGTGGAGGTTTGTGGGTTTATCGATAGTGGTATTCAGATTTCTTGAGAGGTCATATAGTTATGTAATCTATGGTGTGATCGGAGAAATGTGATCGGAGAAATGAAGTATGCGGACACTTTGTGATGTTTGCGAGAGTGCTGCTGCTATTCTTTTTTGTGCTGCTGATGAGGCCGCCTTGTGCCGCGCCTGTGACGACAAGGTTTCTATTGTATCTGCTACCAGTTTCTTTCATTTCAAATAAGTAAATGATTAATAAGTTTGATGTATATTTTTTTTCCTGAAAATAGACTCCAAAGTCATCCCCATACTTACACTTCCAAGTTCACGATCTCGTGAAATATAATGTTGTTACTCCATCTTTATAAATTTCTCTTATTGCTCTTCGGTTTTGGGGTGATTACAAAAAAGTTATCTATAAAAGGATATGAAGACCTCTGATTCTTTATGATATTGGAACACAGGTTCACACATGTAACAAGCTTGCTAGCAGACATGTTAGAGTTGGGCTCGCTAATCCTATAGATGTGCCCCGCTGCGATATTTGTGAAAGTTCACCTGGTATGCACATTTTTTTAATCTACCTTTGCTTCAAATTGTACTGGTATCCACCATGAATTCTAAGTTTATAAATCAATTCATCTGGCCAGCATTCTTTTACTGTGAAGTGGATGGTAGTTCTCTCTGTTTGCAATGTGATATGATTGTACATGTTGGGGGCAAAAGAACTCATCCAAGATATCTCTTACTGAGACAAAGAGTCGAGGTTCGTTTATTCTTATATAAAAAATTTTGCCTTAATTTTTATATTATCCCTCTGCCCATCAACTTTCTTTATAAACTTCTCTTGAATTTCAAAACTTGAAACATCTCACGTAGAGCTGTGATTTGATCACATGTTTTGCACGTGTATGGTCCGGTAGTACAATATAGTGTTTGATTCCTGCTCTTTGTGAATCTTGAACAAAAATCTTCTTCTTGATGTCTTTTATGCAGTTTCCAGGAGATAAACCAATCTCGAAAGGAGAATCTGCCTCACAACCGCTCGATTTAACCAAAAACATAAGGGAAAATAGTCAGTTAGGAAAACCGATGGTTGAAGATGATAAGCAGAATCAAACAGTCTCTCCCTCTGCTAATGTAGACGCTTCTGATAAGCCCATTAAGATGGACTTCGGAATGATTGATTTGAATATGAAGCCACATCGGTTCCACGGTCAAGCTTCAACTAATCAGGCATGATGATAATGTATTCTAAATCAAATCTTGAATCCTTCTTTTGAAGTTGCCTCTTTAGAGCCTCGAGCTTGCCTGTTGTTACATAACAATTGCTCAAGTGATGGTTATCTATGTAGAATAGTGATCAAATTGTGGCGTTTTTTTGCTGTTATACATAGAAAAAATATTTGAATTACACGGTGGAGGTGTACTAGTTAGGCACACATATATGCTTATGATTATTGATTATACAAGAACAGTCTAAGCAAAATAAAACTTAATTATGTGCCTTGTAGAACTATAAGCTAATCTTAATCATTTTGGGCTTTGCCCTAACCGAGGCAATTGCCTTGTTCGCATTAATGATGGCCTTTTTGATCTCATTCGTATTCTGATCGAAGAAAGAAGGTTTCAATTTGATTATCTCTATCCCACTTCGAAGTCGATGTGCTTAATCGAGCTGTAAGCCAACCCATATCCTTATTCGCGGTATCAGTTCCTACGCGCCTTCTTCATCTGCTGGTCTAAAGCACCCCGAGAGGACCCTTGTGCAGAGAGCGAGTCAAGTAAGCAGCACCTTCTATTGGAAAGGCAGCGGATCCAATCCATTCCAAGGGGAGCCCGAAAGCCCCCAAACCAAGAACGGAAACCGTTAGGTCATATATCATGAGGAAACCGAGTTTGAGCTTTTCTGTTAAGAATGTAGCATCTTCTTGCCTGCTATTTTCTATGCTTCTTTGGTTTTTAACAAAGTACTGCAGTTATTCTGAAGCATGATGCTTTGATTTGTTAACCAGGAATTGTAGATACTGAGAAGGTTTATGTTTCAAGAAGGGAGCTGTGAGTCTTCCACCGATCGTCGCCAGGGCATTCTTGAGACAACGCTTGCTGATACCTTTGAGTTGGTGCTGTCAATGCATATCATTTCCAGTCAAAACTATGTTAAGATAGTAATGAAGCCGTTCCTCATATTTCTTCTCGTTTGAGAAGAAATATGAATTCGATCGCGATGTATCTATGAAAAGATTGTGATTTGTTAAAGGTTCGGGAGTATGTTGCCTGAGAGCATCAACTTTTAGTTCGTGGTTATACATTATTGGCGAGCATTGTGTACGCATATGGCATCGTTTTTGGCTTCGAATAACATTTTATTTGTAAACTGTTGTTGTCTTTTGTTATGTGAATCTAGTGAGCTGGAAGCATAAATATGAAAGAGAGAGAGACTCTGGTGAATACTAAGCGATGGAAGAGTTGTTGATATGGTGTGTATTATATTGTTTGTAGGCAGATATTTGTTACAAAACCATGTCACGATTTCCGGGAAATACTTGTATACATACGATTTGGATTTCACATATACATTTAACTATATAATAAAACTTAAATAAAAAATACAAAAACTAACATAACAACTATATTAAATTCGTTCATAGATGGAACTCACAGCTAGTCTAATAAAGATTTTTGACGATTTCCCAAAGAATTTTTTTGGATGAGTCCCTCATTGTCTGGTTGATAGGGAACCTTGTGGACCATATCCCGGCGCATGTGGAGCGATGAATTAGGCTACGACGAGGACGTCGAGTTCTGAAGGAGTGGTGATTGTGATACCCTTGTTCCACAAGGGTAAAAATTTGATGTTTAAAATGGTTTATAAGGTATTATTATTATAGCAACTTGGTTAACCATTTCGTAGAGTGATGACATATACGAAGTAGTTGCTATATGAGCCAATTGTGCAATGACGCTTGTGCGGACCTGGGTCTGGGGTGTGACAGCTCTGGGCCGAAAAACATAAACAACATTTTTTAGTGTTTTTAAGTATTTTGAAAAAAAAAACATATTTTGAGAATATATATTTTGGAATATTGTGGAGAAAAATAGATATATGTTCTAGTTTTATTTTTAGTGACACTTTTGTTGTAGTTATCATTAAGAATATTTTAGATAGCTAATCATGTTAGATGAATTTTTTTTATATAATGTGAACAGTTAAAATATAATAATAGAGTATTTTGGGAAATACTAAAAATTGAAATAAAATTAATAATACAAATACAAACGTAACGGCCTTATTGTTCTGATGGAGAGAACCTATGATCAGCTTTCCAGAAAATTTCTAAACGAAGAATTTCAATTTTTAATATAGTATGTTCAACTGTATGTATTTCTTATCTTAATCTATAAAAGTTTAGAGGCAACACACTTTTAGAATAATGAAGAACATGAGTTACGTCTTGGTTTATTTTAAAAGATTACAAATATTTTAAAAGCATACTTCAAAACATCATAATTTTGGAGAAAAATCGTGGTTTGATTTTGTGTGCATATTACATATCCCTTACATTCGTTATTATTACACGTGAAGTTGATATGAAACATATACAATTTCGGTACTAAGTATACATAAAATTGATACGAATGAAATTGGTACGAATTTACAATTTCGGTACTAAGTATGAATTGTCATATTTATTTAGAATATATCATTCGGTAGAGGGGGTTTTGAAACCGTAAGAATTTACATCGTTGATAATTTATATAGTCGACATGCGTATAACTCCAACGAATCACTGTGCTTTTTAAATTGTTTAATAGTCTTAGGTGGACACATCAAGATGACTGTTGATTCTTGGCTAATAAACTGAAGAACACAACATAGTGGAAACCTATACAATTTTGGTACTAGTTACATGTTACACTTGAAATTTGTATGGAACCTATATCATTTTTGGTACTTATTACACGTAAAATTGGTATGAAACATATACAATTTTTGTACTAGTTACACATGAAGCTGGTATGAAACCTATACAATTTTGGTACTAGTTACACATGAAGTTGGTATGAAAATTATATGATCGTCTATATGTGAAAATTTTGAAACATCATAGTTATAGAAATCATGAGGGTTATATTAAGTGATTCAATTTTGGTACTAGTTACATGTCAAATTAAACAAACATTATCAAAATCCAAAGACCTTGAGTTGGGTGTTTCTTGAAACATCACAAATTATACAAAAAATAATCAGCCCTTTTAAATTAAAAAATATATATTATTTTTTCTTGCTTTTACAGCAAACAAAAAAATCTATAGAATCAAATGCATATCAATCAAGAACTAAGGCTCAAAGATCGACGTAGAAAAATGGAATGCACAAAGAAAGAACAAACTTTACCAAATCTATCACTGCCATCAAACGTGACATAAAAGATATATAATTAGTAAACAACACAAATATGGAGAAATAATAAAAGATACACACCTTATAAACAAGTCATGTAGCAGTGTTGAAGAAGACACAATCGATAAATCAAAATAAAAAACAATAAAAAAATAAGCAAGAATGAGTAAATATACAAATACAGAAGGCATAACCAAAAGTCAGAAGTAATTGCGCCCCTCATTACCAATCGTCGGAGTAATTGCCGTCCCTTCGCATGACTGCAAGATACATGTTCCAACGCCGCTTCGATACAACACGACATCTTAATTCAAGAGGCCGAAGGCTGAGGAAAAAAATAAAAGGGCCCTAGAGTGGAAAAAGAGGAGAAAAGAAAACAGGGCAAGAGCCCATTATCACAAGCCTCAAGAATTTAATTAAAATGACAGCGAAATTGATAGGCCTTTAGGCCCATCACGGTTCAAACATCTCCACATTTATTATACTGCTATAATATACCTACATGTAAATCAACATATATTCATTTCAATTCCATGGGAGTTAAAGAACTATAATGGGGGGAGACTCGACTATGAGACTGTAGTACTAAACTTTTTGGGTGTGTATCTTAGGAAGGTAGCAATCAAAAATAGCAATGGCTTCGTAGTTCTTACAAATGAAGTCGCTTTGATTCCATGCATCAAGCGACACTCTCTTTTGGGTATCGGTCTCTCCTTCTTCAACTGTAGGAGCATCCTCGGTTAAAAACATTGTCAAGTAAAAGAGCATCTTTTGTGTCAAAGCTTGAAGTCGTTTCCATTGAACTTTTCAGGCATTTCATCATATGAACAAGAGTCATTATTGCACTCGAATAAGCCATTTGTTGCTAATATTATCTTAAGATTGTAGTACTAAACTTTCTGTGTGTGTATCTTAGGAATGTAGCAAACAAGAAAAACAATGACTTCATAGTATGAATGTTGAGGCGAGATTTAAAATCTTCATCATTAAGACAATATTATCCCGCTACGGTGCTAACGGTGCAATTGACAATTTGTCTCACAAGATACGACTTATGACTTGTGATAGGAGCACTCCAAATCACAAGTCCTCAAGCCACAAAGGTTTGAAAACACTCAACTTGAGAAATGAAACGTATGAACATAATGCACAAGAATTTGCTATTGAATCTGAAGTGATTTTCGAAAATCTAATATAAATTCATTCAAGGGTTGTTAATTATATACCAGACCAAGTAATGCCACCTAAGGACATCAAATGGAGGCAACAATTCAGGAAAAAACGCATCAATACGCGAAGGGATGCACCCAACTTGAAAATCCATACAGGGTGCAAGCGATCGCGCCCTTTTTCTTTCACCTACTCGTGCCTTTGTAAGGTCCTCTATGCTTAATTTCTAATCCATTATGTATTTTTTTCCAACAGAGACCTCCGAATCACATTTACGATTAGTGTCAGATGGACTACATGAACTTTTGTTTAGTTTTGAGAGATGGAAAGTGGTCGTGACCCTGTCATTCTGACGATATATAGAAGATATATGGGTAACATCGATAGGTTGCACAAAGTTTATAACTTATATGGTCCACATCAACATCCACAATTTCAATGTCACACTTATTACTTTGTGGATAAACCTCACATCATTTCTCGTGATCATACATATTTCAAGAATATAAGCTCAAACCGTACTACTACAATTTCTTTCTTTTCTTTTTTTCCTAAGACATAAATCATATGAAAAGACCTATTGAACTATCATAATTGAGTGTGATATCTCTTGTTTAGAAGATTAAATAAGAAATTTATCTAATTAACAACCTACTAATCACACTCACAAACTTCAAATCATACTAATGTTACATACTCAAATATCGATGAATGTAGACATAAAACTCCTAACTATAAATGTATATAAATAATTAAAAAAGATAAGAAATGATTGGGTAAAGCCATAAATTTCGCCTATGTTTTAAAATTTTGGTAAAGTTGGAAAAGCTAAAAATGCTTAAACCTCACGCCATGACTACTTATGTACCCACCCATCCCATCCTTTGTGAAGTTGTTGTTGCGTCCCGCTTCTTAACACTTAAACGTTTTTAGCTTTTTCAACAGCCTACCACACACGCTTTTAAACCCACCCCACAAAGATAAATGACAAAGAAAAGAATAAAGCTTTAAAGTTCGTATCTTGAATTAAACATTAAGGTCGCTTCTAATCAGTTAACTTACTTCGCCAAACCGGTCGGCTCTGCCATCGAAAAAGAATGTAGGCTAATTAAACCGGGTCTTAAGTATATAAACCGGTTCGATATAACTCCGGTTACAACTCATCCTGCATTAAATTTAACTAAAACTGAGTACTAATTCTTCAAAAAATCCGAACCGGCGAAGCCAGGCCGCCGCCTTCCATTTCCGACTCCTTATTCAGCCGCATTTCCAAAACTTTCCGGTGGTTGTTGGAGTGCAGCCCCGACGAGAAAGTCGGGCTGCAGGCTGGTCGGTATTCGGGTAGAAGCCTGCCCGACTTGAACCTCACGCCGCATGCATTACAAAGCGTCTTCAACCCCATCGGGCCAGCCCGCCACTGTGGGGTCCTCGTGACTCCGCAATGGCTGCATCTTCTCGGCTGAGACGCTACCGCAGCTCCGCCATTACCGATGACTATTGCTGGTTTCCTTTTGTGCTTCTTGACTAGGGAATTTCCAAGCAAATGCTCGACGGTTTGCCCTTGAACCTCCGAGGGATTCCGAGGTGGAAACGACGTCGTGGAGTACGTCGATGAGGAGGACGAAGTGGATGACTCTGCAAGTGAGTGGGACAAAACCGGCCAAACGCGCACCCCGGTCCGTCCCCTCTTTGTTCTGGCCTTGGTTTGAACCGGCGTGGTGAAACAGCGCTGCTCCTGGACCGCAACCGCTGGTTCAGAAAGACTTGCCGCCGGATTGTATGGCAATTTTCCGGTGAGAGAGTAATCAGAAAATGAGTCATCAACGAAATGGGATAACCATTCTAAACTCTCCAAACCTTCCACCTGAAAGTACAAAATGTCAACTTTTCAGATTTTTTTTCCTTCTTCCTTCTTCCGAAGTCCGAACACCAACCCAGAAAACGTCACATAATTTTTAAAGTGGAAATGACAAAATTCAGGCTTACAGGAACGCTAAATTCACCGCAAGGCAGAGACCCAAAATCGTCTTCTGAGGAGACAGCAGACTTTTCAAGCTTCTCCTGTGAAACATAGCAGGCTTTTTTCTTCTCCTGCTCCATCTCCTCCGGTTCCTCCAGTGCCAACGATTGTACTTCTGCTTCTGTGAAGCCATTGGAGAAATCCAGAAGTTCATCAACAAAGAATTCATCAACACAGTTAGTCCCGCCGTTAACACCCCATAAGTCGTTCCGAAAACGGCGTGGTTCTCGCCGCCGCCGCCTCCACCCCAGCCCCGCTTTTCAAAGCCTCTTGCACACACTCCATTCCCTGGAAGCAAAAACCCACATGCAATCAAGAAAACACACATTTAGAATCTCTTCTTCCTGGTTAAAAAATACAACAAAAAAATCATCAAAAATAAACAAACCTGAATAGAAGAGGGAGGAAGATGAGGTGTTAAAGAAGAGTGGGAAAAGGAGGTTGAATGTGGATAGAAAAGTGTGGTGGTGAGTTCGGTAAAGCATTGAATGAGAGAGAGAGAGACGAGGGGAAGATGATTAAAGCTGCGTACCTATTTTTATACCGTATTTCCCTTTCTTTTATTTTCTTCTTTTCTCATCTATCTCCCTTCTATAGTTCTATGTTTATTTTCCGCCAGTATATAATCTCTGGCTGTTTATATATAAGATTGATAGATTTGGGTCTGTGTTAGTAACGGCTCCTCCTCCTAAATTACTCTGAGATTTTAAGGATCTGTCTTTGAATTTTGAGGAATTAATGGCGGGCTATCTGCTTTTCAATTTGTAATTATTTTTAAGTTCTCAATTTATAAAAAAATTTTATTATATGAGTTATTTTTATTTTTATTAATAAAAAAATGTTTTTCTCAATTTACTTGTAACATGTGTTTTTATCAAATAACAATAGCCATATAATTGTTATTGTCCATACTATTTTAATATGTGTTTTCTTTAGGCTTTTCAAAATTAAAATATAACGCATTGCTTGGTAATAATTATACATTATTACTGTTACAATATAAATAATAAATTGTACAATCTTTCTAAAATTTCTGATTTTGACAATTCAACATGTTATCAGAGCTTCTAACCAATGTTGCGGTCATGAGTTCAAAACCCATAAACAACTCAACCTACATGAAATATCCACTTGATGATCATCCCAACAAACCGGCTCACAAATAAAAGGAGTGTTAAAATATAAATAATAAATTATCACATATCTCTAAAAGTTCAGGATTTTGGATTACAAGGCGATTTAATAATTCCATCCTTGCGGTTACTTATGCTGTCTACTTGTCAAAATTCTTGTGATATTTCATAATTTTGAATTGAATCACAGCCATTACACACCTTTTAAGGATAATCACAAATGCTGAATCCTATAATTTATAAATCACTTGTTATATTTTTAAAAAATTGCAAAATGTAATTAATGACAGAAATCTCGTTAGGTGCAACAAATTATGTATTATTCTATATGATTTGGGTATGTAGTAAAGGTTTTGTTGAGCTACTATATAATAATAATTTAAATATTATACAGGTTAAATCATTGTTACGAGCATCTACAAAGTTTACGCCGAATTAACTTTAATAATAATTAGCTTTAGTGCTACTCAACTTAGGTCTATTATGTAAATAATTCAAATCTTATTGAAGCTTTCCCGTCAAGTTAAAACTTTTAATTTGAACAAATAACCCTCTATCCCATTCCTACCCACATGGGTGGAGGAAATTTTGCATATAGCGGGTTTGGGCTCAAGTACATGCATTAACACACATAAAATTTTGTAAACCATAGTTAAATATTTTTATGTGTGTTGGTATATGGGCCCGGACCCACACCCGATCTATAAAATATCCTCAAGACTCTCATATTCTATTCGCCAAATTTGACAACAAGAAACAACCTTTGTTATACAATACTACCGCCGCACAGCCAATATACCAGCGTATGAGTTAGCAAAAGATGATGTTACATATGTTCCTTTGTTATCATCTATATATGCTTCGTCTTTCTTTTTGAGTTATGATGTATTCCATTACTTCATGAATCTGGTATAATAAATCTATTTGCTCTTTTTTTTTTAAAAAAAAGGAAGAAACATGAATTGATGTATGATTTATAATTTAAATAAAAATCTAATACAATATTATCCCATTTCATTTTGTCGATCAAAATTGAATGTTACCTTTCACCAAATATTATGCATAACCCAAAGGAGTTAGAATAATCATTGCGATTGGACAGAGTTTTTTTAAAAAAAGAAATTTCTTTTAAGATTTATCTGTTCCCTTATTAATTTAGAAATTAAATAATAATTTGAATTTTTTTTGTTCTTACGAATAATTTGAATTTTAAATGGTATATGATTGAAGTATTGCCGCCGCTGCTCCAAATGCACATGCGGGCCTCGCAATGTGGAGCCGACCCAGTTTAAAAAATGGGTCGATCATTCGAGTACATAAAAAGTCACTTGATTGCAGCTTGTCATTTTCTTGGGTTGGGGCCAAACAGAGAATAGCTGACGTAGTGGGAGACGAAAGCAATCTGATCCCTCGTGTCAGCATCTCATTTTTTTCTATATTTTTTTGGATTTTAGATTCAACAATGCCACACAACAATGGTTGGATTCGATTTTTAGGCTTATTCTGAAATGAAATCATTTTTGGTTTTGATTCTCGAATGTGCAACTTAAGATCTGATTTTGATTCATAGTAGCTCGATATTCTTCAATCGTTTGAAATAAAAAAAAACACACAAAAGTGTGTGGGTCGTGTCAGTATGGCCCACAAAAACGAGCTCCTGCTATTTGATCGGGATGTATTAGCCCAACCTGTATTTTTTGGGCTAGCATCGGCCTTGTGGCCCATGCTGAGAGCCACGACTGCAACGTCGCGTTTTAATTTTTTTTAAAAAGAAATTAATATATTATTTTTAAAATAAATAATTTTATTTATAAATTAATTTTAAATTTGGAAATAATAAAGTAATAAATACATTGGCACAATTATTATAATATGAAAAATTCATATTTCTTATAATAAAAAATAAAAAAATTACAATCACCAATCAAAACTATAAACTTACAAAAAAACTCAATATAATTTAATATAGAAATCCATAATTGAGCCAAATAATTTAAAAGAGAAATATTTTTCAAAATTTTTAATTTGTTTTCAATTTTTGTGTATTTTATTTAAAACGATAGAAGAAATTTGTTAGTACAACCTGAAAATATGGGCCAACTGGTCGTTCCATGCCGATAAGGCCCGTCACCAGTCAGCATGCACCCCACCCGTTTCGCCACCTCTAAGGGATGCCTATAATAATTTCACTAAGTAAACCTCCATGATCGATCAGATACAAAAAAAAAAAAAAAGAAGCAAGAATGAACATATGCAACATCCATGTCTTTATTATTCAGTGAATGTTATGATACATAATATTAATTTTCATAAGTGATTTTTATATTTTCGTTTCGACCATCCATGTCGAGAATTGGACTTTGTGACCTTTTTATATAGCAAATAAATGATAATATTTTGCATTTAGTATATTTTTTCATCAAATAAGAATAATAAAAATAGTTGAAGAAAAATAGTATTTTAGAGTGTAGATTGTTTTATTCCAAAATTCAAAAAGCATTATTAAGGGTAGTTTTGTTCATTTATAAAACAAAAGAAAAGAAAAAGCTGTATTTAATAATTTCCGGGATTATAAATAACATATCCCTACACATTATTGAATTAACATTTTCAATAATCTCTTTTTCAAAATTTAAAATCTTGAAATTGTATACAAGTCTCCTACATTGAGAAAGATTGATAATATAACTTTTAATTAAAACATTGAATGTATCACTAAGCGATGCTTAGAAAATTAAAACTAACATAAATAAATAAAAAAACTAAAATTGTGATAGTAATGCGTGAAAATTGGAAGTCTAAAATGATTTATAAAGGGTTATAATGTACTGCTATAGTAACTTGGGTTAACCATTTTCGTAAGCATGACAGAATGATATAAGAGCCGATCACCAGCAAGGAAAACATCGGGAGGTAAGTGCAACGTACGTAGGAGCCACCTCTTGAACCTGTGGAGTAAAGTACTATATGACAGGAACCACCTATTGAACCTGTAGGAGTCACCTCTAATTCCTGGCGCTGGTGTATTGATGGATTAGTCCGCGATGATGACATCGCTTTCTGAAGGAGGAGTGATTGTGATATACTTGTCCCACGTGAGTAAAAATTAGAAGTTTAAAATGAATTATAAGATGCTACAATAGATTACTATAGTAACTTGAGTTAATCATTTTCGTAGAGCGATGATAGATATTGAGTAGTTCCTATATAAATTCTTTGTATAGTCGCGCTTATACGGGTCAGAACTCGGGACACGACAAAAATTGGCAGCTCTGTAGTGCAAAAAACAAAAAATTGATGAATCAATGACCTGATAATTATCCATCGATTAGGCATCAACTAATATCAATCAGAAGACAATGTAGACAAAAGCTCTTATCTTCATAGAAAGATTCCTGAATTAATATGTACTACAGATGATGGAAAATCTAAAAATAGAGAACCTGTACAATTTCTTTATTCACATATGCATGTATGCTGCTGGCTAAAACTCAGCTCAATTATATAGCCTCCTTAAAAACAAATAGTAAAAAACTAAATTTTTGATTAGTTTTACATTTTTTTTGCTTTAGCATAACATTCGTTATATTAAATAACAACATTTACAACAAAGATCCAGCCAAATGTCAGAATACATACGAAACAAAACATATACAACGACAGAAATAAGTGCCAAGGGATGGGATCTGGTCGGATATATCTAGAATCGGGAAATTCGGTTCAGATGCCCCCACGATTTACCCGATTCCTGACCGAATTGATCGGGTACCGGAATACCCGATCCAAACGATCACCCATAGTTTGGTCAATGTAAATCCCACTAAAAGAAGTACTAAAAGGCCTAAAAGTAGAGCGCTTAGCAACATAAGCACAAAATCGCAAATTGAGAAGAGCATAGACCACCAGAACCAAACGTGTCTCCTCAAACCAAGCTGGCCACCAAAACATTTACATTTATTTGTGAATAACTTAATAACGAATTTAGAGAGAATATACAAAATTGAAAAAGTAGTATGCGTTGTTTGTATTTGAGCACCTCCATTTGGAGTACTCGCAGGTTCCAATACAGTTCCCCTTAAAAGAGAAAGGCACTTTCAAGAAAATGGCTCATCAAGGTGATTCCACAATGACCAACTGCCTCAAAACGACAATTCATCAAAAGTAAACCAAACCCTTTAAGATATACAATATTTGCCTCCCGTCGGAGCTGAAGAGAAGTGATTCCATGTAGAGAAAGCATGAAAGCTTTTTTGGTTTGACTACATACGTCTCGGACCCGATTTTTGTTCTTGTAATCTACAAATTGAGATTAAAAATTTAGTTATTATTGTTGTGCAGTTTTACAAAGGATGTAATTAGTATAATTAAAATTTTCAAAATGTACGGCAGCCGGAAGATCACATACTTCAGATCGATATCTTTAGCAGAAACGATTACTGCTTCTAAAAACAAGCAATTGCTATTGTACATGTCTTTGGGTTTCTCTTGTGCACCATGTCTCTTGAATACAACTATGTTTTCCTACATAAATGACTTGGAAGATTGAAGTGTCTTCTCCCATTCCTTGTCAAAACAGGTTTTGCTTTGTGGTTGGCAGCTTCATCCATATAAATATAGACAGATTTTTAGTTGTTCCCTAAATATAATAAGAGAGTTAAGTTTCGTGGGGTTTTGTTTTAAAATGGATCACGTCTCTTTTCTATTGAAAGAGATTTATGCCATTATATACGAGTAGGGTAGTGACAAGATAATAAATTTCTCAGTGACAAGATAATAAATTTTTAAGAGGCTTCAGATGGGTTACAAAATATCAATTCAACTTTTATAGGTTCTTGAGTCGTCCAATCGTTTCTGAGATTTTGCAAGACAAGTTGTTTAGGTGGAGATCAAGATAAGTTAATGAATCCATCTTACCGATAGAATATGGTGTCGGGCCAGACAATTGATTTCCCGAAAAATGGAGCTCTAAAAGCAAAGTAAAATTCAAGAAAATAATGGAATGGATGGAACCAGATACATCATACATGGTTGTTGCTGAGATGCAGCCTTTCCAATCGATAAAGGTTCTGGAATTAATCCTGTTAGATTATTTGATCCAAGAAAAGTGTAATTTAAACTCGACAAATTACCAATCAGGTCTAGGGATGGCAATGGGACGGGTCTAAACCCGGACCAGCATTGAACCCACCCCGCCAGGGCGGGTCTGGACCCGCTTCAACCGGGTTTGGAAGCGGGGCGGGGCGGGTCCTGGGATTGGCCGAACCCGCCCCGCTATACATTTTTATTTTTTTTAAACAAAAAATTGATATTGATTATACATTTACTTCTTTGATTGAACAATAAACTGTCATTATTTAATTTTATATCAAAATTCATTTGTTCATGTTAAAGAAGTTGTACATTTTGAAGGAAATAAGAGCAAATTAATAAATATTTAGTAGCTTAAATATAGTTTGCTTATTATAAATATTTACTAGAGAAAACTTGAAATTTAATCACAAAACTCAACTTTTGTGTTTCAAATTGATTTCTAACTAATTTTTTTTTTAAAAAAATAAAAGATAAAAAAAATCTGGATCCGGGGCGGGGCGGGTAAACCAGCCGGGTTCGAGGGTCTAAGCGGGGCAGAGTTTTATGTGTAGCGGGGCAGGTCCTGGGATTGGCCAAACCCGTCCCATACCCACCCCGTTGCCATTCCTAATCAGGTCGGATACCCTTCAGATACCCTTCAGATCTTTAAGGTTGATGAGATCAAGAAATCTATTATCTATTATCTATCTATCTATTATAATATTTATATATTTACCCATTAAAAGTGTGGATCTAATATATTTATCTTATAAAAGTGTGGATTTAAGGGCAAAGTTTTTTATTGTTAATTAACAACTTAGCTATTTTACTGTATATTATTTTATACAAATAAAAAATTGTTAGGGATATAATTGTAAAAACAACATGCGAATATAAAAAGTATAATTTGTGAATAAAAATAGTTTATTATTAATATCATAGCGTTACTGCATTAGTCTAACATTAAGACCTTGTCATTCTTTGCATAACAAGTAACGGAGGTGGATAGGTGAATGAATGAATTTAACCAAGAATTGTAATGTATCTACGTCTTTCTTAGGTGGAGACAAAAACTACGCAATAAAACTATGAAAGTCAATTTGCAGTTAATTGTGATATTTGTGTCCATCGGTTTACCTAGACTAAACGTTTTCCACAAATCGATTATATCCTGAAAACGATGGACGAGGGATGAAGAGCTGCAACTGCTTCTCTATGTATCTAGGCTCTCAAGTGGAGCAGATGAAGATCACGGGCTTCAGTCTATTTTTAGCGTTTCCTTTTAAGATTTACACTTTATCATTATTCACCTTAATCAATCATCAATCAATCGGGAAAAGAATACGAACACTGACTAAGAACGATGATATTCGAAATATTAAATGCGCAGGCATGTAACAAAACATGGCATATTATGGTTTTGATATAATGCAGGCAACTTTTTTCTGCTTTTAGGTTGTGAACCTTGCTAAAGATGCTAAAAGAGAAATGAACACTTTGTCTAAAGAAGTTGCCAAGATCAACAATTGTGGTTATGTATATCTGTTTGATTATGTTATAAAACTGTTTTGAACGAGTCCTTTGCCATCCATTTGTTTCTAGGCAACTTTTTTCTGCTTTTAGGTTGTGAACCTTGCTAAAGATGCTAAAAGAGAAAGGAACACTTTGTCTAAAGAAGTTGTCAAGATCAGCAATTGTAGGTTATGTATATCTGTTTGATTATGTTATTAAAGCTGTTTTGTACGAGTCCTTTGCCATTCGTTGTGTTTCCTTGTACTTATTTATTACTTTTAGGATTGCGAAGGAGAACAATGGCTTATATTTGTTTTAGTTTGCTAGTAATTTTTTTTCTGCATTTTGACTTTCATAGTTTTATTGCGTAGTTTTTGTCTCCACCTAAGAAAGACGTAGATACATTACAGTTCTTGGTTAAAAATCTTCTTTTAATAGCATATATTTTATTCTAAATTTCATGGGATAGACGTTCAAAGACTCTGACTGTTAAGTAATCTTGTTTTCTTCCTTTCTCCAGACAAAGAAGGGCATCGGGCTTAGTTTTCACAATTATGCCAACTTATGCTTTTCATCGTATTGGTTTTAACAAATCCCAAGCATCCCATCTTTTCTTGAGTCCATGTTAATAACCTTCTGTCATGGTTATTCAGTGTTACAAGTGCAGACTGAAGCTCATAAAATTCTGGGTTAAGTAGGTTGTCCACTTGATTCTTCGCAGCAAATTTAAAGAGAGAACATGAGAAATGGCCCCAAAAATGCCTAATTTAACACGAGGGAACCTTTATTTGAAATTACGATTATTTACTTTTATTATTGATTCTTTTATTAACGGTATATTGTACATAATTTGTATTTCAATGTGCCAATGTTGTGCATATTTGGCACATATTTACCGTGTCATTTTGAAGTTTCGGCTTGGAATCGGAAGTAGCCAAATTAACTTGTTCATTACCAAGCAAGTAATAGTTTTTTTTTGTTTCATTCTTTAGTAGATTGATCCCACCGGATAGTGCATTCGTTAAAACTAATGAGATAATTACACCTAACGATTAACTTTGGTTATGTTGAGAGTTGTTGTCCCACATTGGAAAGTTGAAAGCTATATTTGCTCCTCATAAAATATTATAGAATACTCATATCATAACAAATTGGTTATGAATAGGAACCTCATGCATACTTTAACATGGTATCAGAACAGGCTTTCGATTGATTGACTATTCCCCCCACATATTTTAAGATGAGGGGGCAGGGCGTGTTGAGAATTTGTTCCACATTGAGAAGTTTGAAGCTATATATGCTCCTTATAAAAGATTATGGAATACTCCTAGCGTAACAAATTGGTTATCAATATGAATCACATGCATACTCTAACAGAAAATAACTAATTATATCAAATATTAATAAATGTTCAATTTATTTAATAAATAAAATTAAAAATTGCATAAAAAAAATATTATATTCCTAAATATAACGGATATTCATGTGTGTGCACGTGTTTTGTACTAGTTTAAGAAAAGTGAGGTTTCCGAGAACTGGAAAAAGGGTCAGACGTGATTCTGTTTTTGAAGTCTAGTAATGGACCTAATGGTTGTTCATCAGTATGGTGACATGCCTGTGATTTCAATGGAAACGAGGGGGCAAAGATTATTGAAAGTTGGAAGATAATATTATACTTTCTTGAATGATTCTCCATTGAAATTTGAAGGGGATCGAATATTTGGCATCAAAGTGTGTTCTTAAGGTTTATGAGAAGGTAGGCTTACCGTTTTGTCATGTGTCTTCTGAGTGTAATAATATTGTTAGAAGGTGATTTTGGATAGCTCACACCATATTTAAATATGCACGCATTGCGCTTTCACACATTTTCTTGAACTGTCATGTTCATTTCCCATGTAAACATATTTATATGCTTTTTTATATATAAAAAAATGTTTTCAGCTTCTAAAAGACAGAAAATGGACTAGAAGTAATGATCGATTTAGGTAAATGATCGATTTGTTATGGGTCAATAGGAAAATTGAAACTTTTGGAAGGAGACATACATACATTAAGCCGAGCCAAAATTGAATCTTGGGGAAAAGAATCTGAAATCGCTTAACTGCTTAGATTAGGGGTCACTTCCGACGTGTCAGCTGTCGGAAATGTTGGAACGCTCCCATAGCCGTTGGCGGTAGCTGATACGATCAATAGTTGTGTAGGGGAAAATAAGAAAACTTCAACATAAATTGGAAGATTTATGTAGTTGGTTAGATAAAGGAATGTACGTAGCATTATAGAAGCAACAGAAAAGTAGTTTCCATAAGAATTGAGTAATATATAGAGTGAAATACCTTTAGCATTGTATGAGAACATTGTTAATGAAAATCTTCTTTCTGAACTTCTAATCTCTTCTCTTGTTCTTCGCTTTACTTGAATTCTTGAGGAGACCGGCAATCTCGAATTTGCTCACTAAGAGTAGCCCTCAATTCCAGCTTGGAATCCATCGATTTATGTGTGGATGGGAGAGTAATTGGGTTTTAAAATCGGAGGAAGTGAATGTGAAGCTTCCCATTTAGAATTTTAGGGGGAAAACGGTTCTGAAACTAACGGGTGATATAACTTCAGGGATTGAATTGGGTCGATTCATAAATCATGAGGGATGATTTTGGCACATGAAATACAACGAGGACTAAATCGAGAAATCGTCAAAACAATAGGGAGGATTTTGGAGTTTTCCCCTTAAAATTTTGGTAATTCTCAGAAGTTATGAAAAGGCCATCATCATCACCAATTTTGGCTCCATGTAAATTGATTTCTACTCCCAGTACGCAGACAAGGAAGGAATCAATACATGTAATGTTAGTACAAAAAGGTCTCACGAAGGTCACATGCGTTCATCATCCTGTCTCCCACATACTTTTCATTCCAATGAGATATTACTGCCATTAAGTTTATTTTATCACAAAGAATTCCTTTGGACGATTTAAATCTACAAAATCGAAATCATCGAGTTATCAAGTGCGTAATAGCATAATATAATATGGTTCTTTAAAATAAATAAATCCAAATAATCAAAACGCATATTTAAATTCATATACATACGCATATACACACTCAACACATATTTCAGAGGTCAAATTATAATCGGAAAAAGAAATTTTTTTTTTAGGATTTGGTTTTCTGTTTGGTTCGATTTACCCCATGTTTTTGGTTTAATTTCAGCTAGATTTACTGATCCAGATTAAAAGGGTTATATGATATTAATCAATCTATTAAAACTTCCAAATCACACACAAACCTGACTCAATTATGCAGTTTAACTTTCATTTGAAAGCAACATGGATCCTTTTTATGATTTCTTTTGAACCAATCGTGGAATTTTATAATTTCACTTCCAGTGGATGTTACAGCAGCAAGTGTAATTTCTATTCCTTTTCAGCCAAACCGTCCAACCTATAAAATTTTATACTGCTAGATTAGAAAGATATACAACTGGAGAGAGAGGGAGAGAGAGTTTCCAAATCAAGAAAACAAAACAATGACAACAAGAAGAAGACGAGACTAAATACGTGGGTACTTGGAAGGATTAGATGAGAAATTGGACACAATAACTTAAACCTATGGAAGAAGCACATATATACATTCAGACAAAAGCTCTTGTAATAAACATATACAGAGGAAAACAAGAAACCTTTCCCCCAGCTTTTATGAGCTGGTATGCCCACTATTCATCTTCAGGCAAACCGTTTGAATTTGATGGACTCCTTTTCAATTTTCTGGCCAAAATTTACCAAATACCGCTTCACATATCTTTAGTTGATCTCAAACACGAAACTCATTCCCTTAATCTGCATATCATATATTTCAAAACTCATGTACAATCCACAGCTCATAAAATCAATTGTTATCACACCATATATTTGGAGTGATTGCCATAAAAATCAATTGTTATCACACCGTATATTTGCGGTGATTGCCATATATTTTGTACGGTCAAGCTAACGGCATTGGTTAGCGTTGGGGGGATTGTCATATAATTCTTACAGTCAAGCTAATGACATTGGTTATTGTTTGGTCAATTGTCATATATTTCGTACAGTCGAGCTAATGACATAGGTTAGTGTTTGATAATATATTGCAAAAAATGAAGATCTGCCAAATGAATTTGAAACGAAGATTTGTCAACTAATTTTCTATGTAAGCTACATTTCATGAGATGATATATACATATCTCCTACACATAAACTAGACAAGGCCATACAGGCTCCACATTTTTTCAAATCCAGTGAACGAACTGACAATGTTTAAGGCTATATATATGACATATGCTCTTATATTATATAGTAAGAAAATGATAAATATAAGTTGATGTTTCTTTTAAAGAAGGTAAAAGATTGTATCAGTGGGTGAAGATATTTTGCAAAGTTCAATGAGAAAAATATAGTACTAGGTGGTTCACAAAGAAGATTACATCAATTGGTGACAAACCATGTCATCAAATTCACATCTGTTGCCTCCACAGCAGGGGATGCCATCTCCATTATTTGGGAGCAGGAGGATAGCTGCTTTTGTGAGGGATAGGAAGTGGAATAAAGCCATATACCCAACTCACATGATAATTTAAAATCTTGGACAATCAGGTTAATTTCAGTGGAAAGCAACTGGTAAATTGCATCTTACATGACATGTATAAAATCAACATACTGACAGGTTACAAAACAAACTCAAAAATGGTTAGTGGTATCCTACTTGCAGTTTGCAGAACAATGGGTTCGTTTTTTCTAGTATGAAGCATACACAAATTTAAAAAGAAGCCTAACGTCAAATCATACAACAATTGAGAAAAACAGTGATGATGCCAAGAGCACCCATAATATGGATTCTTTTTTTCACTACAGCGTTTAGTTTTTAGCTACATCAAACAGAACAAAGGAAATTACTGAGAGTTTCTTCATGGATGCACGTGCACCAGACATAAATGACCATTGGAAATTTTCACTTGTAAATAGGTTATGAGTGGGGTAAAGAAGATGATCTTAAGATGAAACCTCAGGTTGAGAACGAAAACCTATTGATACAATCTCTAGTATGCAATACCTCAATTAAACAACTGGAACTAAGGCTCAGAAATTGTCCAGTTTCTACTGTCATGCAGTTAATAGACACTGAACTCTTTCCATGGTTTTTCAGAAAGAAAGATCCATCAGCTTCCATCTTGATAATTGCCTAGAAAAATAAATTGCATTGTTACATTTATCTAAAATATTCACCAAAAAAATCATCATTGTCCATAGAGGATTTTGATCAATATCCAACATCCTCAGAAAAAAAACATGCATTTGGTAAGTCTAATCATTAGCGATGCTCTCAGATTCATCATCTATTGAATAGTCCTACAGACTAAAGAGGTAAAAAAAGAAGAAAACATTAGCACACCTGCCACCTAGATATTTTATTGCCTCGGCCTTCTTTCCTCAGATCAATATCAACTTCAACATCCCCAGTCGATCTTCCAAGCACAACCTGTAAACAAGAGTTCATTAAGCTTTCATTCCGAAATACTAAAACATGCCTAAATGAACAATTGACCAAATTTATCAATACGAAAGCACTAAAGGAGACAAATTGATGGAAGAATTGTAGTGCCCTATATAAATTAAGGTCCGGTTACAGGACAAAAGAAAAGGGTTTAATAAGACACGACCCAAGCAACAAGGGAAACATGATCTATAAAACAACATAAGTTGACATAAGAAACATAATTAAACAACGAAGCAATGGAAATCAATTGCTTCCAAGGAAAACGAGCAAACGAAAGGAGATATTAAATAAGAAAACTATCTCTTTCTCTTATTTCCCATGGAACATGATAGAGAACCTCAGGCTTCCTAATATAATGCCTCAGATGACGGCCATATAAGACAGCAAGAGCTCCTTGAGACATCATTACTCTTTGCAAACAGGAACGAGCACCTTGTTCCAACCTAATGATTGTCCTCTTAGTATCATCACACATATAACTTGTAGCTGAAATTTAAGATAACAAAATGAGCAAGTCGTTACCAAGCACCATAATGGCAGTCAAAGTGCATCTCTTCAATTGAATAAATGAACACAACCATTCATGGAAAACTTCATTTATAGATAGTCATGACTCATGAGGCTGAAAATACCTTACAAATGCAAAAATGTGACAAAATACGAGTCTACTATCATCTATAAGCAGTTCTGTGCTATTTATGAATGTCATACTGAGAAGACGTTGATTTGGGATTAAAGTAACCAAACATTACATGAGGAAAATAAATGATAAAGGTATTGGGATACGAGTATATTACCTTGCTTAGTAATGACGGAGTCTTGCTCATATGGATATAAGTCCATTTCAAGTGTCTGTAAGCACAAGTTACAAGATCAAACTCAAGGAAAAATAGTTTTGTTGGGCAAACATTTAACTAAAAGCTAACTAAAAATGTTAAGATGGTATACCATAGCTTCTATGTCAGAAAAATAAGGCAAATCAGCATCAATAAGTGATTCTTCCTGATCTGACCCTAAGGAGTTGGCAACTGATTCAGGAAATGCCACTGTTGCTGGACAGTCTCTCAACTGTTTGCAATTAATAAAGTAAGAAAGATATATATGTTAAAGCAATCACATCCTCCAACAAGCAAATACGTTCTTAAAAGCAAGGGAAAGCAAAGTACCCTCACAGCTACTCCAGCAACTTCTTTCTCTGCCAACCTATTGCTAGGTGTATTTGAAATTGTGTGTGTCAATCCACCTTTACTGGGATATCCGTTGGCCTTGTAGGCAACCCCAGGATGTAGGTCGTTGGTTAGAGAATCAGCTGAAAAGCCAACAAGTTGGTCAGAGGAATGTGATTCTGGTGATCTGTGTCTTCCAACCTTCTGAGGTCCCCCAAAAGCATTCATGCAATCTTTCGATTTAGTTGGAAAATAGAAACTTTGTCCGTAATTCTTCCCGTGAGCAGTGGTAGATGCACCCATAGAACCCCTAAGGTCTGGTTGTGTTACAGAAGAACCAAATGATGTGGAAGGATGTATTAGTAAGAATACATCGTCATTGCATGGAATTTCCGTATCCTCAGAGTTCAACATGCAGCAGATCTGGCCGTCACTGAGTCCAGTGATATCAGTTGAATTCGAGGAAACATTAACCACTGAGTGCAGATTTATTTGTTCTTCTCCATGAGCAAATGATGCAGCGGCTTCCAATACCACAGGAGTTTCTGAAACTGTTACAACCTCAATATTAACTACTACAATATTATTTCCCTGATTGTCAATATGAGAATCCTGAATAACTGGAATGATATTATTAGAACAATGCTGATCCTCTGCATGCATTTCCTCCACATCCATCAGGAGAATCTCATTCTCATTTGAAAGGTTCGAAAGTGAATCTGGGTCTGCAAATTCAACTGTGTGCACTGCAGCTTTATTTTCCTGACCATCAGCACTATCATGAAGCATATCATCAGAAACCTGATCCACATCTTGCAGGCACAAACCAGGCACAAGAGGAGCCAATATGTCTTGTACTCTCAAGTGGCGTAAGTGAGGCTGTTCAGATGCAAATGCGATTTCTTGAAAGAATAATCATCTGACTTAGTGGTTTTAAATGGTAAACCCTCAAATTCAACTGAAACATTTCGAGTATTTTCATTTCTTGAACAATGTTTGAGAGTATGCGAGTCGTTTCTATTTTTGATATTTGCCTTCCATATATTGTTTCCGGTACCTGGTAATGACGGAGAAACATTCTCATCAAATCCATAATGGCCGAGAATTCCATTTGTGCAATTATCGTCAATGGAATGTGGACCTAAAGTCCGAGATACATTAGTTGTATCTGAAGCCGCAGCAATATCCCTTACCGTTTCTGGAAAGGCATGCCGTAGAATATCCAAGTCTTCCTCCTGTAGCCGCAAATCATCTGAAATACTATCTCCAAGAATACAAATTTGATCCATAGAATTACCATCAAGTGTCACCCGCTTCTGAAAGTCAGTACCAAGCCCATTGAATTCACAAGGATCAGGTTAGAATAAACCTAAATCAGAGTTACTGAAAAATTCACTACGAATTTTTTTTCGCCTGGCATAATATTTCCTTCGGATACTCTCCAATTTCCTCTTCTGTGAAATCTCTTTATTTCCTTTCAAGTTGTTCTCTGATCTATTTATTTTCGATGAAGGGTTGAAGCCAGATATCTCAAGCTCAAACATGTGAGCATAAGATTGGCTTGAAATATATGGATCATAGAGAAGAGCGCACCATCTTTCACGCAGTTCTCGTAAAGTAAATCTGCCAGAAAATTGGACTGCACCTTTAGCAAGTGCATCCAAGGATGCACCACCCTAACCAAGAGACATAAAGTATCAGAATTACAGCCTTGCTAGAACAAAGGTCTAAGAAGGAATTAGAAAAGTAGGTCCTGCAACAGTTTATTACCATTAGGACGGAAAATATACATTCAAGCACTGGCATTCACAGTAACATATTTTTCAGTATCTCTATCTATCTATTCATTTCGTTTTCTGGTCATTCATATATCAGAAAATCATAAGAAACACCAATATGATAGACAAATGTAAATTATGAGGTCATAGACAATGGATTGGACATGAGAAAATGCCATGAGTTTGAGAACTGGAGTTCATCGAGGAGTTGGGAGATTATTGTGACTAGTTAATTAGACTTTACTTAGTTCCTACTAGTCGACGTGAGCTCCAGTGATTGCACATGTACTACTGGAGATGAAATTTATGAAGTGCCTACAGCTTTTTGAAACCTATTTAGCTTCAGAAGGTTGCTTTGAGTTTCTGCTGCTTCTCATTTTTCTTAAGCTATTAATCAAAAGCAGATCCTTAAACTAAAGATTTTAATTTCCCAGGCCAGATTACAACGAGAAACACAACATCATCTTCAATCCATGTGCTTTTCTTAAATCTTCAAGAGACAAAACTGGTTGACATGAAAGAGATACTCCTTCCTAAACCCAGAAGGTCATGAAGGTTGAGTCCTAAACTAAAAAACCGAACATAACTCAAAGTTAAATTTTTGACAATCCGTATCTAACTTGATTTGTGCTACAAGAAAGAGATAATATTTGCATTTTTGTAAACATTATCCAGCACTGTGATTCTATCATTAGCATCGAAGAATGATAAAAAAAACAGTATCACAAAGAAGCACTTCTCACAAGTCTAGAATTAGACACCAAATATGCATGATAAAGAACTGATGAAACACGAGAAACAAATCAAGTCAAAGTAACAAGTCTTACGTAACCAAATATCGACAACTTCACGCCGCCTTTGCAACATAATGTTGTATCGATAACTACATGAGTCAATTGATTCAATAAAAATTACCTCAAAAATTTCCTTACCAAAACTAACGAAAATTAAAAAAAGAACATGATATTAACAAGAACAGTCAATCAAAGGGAAAAAATCACCATAAATTACATTTACCTCAACTGCATTCTTCAATAAGAGATCATCTCTGGGAATCCACCGAACCGCAACAGTAGGAGCTTTTGCCATCGAAACTAACTTATCATAAAGCCCTAGTCACACAAAAAGTGTGTCCTGTTCACTAATTAATATTTATTTGGTTAATATATTATTAAGATAATATCAAGAATATTTAATCCAAAAGATGGCGCACTATCTGGATAACCACCCACTATCTTTAAGTGGTGTAACTGTGTCAAACTCTAAGTCTTTGATGGCAAGACACTTATATAAATATGACACTGCGGGGGTCCCCTAAGCCAAGCAATTCACTTAATAAAATACACTATCTATTAGAATTGCATAAGGTTTAGAAGAGCCTCTTGCATATCAATTCTTCAGAGCCGTCTGGATCAAAATGCATATCAATGGCTGGAGGTAACACTGATCTTGAACTTTTATTTCCGCATATTCGATTTTGTGTGCCATACGTTTAGGTACATTGAAAATCGATTTAGTATTAATGTTAACTTTCTAACATTTGGTATCAGAGCAGTTTTTGCATTCGCCTTGATACGTTTGAGATTTTCGATCTGGGCTAAAAATTCTGTAAAATTTTATTTTGTATCAAGAATTTTTACACAATTTTCGAAATTAAAAATTTATCAGAAATTCATTTGAATTCAAATTTCCCAATTTCAATTTTGGCATGAACCATAGTTTTGAAATTGAACCAAAACCCTAGCTTTTGGAAATTATCAAATCGGCCACCATATGGCTTCCAACTCCGACGGTTAAGGATATCGATCGAACCACCATGAGAAGATGACTATCAGACGCCGCTGGACGGAATCATTCATCGGAAAATCGGAGGGAAAAATCGCATTTTTCGCTCGCGCGATCTGTCTTTTTTTGAAACGATTTTTGAACGATTTCCGACCATTTGGACTGCGGCTCTGTACGTTAGTCGTCAAATAAGGTGTAACCATCGCGTGGGTGGTGGTTTTACAGGTGCTTACGTCGGAAATCCCGGATTTGGCCGGATTTTGGGCCTGAAATCACGCTCTGCGTGAGACTCGAAAGTCGCGATATGGATGGCCGATTTCATACAGTTTTAAGGCCGGTAATGGCAGATTGTGTACGGCCGTGTATGTCCGATGGTCGGACGTTGGTCGGCCATGTTCTGGCCGGAAGAGATGGCGGCGGCGGCGCTGGTTTCGTTTAGGGTTAGGGTTAGGGTTGGGGTTTTACTGATTTTGGGAATGAGGGTTGGTTTAATTTAAGGGGCTGTTTGGTTCTGCTACAATTCTGAAATTCGAAATTCTGCTTTATTTTTAATAATTTATTTTATGCAATCTTTATGTGTAATTTTGATTGTTTTATTATGGATAAATGCACCATAATTTATGTAAAGCATAAAATATTTTTATGCATGGATAATTAAGATGTCTAAGTAATTTGTATAATTTAATTGATTAAAGTATAGCCACAACAGCTTTAATTGATTAAATTATTCATTAATCACGTGAATTACATAAAGTTCAATAGACAATATTTATATGAATTAAGATAAAGCATAAGATATTTTTATGCATTCAGAATAAATGTCTAAGTGATTCGTGTAGTTTAATAAATTAAAGTATAGCCGCAGCAGCTTTAATTGATTAAATTATACATTAATTTTTTGGATCATTTAATGTATTATAGGCATTACATTAATTCAATTATTGCATAGTTTTATGCATCAGATTAAATGTCTATGTGATATGCATTATATGATTGATTAAAGTGTAGCCACAACAGCTTTAATTAATTAAAGTATGCATTAATTTCTCAAACATCACATAAAGCTAAATAGACATTACTTATAATTAATTATATTTGATATAATGGAATTTATTCCACAGGAAATTATATTATATTAAATATGTTCAATTAGGATGAGATATTGAATTATTTTCTTAATTTGCCCACATGTATTAAGAATGTCGGATAATTCGATTGTTTTATCATAAAGTTATATGAATTTATTTGAATTAGAAATTTAGCCCACAGGTAATTTCTATGTCAGCGATTCATAAGTTATTGCATGATTTACATGGGTAAAACATGTCATTTGGTTATTGGCTTCGAAAATTGTGATATAAGCATGTATTTTAAATTTTCTTGCAGTTATTCAACCTGTTAATTTATCTGATATGAAATGTGAAGTTCCTGGACTCAAAGGTGATAACTATAAGGTGTGGAAGGCGAGGATTCTTCTCCATTTAGGCTGGATGGATATTGATTATGCTATACGGAAAGATGAACCACCTGCTATTACTGAAACCAGCATTCCGGATGATGTTGATCTTTATGAGAAATGGGAACGATCTAATCGTCTCTGTGTTATGTTCATAAAGACCAAGATTTCTGCTGGGATCAGGGGTTCTGTCGATCAGCATAATAATGTCCATGATCTGCTGAAGGCTATTGATGCTCAATTTCAGTCTTCGGATAAGGCATTGGCAAGCACCTTAATTTTGAAGTTTTCATCGATGAAGCTCACTGGTATTAGAGGAGTGCGTGAGCATATCATGCACATGAGGGATATAACAGCTCAACTTAAGACACTTGAGGTTGAGATGTCTGATACTTTCCTGGTGCACTACATTCTGAACACTTTGCCTTACAAATACGGTCCATTTAAGATTTCCTACAACACAGATAGGGACAAATGGTCAATAAATGAACTTATGACCATGTATGTTCAGGAAGAGGGTCGATTGGCTATGGAGCAACCTGAAAGTGTGCATGTAGCTACCCATGGCGGATTGATTCTGGTTCTACAATCCATGTTACCAATTCCTTGCAGGGATTGCAAAACCTAAGGAAGCCATTGGGAAGTGAGCAGAGCATCTATTCTGGAAACAAGATGCCCTCACATGTGGAGGCTGTTGGGACATGCAAATTAGTTTTAAGTAGTGGTTTCATTTTGATTTTAGAAAAGACATTTTATATTCCAAATTTTTCTAGAAATTTGATTTCAGTTTCAAGACTAGTATCTGTTGGATTTTCATTTACTTTCTCGGATTTATCATTCAGTTTATTTTATAAATCTGAGATTATTGGAAATGGTACTTTGTCTGATGGTCTTTTTCGATTGAATTTACAAAATGATACCACTAATTCTATAATGCATGCTCAACAAAATATTGGTATTAAAAGATGTGTTGTGAATGAGAATTCCTCTATTTTGTGGCACCGGAGATTGAGACATATCTCCATTGATAGAATTAAAAGATTAGTGAATGATGAAGTACTTAGTACTTTGGATTTTACCGATTTTGACACTTGTGTTGACTGCATTAAGGGTAAGCAGACCAACATGTCAAAGAAAGGTGCTAAGAGGAGTTCTGATATATTGGAGATCATACATACAGACATATGTAGTCCTGATATGAATTCGTATGGTCAGAAATACTTCATCACCTTCATTGATGATTATTCACGATATATGTATCTCTACTTGCTTCATAATAAATATGAAGCGTTGGATGCTTTTAAAGCATATAAGGCTGAAGTAGAGAAACAATGCGGTAAGCAAATTACGATCGTGAGATCAGATAGAGGTGGTGAGTACTATGGTAGATACACTGAGAGTGGACAAGCACCTGGTCCGTTTGCTAAGTTTCTTCAGGAGCATGGGATTGTTGCCCAATACACCATGCCTGGTTCTCCGAGCCAAAATGGTGTGGCGGTGCATAGTATGCTTAGTAGTTCTAAACTTCCTAAGTCATTGTGGACTGAAGCTCTTAAAACGGCAGCGTATATATTAAACCGAGTTCCAACCAAGGCTGTCTCTAAGACACCTTTTGAGATATGGAAAGGTTGGAAACCGAGTTTGCAACATATACGCATTTGGGGATGCCCGTCTGAGGTGAGAGTTTATAATCCACATGAAAAGAAGTTGGACCCGAGGACCATTAGTGGGTATTTCGTTGGATATGCCGAAGGTCTAAGGGATATAGATTCTACTGTCCATCTCACATCACTAAATTTGTGGAATCAAGGAATGCAAAATTTCTTGAGAATGACCTGATTAGTGGGAGCGATCGATTTCAGGATATTTGTTCTGAAAACGATCATTACGATGCTCATCCATCCACTATAAGTGATCGACTGATTGATGTTTACAACTGCCCTCAAGTTCTTAGGCATGTTGATGAACCCGTCTTAGAGATTCCACAAGTAGTTGATCATGATCTAGTAGTTCCTGATGATCGACAGATTCCAGATACTGTCGAGAACCCTGTTGAACAACATGATCCTGTATTAGAGGAAAATGTTGATACAACATTGAGAAGGTCCACTAGAATGAGGAGATCAGCAATTCATAGTAATTATATTGTCTATCTACAAGAATCTGACTATAATATTGGAGCTGAGAATGATCCCGAGACGTTTTCACAAGCGATGGAAAGTAATGAATCCAAGTTGTGGTTCGATGCTATGAATGATGAGATAAATTCAATGGCACATAATGGAGTCTGGGAGTTGGTTCAGTTGCCAGATGGTGTAAAAGCCATTGGATGTAGGTGGGTCTTTAAAAACAAGAAAGATTCACTGGGCAACATTGAACGATATAAGGCTAGAATCGTTGCCAAAGGATTCACTCAGAAAGAGAGAATTGATTATACAGAGACATTTTCTCCTGTATCTAAAAAGGATTCTCTCCGTGTGGTTATGGCATTGGTGGCCCATTTTGATCTGGATTTGCATCAAATGGATGTGAAAACGGCATTCCTCAATGGTGATCTAGAGGAAGATGTTTATATGAAACAACCTGAAGGATTCTCCTCTAGTGATGGTGAGCATTTGGTGTGTAAGCTTAAGAAATCTATATACGGATTGAAACAAGCCTCCCGTCAGTGGTATTTAAAATTCCATCACGTTATCTCTTCATTTGGTTTTGTTGAGAACGTCATGGATCAATGTATATACCAGAAGGTTAGTGGGAGTAAAATTTGTTTCTTGGTGTTGTATGTAGATGATATATTACTTGCAACCAATGATAAGGGGTTTCTATATGAGGTGAAACAATTTATCTCTAAGAACTTTGATATGAAGGATATGGGTGAGGCATCTTATGTCATTGGTATTAAGATCCATAGGGATAGATTCAAATACATTTTGGGTTTATCGCAAGAAACCTATATAAACAAAGTGCTGGAGAGGTTTCAGATGAGTGATTGTTCACCAAGTGTAGCACCCATTGTGAAAGGTGATAGATTCAATTTGAATCAATGTCCAAGAAATGAGTTTGAAAAGGAACAAATGAAAACATTACATATGCTTCTTGTGTTGGAAGCTTAATGTATGCTCAAGTCTGTACTAGACCTGATATTGCATTTGTTGTGGGAATGTTGGGAAGATATCAGAGTAACCCTGGTATTGATCATTGGAAAGCTGCAAAGAAAGTTATGAGATACCTTAAAGGTACTAAGGATTACATGGTTATGTATAAACGGACTGATAATTTGGAGGTGATTGGCTACTCCGATTCAGACTTTGCTGGTTGCGTTGATTCACGAAAATCAACATCTGGATACATATTTATGTTTGCCAACGGAGCTATATCTTGGAGAAGTGTGAAGCAGACTTTGACTGCTACTTCCACTATGGAGGCCGAGTTCGTTGCTTGTTTTGAAGCATCTTTACATGGTGTATGGTTGAAGAGTTTCATATCTGGGCTTAGAATTGTGGATTCTATTTCTAGGCCGTTGAGGTTATATTGTGACAATTCAGCTGCAGTTTTCATGGCTAAAAATAATAAAAGTGGAAGTCGAAGTAAACACATCGACATAAAGTATTTAGCCATTCGGGAGCGTGTTAAAGACAATAAATTGGTTATTGAACACGTGAGTACTGAATTGATGATTGCTGATCCTTTAACAAAAGGCATGCCACCTAAGGGGTTTAAGGATCATGTGGTTAGAATGGGACTTGGTTCCATTATGTGATTGCATAGTATATACATTTTTGTATACTTATTGAAACTCTTTCGGTTATGATATTTCTCTTATTCAGTTGTGTACATATTCAGTTATTTGGGAAATATTACTTAAGTTGGAACTAGAATAAGCATTGGTTTATTCATTCAGTAAGGTTACCGCATTTGGATTTAAGGGGCATAATACATCGTGATACATGAAAGATATTACTCAATATAAGAGGACACGTCGCCATGATTCGTGTATTTGTTTCTTGATATGATGATGTATTTTTGATTATTCAGTTTGTAAATATATTAACCAAGTGGGAGAATGTTAATAATTAATATTTATTTGGTTAATATATTATTAAGATAATATCAAGAATATTTAATCCAGAAGATTGCGCACTATCTGGATAACCACCAACTATCTTTAAGTGGTGTAACTGTGTCAAACTCTAAGTCTTTGATGGCAAGACACTTATATAAATAGGACACTGCGGGGGGTCCCTAAGCCAAGCAATTAACTTAATAAAATACACCATCTATTAGAATTGCATAAGGTTTAGAAGAGCCCTCTTACATCTCAATTCTTCAGATCTGTCTGGATCAAACTGCATATCAATGGCTGGAGGTAACACTGATCTTGAACTTTTATTTTCGCATATTCGATTTTGTGTGCCATACGTTTAGGTACATTGAAAATCGATTTAGTATTAATGTTAACTTTCTAACAAGAGTATAATACTTTGTGGGAAATTAGAGAGATGAGAACGAGTGGCTTCCATGGAAATTTAAGCTTGAAACGCTGTGCAGATATATCTATAATTGTCTTTAACCAAGTTATTTGCCGGTAAAATATAATTTCAATTAATTATAAAATTATCGGCCAATTTTAAGACAATCATAAACATGTTATAATTTGCTCCACTTCTTCTACCTATTTTTTTTAGAAATAATAACATAACCAAGTAAATCACACATAAAAAATCTGCTTTTGGGTTTGAAAAACATCAACAAATTAACATTAAGTCGGTATCCAAATATAAACAAATAATTAAAATGTTTAGCTGAAATTTTTTTTAAAAAAATTTAGATTTAGGTCCATGAAGTTACCAAAATTAGATTAAAATGTCTATTATATTATTTGGTAAGAGCTCACATCCACTTTGGAGAGATAATTCGAGTCCTGCAATATGCGGAAAAATATTTAGTATATCCCCTCTAAAAAAATTATATTATATATTACATACATCCATCAAGTGCCAAGTTATAGTTGTGTTGATTTATTAATTATTGTTAACTTGGAGTTTTTATACTAACATTATGTAACTTCTAGAATATACTTAGTTTTTTGTTTAAATTTCTTTTTATACACTAGCTAGAACATAATAAAATCACAATAAAAAATTAAATATGATGGACTCTACGTCTCTAACACACAAGTATCTTTTTGTTAATTTGAGTTGGATAATACTTTTCAAATAATTATGATGTTCAAAACAAAATTATGAATGGAGATTCGGGTCTAGCCTACTTGATAAAAGTTCACCACTCTTTGGATAAGACTCATGTTCGAGACTCTCACGATGTGCGAAAAATTATTTACCCTTTTCCCCTACTAAAAAATTTTTTTATGAGTTATCTCAAGTTGCTTCGAACTTTTATGAGGATTATTTTATTAATATAAAGTTTAATGAATACAGTGAAATATTTTATTATTTTTAATGAAAACTAGAATCACGTGTGTATATATTAACATTTTAGTGGTAAATATTTTTTGTATAAAAAATTCTAGACATGGTAATATTATAGATATGCTAATTTTTTATTCCTAAATTTATGATTTTATAATAAATTTTTATTTTCTGACAAATTTACTAAATTAATATTTATGATAAAATAATAAAAATTGAATTGTTTTTATAATTTGAGAGACGTATTTTTACTATTTTAAAAATTACGCAATAATCATTAAAATAATTACTCTAGATAATATAGATATAGATACTATTATGTAAGAGTTCTACCACCCTTATTACTTGATGCTAGAATCAACACACTCAATTTTTTCTATATGGGCCTGGACTTTTGAAAGTGCTATTCCCCCAAGTCCCAACTCTGATAGGCTCTATTCTCCGTTATTGGGCCAAAATTCACCTGATATTTATACAAATTATTATTATTTTTTAAATATTTATTTAATTTCATATATTTGAAGAAAAAAAAAAGTAAAAATAAAATTTTAAGATTTTAAAAGAATATTCCTATTATATAATATAATTGACTTATATAAGGCACACCAAGTTATATATAAGGAATAAATCATTCTTAGCATTTAGTCATATAATATGATAGCAAATATCGTAAATTTTATACAATATTATAATTTTTAGTTGCGTCGTTTCGCCCCAAATAGAGCGCAAGTGTAGTCATGTCCCCGGAAAAGATAAGTTTTATATAATATAAAAATAATTCTCGACCAACAAAATTAAATTTAACTTGAAGTAGCTAGCTATGAGTCTATGTTGAGTAATTAAGATCAAATTGTGACCTAAATAATCGGTATTAACCAGAACCAACTGTAAGATTATGAGGTGAAAATTGGAAATGTAATACCTTGTCCCAAATTGGTTGTTGATGAAAATGTAAAGTGGTTTATAAAGGCTTATAATGGACTATTATAACAACTTGGGTTAACCATTTTCGTAGAACAATGACGGATACGAAGTAGTTGCTTTAGGAGCCCATTGTGCAGTCGCGTTTGCACGGGCCTGGGCCCTGGGCGTGACAAAATGGTATCAGAGTCGGTCACCGACAGAAAAACACCGGGAGATAAGTGATATGCGAGGCAAAGTGCAACGTGCGTAGGAGTCATCTCTTGAGCCTAAAGGGGCGAAGTTCTACATGACGGGAGCCACCTCTTGAACCTGTACGAGCCACATCTAGATTCTCGTTGCCGGTGGATCGATGAGTTAGGTCGGACGTCGAGTGGTGATTGTAATACCCTTGTCCCACATTGTTTGTTGATGAAAATGTAAAGTAGTTTATAAAGACTTACAATAAACTATTATAGCAACTTGTGTTAACCATTTTCGTAGAGTGAGGACGGATAAGAAGTAGTTGCTATAGGAGTTCATTGTGCAGTCGTGCTTGCGCGGGCACAGGCCCGGGACGTGACAGGAAATGTTGCTTAAAACCCCTTTAAAATTTGTGAAGGTCCGATCATAATCATGTGTTTAATTATCACACAATGATTACAGTGGAAGATTATTTAAAATTTATCAACACATGTCCCAAATTTTTTGACTTTACATATATCATAATACTAAAAATATATATTTTCAGCTTAAAAAATAAACACATTATTCATCAAGCATTAGAGTATAAAATCTCCCAGTAATAATAAACTCAAAATACATCTACTCGGGGTATACCCAGCGAGTAAATTAATTATTAAAAGTGTTTAACAAAAGACTGGGATGCAACAAACGATAAATAAACCCGAGCTCGCTCTCACGGAGCTCGGGTACTCCTCGATGCTTCCTCTTGAATGTCTGTAATACCTCCACCTATAATACATGTCATGTCCATATAGAAAAATTCCCTACAGATTATATATGACATTGTTTATGTAATTCTACATCCCCATTTTGTGTTTATTATATGATTCCTTTTATATTATACTTAACCAATTAAATTTTCGTATTTGTTGACAAAATTTATAAGTTCGTCGCCCATTTAAAAAGTATAATGTCGTTGTTTGACTCTATATATATTTTAAGACGTACGTCGATAATTTGTAGCCGTTAATTAGTCACGCATTGCATATATATATAGCCAACCCTTTTTTCCCCACACTATGGCAAGCTTTGCCTTGACTTCTCCAGCTTCTTTTATTTAGCTTCTGTCTAGTCTTCGCATACGGGTGATCAATATAATACATATAGACGGTGGCGGATGCAGGATTTTTAGGAAGGGAGGGCAAAAGAAATTTAAAATAGAAAATTTAGGCCAAAAAAAATTTTAGAGGTCAAAATATAAAATTTCAGAAAATATAGAACACGTTTTAATATATCTGATATCACCAAAAAGTGTGATCTTTAATAAATGTCCAGCTACGATGCATCAAACGATTTATCTTCTATAAACTGAATCGAACCGCTCCCAATGTATCTCTGTGTATCAAAGAGAAATGGTAAGATGACTCCGCCCGTAGGCGAAGACACTCCGACGCTCAAGTCAGTATATGTTTCAATAGAAAACGTATTGAAATTGTAGGAATAGCGTGTAAGTATTGCGTAATTGAACG
The DNA here is from genome assembly GCA_907163345.1 of Haberlea rhodopensis. NCBI lineage: Eukaryota > Viridiplantae > Streptophyta > Magnoliopsida > Lamiales > Gesneriaceae > Haberlea > Haberlea rhodopensis. The sequence continues at coordinate 4,982,423 of CAJQUN010000003.1, read as the reverse complement.
TACCTCAATGAGGGTAGGAGCCCTCTATTTATAGATGTAGATGTAGAGTTCTAATCAATATAGGAGAAGAGTTCTAGTCAATCTCTAATTGTAGAGTTCTAGTCAATCTGGGATAAGAGTTATAATCAATATGAAATAGTATTGTGTATGGCAACTAGATCCATGTTTATCCCGACAATATAGATGTCTTCCAAAACCCTACAACTCCTTGCTAAATTAGATTGGGTCGGTTAAAGCCCGTTAGGTAGATCGATCCTCCATAGAGGGGTATCACAAGTCCCCCCTCCTAGTCGGACTGACGTCGAAGACCAGAAGTTCGTTAAATGTTAACCGACCTGTTCCTAGTGCCCCTGTTGTTTACTTCTACGGGAATATGAGATATAGTCGAGCTCCGTGATGAATAAACATGCGGTGCTAATAACATTGGCTTTATGAATATTAAGCGTCCCAAGCTCCATAATTAATAGAAATCTCAAGCCCCAGCGATGAAAAATATACGATGCCAATGAAACTTGTTTGATTTCCAGCATCAGTAGAATCCTGAGCTGAGCAGATAAGCCCGATCGGGCACCAGAGGTAATACGGAGCAAATAAAGCTCATCTGAGCTATATCGGATAAATATATGCAAATGATGTTCGCCAGATCCAAACTAAGCTCCAGATATAATAAATGGGTGAGGTGTGCTCACCTGATATGAACCGAGCTCCAGAGATAATAAACATGAGCGAAGAATGCTCGCCTGAACCGTGCTCCAGAGATAGGTTGCACACCCATGCTCCTGGCGTAACCAGGGCTGAGCTCGTGCTCCTGAGGCAGGTCGCATGCCCACGCTCCTGGCGTGACCAGGGCTGAGCTCTTGCTCCTGAGGTAGGTCGCACACCCATGCTCCTGGCGTGACCAGGGCTGAGCTCGTGCTCCTGAGGTAGGTCGCACACCCATGCTCCTGGCGTGACCAGGGCTGAGCTCGTGCTCCTGAGGCAGGTCGCATGCCCATGCTCCTGGCGTGACCAGGGCTGAGCTCTTGCTCCTGAGGCAGGTCGCATGCCCATGCTCCTGGCGTGACCAGGGCTGAGCTCTTGCTCCTGAGGTAGGTCGCACACCCATGCTCCTGGCGTGACCAGGGCTGAGCTCGTGCTCCTGAGGCAGGTCGCATGCCCATGCTCCTGGCGTGACCAGGGCTGAGCTCTTGCTCCTGAGGCAGGTCGCATGCCCATGCTCCTGGCGTGACCAGGGCTGAGCTCGTGCTCCTGAGGCAGGTCGCATGCCCACGCTCCTGGCGTGACCAGGGCTGAGCTCTTGCTCCTGAGGTAGGTCGCACACCCATGCTCCTGGCGTGACCAGGGCTGAGCTCGTGCTCCTGAGGCAGGTCGCATGCCCATGCTCCTGGCGTGACCAGGGCTGAGCTCTTGCTCCTGAGGCAGGTCGCATGCCCATGCTCCTGGCGTGACCAGGGCTGAGCTCTTGCTCCTGAGGCAGGTCGCATGCCCATGCTCCTGGCGTGACCAGGGCTGAGCTCGTGCTCCTGAGGCAGGTCGCATGCCCACGCTCCTGGCGTGACCAGGGCTGAGCTCTTGCTCCTGAGGCAGGTCGCATGCCCACGCTCCTGGCGTGACCAGGGCTGAGCTCTTGCTCCTGAGGCAGGTCGCATGCCCACGCTCCTGGCGTGACCAGGGCTGAGCTCTTGCTCCTGAGGCAGGTCGCATGCCCACGCTCCTGGCGTGACCAGGGCTGAGCTCTTGCTCCTGAGGTAGGTCGCACACCCATGCTCCTGGCGTGACCAGGGCTGAGCTCGTGCTCCTGAGGCAGGTCGCATGCCCATGCTCCTGGCGTGACCAGGGCTGAGCTCTTGCTCCTGAGGCAGGTCGCATGCCCATGCTCCTGGCGTGACCAGGGCTGAGCTCTTGCTCCTGAGGCAGGTCGCATGCCCATGCTCCTGGCGTGACCAGGGCTGAGCTCGTGCTCCTGAGGCAGGTCGCATGCCCACGCTCCTGGCGTGACCAGGGCTGAGCTCTTGCTCCTGAGGTAGGTCGCACACCCATGCTCCTGGCGTGACCAGGGCTGAGCTCGTGCTCCTGAGGCAGGTCGCATGCCCATGCTCCTGGCGTGACCAGGGCTGAGCTCTTGCTCCTGAGGCAGGTCGCATGCCCATGCCCCTGGCGTGACCAGGGCTGAGCTCGTGCTCCTGAGGCAGGTTGCACACCCATGCTCTTGGCGTAACCAGGGCTGAGCTCGTGCTCCTGATGTGCCAAGGGCTTATTGACAACGCCTTGGGCTTCTGAACCCTGAGGTAGGTTGCACACCCATGCTCCTGGCGTAACCAGGGCTGAGCTCGTGCTCCTGAGGCAGGTTGCACACCCATGCTCCTGGCGTGACCAGGGCTGAGCTCGTGCTCCTGAGGCAGGTTGCACACCCATGCTCCTGGCGTGACCAGGGCTGAGCTCGTGGTCCTGATGTGCCAAGGGCTTATTGACAACGCCTTGGGCTTCTGAATAGGGTCTTACTGCAAGATTGCACGCCCGAGCTCGAAGTAATAGGACCTTACTGCCAGATGGCACGCCCGAGCTGTCATAATATGGCCTTACTGCAAGATTGCATGCCCAATCTGTCATAATCGGGGCTTACTGCGAGATTGCATGCCCGAACTGTAGTGCACTGAAGTCGACCTGTCATAATAAAATAGTGCAGCACAAACATATATGTAAGACATGTCAATTAGATGGAAAGAAATAACCATAAAGCCAGGCGTGAAGAGTGAGCGACAGAGTCTAGATCAACTGCTAGGCTGAGTATGTTCTGAGCTTGGTAGTAATGAGCTAGAGGCCGAGGACCCAAGTCCGAACTAGGAATGAGATCTCTAATGTGCTACCCTGATACTAGAGTTGGCCCGAGATGTCATGCCAACGATGGCCAATAGCATAATTGATAGGTCGAGAATAGGCAAGGTGCTCACAGCCACATACAACATGTCCTGAGCTATCCCATAATGAGCGAAAGCAGAGCTAAGCAGCCTATTGCATGTCTTGAGCTCGGTATAGAATAGAAATTGCCCAAAGTATTCCTCCTCTGATAGCTTTCCTATCCTGAGCTTGAGGAAATAATTTGCTCCACAAAAATCAAGTACTGCCCATCATCCATTTCTACCTCAGCATACTGTAAATCAGTATAGGTTCAAGGAAAATGGTGTAGAATTTTTGCTAGGTGTGAGAACCACAATATTCCCGCTGACTAAGTTGCCGTTGAGGATGCAGAGTCCTTTCCCCACCATATACCACAAATGAGATATAATAACAAAGTGTTGAATCTTCTTTGGTCAGAGATGAAAAGATAGTAGTAATTCATCAACTCATTTTGGTAATTATCCTAGAAGACGTCAAACACCAAGTACTCAAAAATAAGAAATATAGCTTCTAAATATGTGAAGTGAAGTATGGTACTTGTCTTTCCTCTTGAAGGATGTCTATATGCAAATAATAAGAAAATTGACGCAGTTTCCTTCTCTTCATTCAAGAATCTTCCACCAATGACCTTTTAACTTTCCTTTTATAACACCCCTTTGTTGCTTACTTTGTTGTCCTAAGATAGTAGATTGGGGAGATAAGAGTAGCGAGTGAGTCAAATAGTCGATCAAGGGGAAGCTGTATGGAGATAGGTGCGATGGTGCATCGTAGTAGGGATCGACGATATTGATGTCACCCAAAGTATACGACAAAGCTTTTGCCTTTAAGCATAGTTGGATATGAATGGATAGCAGCTTAGATGTGAAAGGATTCAGTCAAGTAATACATCGAACATGTGATGAAGATCAACAGCGTGGAAACTCTAAAAATCTGATTCCAAATTTTAATGAGCAACGAACTCGATCCAAAAAATCCACCGGGCTCAATTTCTTCAGGTTCGCCACCACGAAGTGCACCTCATTTTTACAATCCAGAATGACTTGTATCATAGCTCAAATTGTTGACAATCGTCCAAGGTGCAACAATTCTATCACTAGAAGTAAATGATAGCTCAACCAGTTCACGCAAAGCGCAAAGCCCACAGAAACGTTCATCGATACACTGACAGCCCCCCAAATTCGCAAGCCCTGCTCCCTTTACAATGGCAGCAAGTTTGTTATTTTCGAACTGCCAAGCCAAAATGGAAGTCCTCCCTTCGACATCAATACCACCTTGCGATGGTCGCTCAATCTGATCACGAGAATGCCGATAATCAAAAGACAACAAATTCCGCATGACTCTCACTGATATCAGGATTTCCCGACCAACATTCGCCCAAGAGAGAGCCATTCAGAAGCTCCTCGTCGCCTTCATTAATTTCACATTCTAGCACACGAGCGGCGTAGAAAAATTCAGTGACGCCAGCGGCCAATTCATCAGCCCTCGGCGAGAAAAGGCCCGAATCTGGCAATTTCTCATGGTTTGGCCGTGAATCCATATCCTGATTTAGGGTTTGGCCAGCCTAGTGTTCCGGAGAATTTGTAAGGGATTTTCAATTAGGGTTTCAGGATTTGGGGGGTTATTCGAAGAGTTAGAAATTTTTGATTCCTTTTTCTGTCTCTATGTCCTTGCTCTATTTCCCCGGCAATGGCGCTAGGCTTGCTGCTTCCCGAAGCTGAAAAGCAGAGCAAGAATATTTCCTCTAATGCATCCCGTAGAAAGCGGAAACCAGGCCCTCACGAGACCCAACACAACCGGATAACTCCGAGGATCGAACTGAGGGTCATTATAATCGTATAATTGGACGCTAGCGGGTAAAACACAAGTGGGTAGCTGAGGAGGAGGCGTAGGATAAAGGGTGTGATTGTGACAGCGAGGGCAAGTACATCACGCCATTGCCATGGTATCCTTTGTTCCCATAAGCGTTCGGATTTCTGGCCCGGTTCCGCACACCACGAAGTATTCCGGCCGTATGAGAGTAATAAGTTCATGGGATTAAATTTCGTTCCCACAGACGGCGCCAATTGATATCACCAAAAAGTGTGATCTTTAATAAATGTCCAGCTACGATGCATCAAACGATTTATCTTCTATAAACTGAATCGAACCGCTCCCAATGTATCTCTGTGTATCAAAGAGAAATGGTAAGATGACTCCGCCCGTAGGCGAAGACACTCCGACGCTCAAGTCAGTATATGTTTCAATAGAAAACGTATTGAAATTGTAGGAATAGCGTGTAAGTATTGCGTAATTGAACGTACCTCAATGAGGGTAGGAGCCCTCTATTTATAGATGTAGATGTAGAGTTCTAATCAATATAGGAGAAGAGTTCTAAGTCGAGTTCAGTACAGGAACTGGTTAAAAAAAAGGGGTCGAGAACTACATGGGTCTGAGACCTTCTTCCTTGGTATGTAAGAAAGGTTATGTAGGTTTTTATTCCTAAGTTGTATTCGATCTAGAATGACTAAAGAAAGTCAGATTTTATAACTGAATAAAGAGAGCAGGTTCGAATCTAGCTCGTGACAGTTCTTGGGACTCTAGGGCTCTCCTAGAGGGCATCACGCTTCTAATTGTAGAGTTCTAGTCAATCTGGGATAAGAGTTATAATCAATATGAAATAGTATTGTGTATGGCAACTAGATCCATGTTTATCCCGACAATATAGATGTCTTCCAAAACCCTACAACTCCTTGCTAAATTAGATTGGGTCGGTTAAAGCCCGTTAGGTAGATCGATCCTCCATAGAGGGGTATCAATATCTATAATCATTATTTGTTGAGTTTGTTGTGAAAAATAATTACTCCCTTAGCTCTACGTCAAAAAATAACAAAATTTATTAAAAAATATATATATATAAAATGATCGTCTCAAACCACGTGAATTTGTTTTACGGTCCACCCGTTACTAGCATGCTTTGGTCCCTCTCCCTCTCGACATTCAAAACAAGGAATCCTAGCCAGTTCCAGACCAACTTTGAATCAGAGGAACAGGATTGATTAAGGGCTTGACCCTCATATATGTATACTATGTCATATCGAAATAATTTCAATATATAGTATGATGCACGGACACGACCTAATTTACCAAAAATTTGAACCTCTAGAGAAAAAAAAAAACCTCAACTAGAAATCACAATAAGCCTATTTAAATACTAATATCTCTACTACTAATTGGACTTCAATACAACCATGAGATTTAGCAATTAATCGTTGAAAGCGTAGAGACACATGGACTTACTAGAAACCAACCAAGACTAAAACATTACCTGAATCTCCTCCAAGACCTTATAAAAGTTAGGATCAATATTTTAATTGATATTGCTGACGTAAAAGGTGTTAATCTATCGAATTCAATATAAAAGAATGAAAGAATATCATCTATATTGAACAATGTATCAATCAAAGTTGATCTTGAGTGCTATTACAAAGATTACAGAGAGAACATTCTGTAAATCAGAATTCCTGAAAATGATGAATTGCATTATTTTACACTGCCTTTCTCTACTTTATATATATTTTTTATTCTGTAACTAACTATTTGAACGTTAACAAATATTTGCAACTGATTTAATGAGTTTGTAGTTGATTGTCAAACACTATCTAGCCACCCTCAAGATGAACATTGATGTTTTTCATGTTCATCTTGGAAATGAACACCTCGAATAGTTGAGTTCCCAAAGGTTTAGTGAGAATGTCAGCAACTTGATCAATTGCTGGAACATGAATAATTTTGATAAGATCTGCTTGAACCTTCTCCCGCAAAGATTGACAATTGTTTTGAATATGTTTGGTTCGTTCGTGGAATACTGGATTATTGGCAATTGAACATGCATATTTGCTATCAGTATAGATTGGAACTGGTGAAGAATGTATAATTCTGAAATCATGTAACAAATATAAGAACCATTGAATTTCACAAGTAGTTGTAGCCAAAACTCAATATTCAGCTTCAGCTGATGACCGACTAATGGTTGATTGCTTCTTTGATTTCCATGAAACCAGTGAGTCACCAATGAAAATAGCAAAACATGTAACACTCCTTCTAGTATCTTGCAACCTGCCCAACCACTATCACTATATGCTTTAATTTGTATTGGAGACGATTTGGAAAGAAAAATACCTTTCCCTGGAGTTGATTTAATGTATTCTTAGAGTAATGACTATGTGAATGTGAGTTGGCTTGAACATAAAATTGAGTTAAAGATTGTATGCTATATGATAAAGCAGGTCTTGTTATAGTTAAGTATAATAATCTGCCAACTAACCTTCTGTATGTTGTTGGATTGTCGAGTATCTTACCTTCAATAGAAGACAGTTTGAGAGTGGATTCCATAGGCGTCGAGGAGGGCTTCCAGCCTAGATAACCTGTATCATTTAAAATATCTAGAGCATATTTTCTCTGGCATAATACAATGCCTTCATGTGATCTAGCTATTTCAAGTCCTAGTATGTATTTGAGGTTACCAAGATATTTGATAGTAAAATTAGCATCGAGATGGCTTTTAATTGCCTCAATTTCTGTCAAATTATTCCATGATAAATTATATCGTCGACATATACTAGTACAACAGCAAAACGACTTTTAGATGACAGAACAATCAAGGAACAATATGCTTTAGATTGTGAAAGCCGTATGCAAGAAGACATTCAGTAAGTTTATAAAACCATTGTCTAGATGCTTGTTTTAAGTCATAAAAACTTGTGATTGACTTGCGTACTCTATTATCATTGGTTTGGCAATAACCTGGAGGAGGAGTCATATATACTTCTTCATCTAAATCACCATTTAATAAGGCATTATTTACATCACACTTATGTTAAAATCAATTTTGGTTAATGGCAATAGCAAGGACTCTTACAATGGTTAATTTTGCTATTGGATAAAAAATATCAAAGTAATCCATTCCTCTTCTTGTGTGTATCATTTAGCAACTAATCTTACTTCTATACTACAATATGCCTTGAATTTGATTTTATAAACCCATTTACAGCAAATACAATGTCTATTTCGAGGTAGTTCTGTTAAAATCCAAGTGTTTGTGCTCTCTAAGGCTTTTATTTCTCTAGTCATGGCATCTTGCCATTTAATATCTTGAATGGCTTGTTTATAAGTCTTAGGTTCAAATGGACGGCGGTAGGGAGTGCATGGAGATTGGGCAACGAAGCTACCAAGGCAGCGGACAGATGGCGAGGAGGAGCCTTTGCATCAACAAGGGTGGATGGCGGAGAGATTTAAAGCGGAATGTGGATCTGACAAATGATAATTTATTCATGAAAATAGACTAATCAGATTAAATTTTGATAAAATAGATTTATTGGAAAGTTATTTTTTTAAAAGTATATTTAGTTGAAAAGAAAATATTTGTGTTGATTTAATTGAAGAATGTTTTCTGAAGTGGTATTCCGTACTCATATGTGATTCTATCTAAAATTATTACAGTTTTTTCAATAATTTACCTTTCTCAAAACTTTTAACGGAACTAATTTTCAGAAAAAAAAAACAAAAACACTAAAAAACTCACCGAAATTAATTTTATCCTTTTTTTCCGCAATGTCAAAGCAATAAATAAATAAATAAATAATTTTATAGTGTAAATTGAGTTTCACCATTTAAAGAAAACAAATGAAACAACGAACAAATATACCAAAATCTCATTTACCATGCCAACATTTTCATTATCCATGATTCTATTCCTAGATAGTCTTTGTGCCTATTACAAATTCCAAGTGAATCTCGCCCGTTCTGTAATTAAAAAAGAGGTGATAAATTAAATTGAACCATCCCATAAAAAAATAATCAAATAAATTAATTAAATTCACTCTCTCTAATGATGCTCATCAATTGATATTTCTCTATGTTGCACCGATACACCAAAAAATTTCACGATCAAGTATCGGATATTTCTGGGATACTGATACGCACGGATACGGCACCGATACTTATCGGATATGCCACGTGGCGTATCTGGGGACATAAATTAAGTTTTTATTTCGGATGCGTTTTGGATACAGTCAAGATGCGCTGGTGACCGTATCTGACACGGATTAGATAAGGGAACTTTCAGATTTTTTTAAAAAAATACGGTTGAAACTGTAATTAAAATTAAATTATTTAACTTAATTTCTATTTCCTAACCATCCTAATGTGTTTAATATTGATTATATGCTTGAAATTTTTAGATGTCCTGGATTAATATTATACAATGTATCGTGAATTTGATGAGTTTACAACTTTATTCTGATTTCTAATGTGTTTAATGTTGATTATATGCTTGAAACTTGATTTCATACAAATATTATTAATTATATATTTATATATACATAAATAAATAAATAAAAATTATCGTATCCAGACGTATAGTAATCTTAAAAATTTTGAAAATCCCGTGCAATCGTACTCGTATCTGCATATCCACGTATCCACGTATCTGTATCCGTGCAACATAGATATTTCTTAATATGATCTATTTATATTTCCACTACAAATTAGAAATTTATGTTTCTAATTAATAAAAATTAACGCAATGAAACTTAATTAATTTTTTTTATAAGTAAAGTTAGGCAATTAATAATATCCCTATCATAGACCATATACGCCAGGTCGGCGTAGGGGTCCGTATGCCATATTAGTTAAATATTTTTTTATTATATGGTCTAAAATACACACACATCAATGTGTAAATGACCTCAATACCCCCTCGATATTATCGTCAACCCTTCAATAATTAAACTCTTAATTAAAACCTTAATACGATGCCCTGGTCCCCTCGTAAGAACTCTAATACGTAGGGTGTTATTATTATTATTATTATTTTCCGCTGAATAATACATAACAATAATACTGGAGTTTGAATAATTGTGGTTGCTTTTAAATAAATTAAATTTGTGTTATGATAATTAATTAATTGCCGAAAATTATGTTGTTGGGATTTTTGAATTTTGAAAAATAAATTATTTGTTTGTTTGTTGTGCAGAGTATAAGTAAGCTGATTTGGAATTTCCAAATAGAATAATTTGGCGTAAAAAGGAAATAAAAGCGTGATGCTATTATTATTATTAATATTATTATTATTATTGTTGTTGTTGAGTTAAAGGAGATGATATTTATGGTGAAACGATGCCAACTTTTCAAATTTACATTATCTGACTCCAAGTATTAATGCATGAGATTTTCAGAAAAAAATTGTCTTTAGCTAGTTCAGGCGTTACGCATAGCATAATGCATTTTGATACAAAATAAATGTATTAATACGAATAATAATCAATTATGTTGGGAGTGGTGTAACCAGGAGTTCTTATGTGCACTCATAGACGGAGATGGAGTCATCTACCGTTTAAAGCATAACAATCCTGACTCGTTGACACCCACGTGATGTAGTCTCTCATGTCCACATGTCTCTTATAGCAGTGCTTTGTACTGCAACTGTATAAGAAAATAAAGTAGTACATCTGCTAACAACTATAATTTTGGGCCTAATGGTAAAATGTTGATCCTAATAAATTCCACGGTACTTAAGTATGTAAAAGTACATAAAACCTAACTGTAGAATGCCTCATAAAATGTTGGAAATTACACTGCATATCATCTTAGTGCTCGTTGACGACACACCCTTCACCGTCTATGACATAACAATTTAGCTCTCATTGATATCCATGTGGCACAACTTCTCATGTCTATCTATCGCTTATTACGGGGATTTGTGCTGTCGCTCTATAAGAAAATAAAATAGCGCGTATGTTATAACTTTTTAGCTAATAATAAGCGATTGATCCTAACATTGCATATGCAACATGCATTTAAGATGTTTGTTTTCTTTGGTATGAAACTTTCCGATAGAAATATTCTACAACTCTTTTATAAAAAAGTGATTACGTATAAAAATTTTTTAAAAAAATTCATATTTATGAGAGCTACCAATGTCCATCATCAGTTCGTTTGACCACTTCCCATATTATTTTCTTGTGTAATTAATTATAAATAAACTATTATACTCCAAAAGAAATTATATATATATATATAAGAAAAAAGAAAATAAACCTTAATGATATAACATATATATTAGCTAGGTTCCGAAATACGTATAGCTCGGGAATGTTCTTTTATAATTTCATATGAAATGTATTGGTAGTTAAAGGAAGTAGGGATTTTCAGGGACAACGAAATACTTACAATAATTAATATTAAAGTTTGTATAGTTCCAGTAGATCAATTGATACAACACATGATATGTATGCAGGCTAGTAATACACCAATGCTACGTCGTGACTGATAGACACTAAGAAATGATTCCTAAATAGATTCTATAAATATGAACTCATGATGCACGAAACCAGGAATAGGTGTGGATCGAACACTCACGGCCCTTGCTGAAGAAGTAGCGAGACGCGCCCTCGTGCCATCAATCCCGTGCATTCAAGGGGGAGCCTTTACCGATTAACCTGAAAAAGTGCTAAGCCCCATATCGATGGTGGATTGAAGCAGCAGGTTGGGTTTGAGAGTCGTGTGTGTGGGTCACTATCCAGGGTTTGGAGAGTACTTTTAGTCTGCGTTGGTGCACCTCCCAAATTCATTATTGAACCATAGGTGTGTAATATATTATTAAAAAAAATCAATGATATCACTACCACAGTAATTATTTCTACATAATAATTCACAAAATAAATACATAATAAAATAACCAAAATACCGATATACACTATTACAACAATTATTGTAAGTGGTAAAGGTTAATGAATCTCGACTTTGATGGCAACCATTGATATGGAACTGTGGAAGAGTGGAGGACAATTTGTTGATAACTTTGGTGGTTGCTTAATTAGAGAGCAGTATTTTTGGTTAAAAGAAAAAAGGAAAGAGGAGGAGTTGCTTTTCCGGAGCCATGGCGGCGTGGCAGAGCTGTAAATTCTGGATCCTTTAATGCACACACACAAGCACAACCACAGGATTGAAGGATCCCATTTAATTTCTTGTCCCCAAAAGTCACCCCTTCTCTTCTTCCTCTCCCTCTCCCTCTCCCTCTCAGCTTTCTTACTGAAAAAGCTGACAAATTTTCCTCCTCATCCTTCTCTCTCCCCCCCCTAAAATCTGCATTTATCTATGTTTATTTAACGATCCCGTTCATATTTGCGGCTGTTTCCTGCTGCTGTTCATATATATTCAATCTTTCTTTCACATGCAAAATACTCTCTCATATATAATAACAATATTTGTCCACCTCTTTCTCATTCATTCGAATTACATAAGTTGTCTGGCTTAAAACCCACAATTCTACAGACACAAAAACAGTACCTTGATGAGGAAGAACAATTTTCGCGTGCCCTGCGGGCTTCTTTTTTGAGTCATTATTACTATTATCATCGCTGCTTAGTTGTTAATTGTGCTATGGATTGTGTGTCACAATTAATCTCTGCGAAAGGATTTAAGAAATGGCTGGTTTTTTCTCACTAGGCGGCGGCGGGGGTGAAGGAAGAAGAGGGGGCACCGGCGGATTAGGAGGTAGCAGCAACCCTGATCAAGAAAACACTAGCCATAACAACCCACCTTCAGAAATTAATCCAGAGAGCTGGTTTTTGTTCAGAAATGAAGAAATTTCATACAAGGGTTTCGAGCTCTGGCAACCACAGCATCACCAGCCTCAGCACCACCCCCACCAAGCAGAGAACTTCTTGCAGCGCGGCGTCGGCAACCCACTTCAGGATCTTTACGCCTCCGCGGGAGGACTTGCGGTGGGGCCGAGCCGCGGCAGCGGGTTCAATATCTTGGATGAGTCTCCAAGATCGGGGTTTTTGATGATGAAAAGCAGCGGGGCTGGGGGAATTAGCTGCCAGGACTGTGGAAATCAAGCTAAGAAAGATTGCGCCTATATGAGGTGTAGAACTTGCTGTAAAAGCCGAGGCTTTGGTTGCCAAACTCACGTTAAAAGCACTTGGGTACCAGCAGATAAGAGAAAAGAAAGGCAACAACAACTTGCTGGTTTGCAGCAGAATCAAAATCAGCGGCAAGATCAAGATAATAGAGAGAATACTACTGGGAAAAGGCCAAGAGACGATCCCAGTGCTTCCATTTCTCTAACGTGCACCGGCGTAGTACCTACCAACACGTCAGGTAATAAACAGGGGAAATTATACACTCGAACAAAATTGTGTAGGAGAATGATTAATAATCACAGAACTCTATATATATATTAATTAATGTTGGAGTTTAAATATATGATTTTTTTATGTTTGGATTCTACTTTGCCATGATAAGCTGATGAAGATGAAAAATTTAAATACCCCCCCCCCCATATCGATTGCGTGTGAAGAAATTGACCTCCACAGAACCCCTATCAGCTTTTTCCTTTGTTCTTTCCTTTTTAAACACTATATTTTGGTAATCCTGACAAAGAAAACCCTATTCCCCATGGCACCCATTCTCTCTCCCTTTTTCTAAGTTTTTAGGGAATTAAATAATCAAGATTCAAATTTTCAAGTATTTGAATACAATAATTTATATGCACTAACATCGCATATGGTATTAAATTTATTATGAAGCAGCATCTAAAGTTATACGCCACTGAACGTTTTTAGGGTTGGAGCTTGGGAATTTTCCTTCAGAGGTAACTTCACAGGCAGTTTTCCGTTGCGTAAAAGTGAGCGCCATTGATGAGGCCGAAGATCAGTACGCATATCAAACTGAGGTCAACATTTCTGGCCATGTTTTCAAAGGAATTCTCTACGATCAAGGCACCGAAAGTCATTACATGACAGCTGGGGAGACTTCATCCGGCGGTGGCAGCGTCAGCGCTGGAGTTCAACAACTTAATTTAATAACTGGAACTTCTGCAACTGCCACCTCCGCCGCTGCAGGCCGTGCTGGCTCCAGTGCTTCGCTTTTCCTCGACAGTTCTTTGTATCCGGCTCCAATCAACAGCTTCATGGCTGGTACGCAATTCTTCCCACCCCCAAGATCTTGATCAAAAGATGTTGAGCGAAAAATAAAACCACATTTCCACGCATCAGTGATCATAAATTATGTGGTAGATGATTCGAAAACAATGACTGAAACATATGTAGGATGTCGTGTAAACCCCATTGACCCATTGACTGGGAGCTGGAAACTTCATGTTTAGTTCAAATTTCGATGTTATTCTTGTTCTCTTAAAGGGACATAAAAAAAAGTCATCTTTTATTGTTTTTCGTGTTTTTAAATATTTTTCTGTGTTTTCTTTTTTGAACTTTTTTTTTTGGCTCATATGAGTTCAATTTGAATTTCCCTATGCTTAATTTCTGGATTATTTAGAACTTTGAAATGCTTTTTGCCGATCACGATTTTTGTGGAAGTCTGTATATTGAACAATTTCATCTCATTCTCTATGATAACACGCTTATAGGTAAAATACATGTATCTTTGACAACCTGACTAGCCAAGTTCGTTTGTCACCTGCATTAAATTGATGAGATTCAAGTTCGAGTCTATAAAAATACATTTTCGCTCACCACTCAAATATATATATATATATATAGACACACACATGTATCTTTAAATTATGATTGACATTGCATGTCAAGTAAAAAGAATTATATGACATAATTTTTACGTAAACCAAAAGCTGGAGCAAGTTAAGAGGGTTTTTAACTGCAATTCTGAATTCAAATGACTTTTTTTTATCGGGGAAAATAAATATATTATAGAAGTACGAGAAGTACTCGAAGAAGTACAATGAAGAATTACATAAGTAAAATGATAGTTATAAGTTCTATGGTGTTGCTCCTAAAATACAAATAACCGGCTCACATTTATTTTATTTATTTATTTATTATTATTATTTTTGATAACTGAGAACTCACAGCTGCTACTCTTTTGGGTACGTATTAGCATACAAATCACGCTAACCAGGTAAACCGCATTAGGCACGTCCCGTGTGATGGGCTCGGTCGAGAAGTATTGGTAGGATGAATCGAACACGTGACCAAATATCTCCACACTTGCCTACTCTATCAAATCAGCCATCCCATAAGGGGCTTAAATTTTTCTTTTTATCTATATGAATATTTGGCTTGTTAGATCTCCATCACTTGCCTTCAGTGTCCCCAAATGAAGATGCATGTATATGGAAGCTGCTTTAATTTGCGTCTCCTCAAATATTTAATGAATTTGCAGGTGTAAAATTGCTAAATATATATATCATATGTACGAATCAAGGTATTTATTTATATATTACAAACGTCGTTGGATTGTGCGGAAATGATAACTGGTTATTTAAGCAGAAGCTTTCGGAATATTTCCCTTGTTTAGGAAAGTGTATAACCTAGTACAAGTGAACATATATACGAGTTTAAAATATTTGAGTTGTATGATCACAAGTATTATAATTTTTGGTATAATCAGTAATTACATATATATGAGTTTAAAATATTTGAGTTGTATGATCACAAGTATTATAATTTTTGGTATAATCAGTAATTCTAGTATTAGTATATTGAAAACTGAACTTAATTTATGGCTATATTATAAAGGTAGATATTTTGTTTATTATGATTAATTAATTAATGTGACAATATTATGTAAGAACGAAATTGATGGAAAACAGCTAGATCACTCTCTTATATAGTGCATCTACCAATTGAGGATTTTGATGCTATCCTTAGGGTATCATAAAGGCAGATCAATAACCTAATATCATTAGTCCCGGGCCATTGATTCCCTGACTCTAGCATCAAAATTCCCATATAGACAATCTTGCTCTACCGCCTTATATACATAATTTGATTTAAATGATAAAAAATTTTTTTTTAATTTATATAAAACTTATCATAAAATCTAATTTTGGTAAATTTAAATGCACCTATAACTATTATCTCTCATATCTACTCTTTTGAATTTATAAAAATATAGTCTAAATTACTTTTAATTTTAATTAGATATTGGTTATTACATATGGATTATTAGTATATATGTGTGTGTATATATGTATCAGTGTTCATACCTACAAAAGTGTAACACACATGGAGGGGACAATACCTAATGCCTCTATAAGGTGCTGGAAGGGTGTAAAATGAAATCAAACACATAAAAAAAGACAGCCAGGAGAACTAGCTAGCCAGGCAAGGAATAAATTAACCAAATAATGCCTAAGCCTGGTCAAGACACTAGAAAAGCTATGTATCTATAAATATTCTAAGAGTTGACCAAGTTCTTTGGCTTGATATTAACCTCAAACATTAGACAACAAGCAAGAAAGATCATGTTTAAATTCTAAAAATTCGATTCAAGCTTGTGTTTTGTTCAAATTCATCTGTAACTTTTCGAGTTTCAATCCAAACCCTAGCCAAAGAGATGAACTTGGGCTAAGTTAAAATACGCACATATATAGAGGGGCGGATTTAGAATCCAAAATGAAGGGAGCAAATATAATTTTAAGGGGTCGGTCAATCTGCAATTTTTGGGAAGCAAAATACAATTTTAGGGGAGAATTACAATTTTAGGGTTAATATACAATATTTTTTTTAAGGAGTGCACTTACCCTACCTTCTGTGAGTCCGTCCTTTTGTAATTTAATATACATTTTATTGAATTATAACATGCATTGGATACATAATTGTACTTACGAAATTATCTTGGATATTTATGACTATATCTACAAGTAGCCGTGGCCGATGGAAACAAATAAAAACAAGCAGGCTGGCAAAATATGCATACCTAAATATTTCTGATTGGTTTTGTCTATTGGTAGGAGGTTGTTCTTTATTGGATTCGGGATTTTTGGTCAGCTATGGTCTATTGTTGCTATTGTTTACTTTCGCTAGTGTGTTTTTCGGCTTTCTTCTCTTTCTTTTTACTTTAGTTTTGTAACCCTTGACTTTTGGGTTTGAGTACACCTAGTACTCTTTTAATTAATTTTGTCCTACGAAAAAAAAAAAACAGGCAAATGGATGAAATTATATGAATTATTTAAATTTAAAATTGTGTTTTTTTAAAAGAGAGATGTTTCTTTAATAAAAAGTATTAATTGCCGACTTTATATGATAGAATACTTGTCTCTTGCAGGAGAGTTATAAATAAAGAAAAGTAAATAATAATGATATAAATTTCAAAAGTGTTATGATATCACTATAATATTTTATGTTGACGTCAGAATAATATTATGTTGTCATAACAACATAAAATGCTATGACAAAAAAATTATAGTTTCTCCTAAAAATTACATTTGTCATCCCTTAAATTATATTTTAATCCATAAATTTTTTTTTGCCTAAATTACGTCCGTCACTGACAATAACGTTTCTCATTTCATTGAAACTTAATCACTTTATCCAAGTATAATTACTACTTAATAATTATGTTTTTTTCTTTCTAAAATGTCACTTAAAACCTGTATAATTATTATTTAATACGCATGTATTTTTCTAAAATTATAACTTTAAAATACAAAGAGAAACATAACATAAATAAAGTTCACGTTAATTAACAAGCATCATATCATGAAATTCAAATAGTTTGATAGTACAAAATAGCAAAAAGCAAATGAATAATTTAAGTCCATTTATGTAATTTACAGGCGCACACACACATCTATATAATCGGATACCATTTTTCAATTGTTCTCTCCCTCTCTCTCTTTTTTTTTTTAGAATATCGACGAGAAAATATCTAAAAATTTCATGGAAAAACAGAATTTTGCAAAATTTCCTTTTCACGGATTAAGAAAATATTGTCTCTTTGATTATAAAATATTTAAAAGATATTTTAAAAAATTTCGAAGAAATAAAAAAAACATTATACTATTTAATAGATCAATAAGATTAGAAAGAAATTAATTATTTGAATACTAAATTGCTAATAAAATATATATGCATGAAAATATTAGGGTTGTGCACAACTCATACTTGGATGCACTAGCATATATTTGTGTATGCATAATTCTTATGATTGGATTGGAGCACTTGATAAAGCTATATGTTGTACGTAGGTGGCCAAGAACATGCAATGCATGAATATTAGTCCCCCTTCCACGGTAACAACGAGCCGAAAGCAGCCTTTTCATTTTGCCTTTTCCCAAGTTATACAGAGAAAGTGTTTGTATACTTGCGATTTGACATCAACACACTACCAACCACATTCACCCAGATTGATCCAGAATTTCAGGTTGATGGACAGAAATTAGATACAAGGAGATAATAATATTCTCATTTAAAGATCGCTACTTTCAACCAACAAACCGCTCCTCTGTGTGTGGTATTTGAATATAATTCTTCAAAAACGATCGATGAAATTTGTTTTATTTTTTAATTAGTGTTATATAATTTCTCATTTAGAATAATCAACCATCCCCACGACCCCACCTTGACTTGGGAAGATTAGAATACTCGTAGTTCATTATGATTAATTGGCCTCACATTTCCACTGCAGAAATCAATAGCTTTTTCCTCGTATCCAAGGGTTTTCTCGAGCAACAAAAACATAAAAGGCGGCCCCTCCCGTATTCTCTCAACAAATCACTGCCTTCAAGCTTTTCTGTGTTTTGACTTTTGAGGTTCATTTTATATTCATATTTACTTTTCTAAAAAAAAAACCCATTTTTTGTAAGTTACTTTAATTATGAAGATATGTGTCGGTATATGTATAGGACTAGAACAAAACATGTGGGAGTATCCTATACTTGTCTTCAAAATAAGTGTCATTACAGTGAATACTTATGCCTGTTCTAACAGTGTCAGTGATCAAGAATTAACTGGAGAAAAGAATAAATAAATGGTAAATGACATTATGGTTATTGCTTGGGGAAAATATTAAAATCGAAGGGAGGGTGTTTGATAAAGTCATATAATTGGTGAAATAATCAACTGTCCATTCCACGGTATGCTAATTGCAGGTATGGTGTTACCAGATATAAATAGTTATCATCGGACTGTAATGCTACCAAAACGATGGGATGGAAAATGAAATGAAAAGTTATTTTCCAAGTGCAATTGGATATTTAGCTGATGATTGTTCTCTTAGTACTAATAATTCGTAGCGTAAATTTAAGAAAATAGTCTCGTAGAATATGAACTTTTTCAAATATTAGTCTCAAATTTTTGGGACTAATCAAATATAGTCTCATAGAAATTGTTTTTAACAAATTTAGTCTCAGAGAAATTATTTCATAATTGAATATGCAGCTTTTGAGACTGCTTTTGATCAAAGATCAAAAGCAAAAGTTTAGGACTTGAATTGATTAAAAACAAAAGTTTAGGACTATTTTTGATTAAAAACAATTTTCATGAGAGCATATTTGATTAATACTAAAAGTTTGTGACTAATATTGCAAATATCCATATTCTATGAGACCTTAATGGTTTTTTTTTTATATATAGATGTTGAGGTGAGTAAGCTTGATGCTTCTCAGCTTCAAGAAAGATCTTCTTGAAAGATTAACACAGTACCTTATCGAGAATTTAGATATTATCATGTTAGTGATTAATCAGTGTTACATCCACATCCGATTCCTCCAACTTGTCCAACCAAATCAGCATTCGAATGGACAATTTGGTTTTATAAATATTATCCTCTTTTCAATGTGTTAGTGATCATTCATAAAATTGACATGGAACTGTATCGACAGTCACACTAACAACCATTTTGACCGTTCTTGGGGAACTATGCCGCTATTTCCTTGACAAAGAACACTTGAGATAATCCAATTTCTAATCAAGAGGTCTCCCTCCAAATCTCCACCAAATGAAAATGACAAAAATGTGTGAATATATGATTAGATCTTTAAAAACTTGACATTTACACAATTATGTATTTTCCTCGGTCTGTTTTTGAAACACTTTTTTTTTATAAGGCAAAATTTTATTAATAATGTGCAGAAAGGGTGCTTACTCCATTACACAGTTACAACAAAATCAATCCACTACAATCAGAAGAAATACAACACTAGAGGTTGACTTGCTATTGGTAAGCCACATACTCCGGTGCAGATTTACAAATTCAACCCCAGGCACACGCTAGGTTTTCGAAGCCAGTCTATCACTGAATATGCTGTAAAACCTGAGATTAACACATTTAACCAATTTCATAGTCTAATGTTATGTTATCAATCAAGTTATGGATCGAAAAGGTGTTATTCCTAAATATTATCTTGTTCATATGATTCCAAATTGCCCACACAATACTCATCGAGAGTGTTTTCCAAGTCTCAACCCTATTTTTTGTTCTAATAACCCCAAATGATGTCATAGGTGATCCATCGATTCATATGTCATACATACATTAGTACAAACCATCCATAACAGCTTACAAGGAGTATACATCAGACACACATGAATATATAATTGTATATTGTTTAGCGAAATATCTGGAATTTATTCTATAACTTAGATCTTATCCTTCATGTAGGTTTGAAGAGTAAAAAATATATTCTGCAATATCTCAACCGAGTTACAATGTTTTCTTCTTTATAGAAGAGATCGTATGTTACAAAAAAGGTAAAACAAATCACTTCTAATTCTATTACTTATTTTACAATATTGGCTATACTAATTTGTATCTTATATACATGGTAGCAAATATCCTCATATTCTGGAAGATCGAGGATATGATCTTTCCTTTTCTTCAACACTCCTCCTCAAGCTGGTTTGAATATATCTGTTATTCCCAGCTTGCAGACCATCTTATCAAATTGTCTACTAGGAAGACCCTTTGTAAGTGCATGAGCTATTGATCTAAACTCATCTTCTGCACTGCTTGTTGCCACCACATTTTGTTTCTTACTTCTCCAGGTGACAAGATTGCCACCAACAAATGTGCAGTAGCCTGATGTTGATCGTCTATCTACGATGCTTCCGGCCCAATCTGCATCAGTATAAGCTTCAACTTGTAATTGTCCACGATTTTTGAACAACAGACCTCTTCCAGGGCTACCCTTTAGGTATTTGAGGATGCTATAAACTGCATCAGAGTGTTCTTTTCCGGGTGCATGCATAAATTGAGAGACCATACTAAATGCGAATGCTATATCTGGACGAGTATGTGATAAGTAGATTAGTCTTCCAACAAATTTCTGATATTGTTCTTTATTGGTAACATCTTCAGCTCTACAAGGTTGCAGTTTAAGATCGAGCGAACTCCATTCCAAGAAAGTATTTTAGTGCACCCAAGTTCTTGATCTCAAAGTCAGCTGTAAGTCTTCCTTTTAATCTTTCTAGCTCTTCATTATCATTACCTGCCAAAACATTATCATCTACATAAACGATTAAAATTGCTATCTTGCCTTCTTTACCGTGTTTGTAAAACAAGGTATGTTCGGCTTGGCTTTGATAATAGCCATTGTTTTTCACAGCCCTCCCAAATCTCTCAAATCATGCTCTAGGAGATTGTTTCAGTCCATATAATGATTTTTTTAATCTGCAAACTTTGTTTGGTCCCAACTTCCCTTCGAATTCAGGTGGTAGATTCAAAACACCTCCTCATCAAGATCTCCATTTAAAAAAGCATGTTTAACATCTAACTTGTGTAATGGCCAGTTGTGATATACCACCAAGGATAACAAGACTCTGATAGAGTTTATCTTGGCTACAGGGTAAATGTTTCTAGATAATCAATTCCGTAAGTTTGAGTAAAACCTTTTGCAATACATTTTATAGTAAAAACCCACTTGCATCCCAATATCTTTTTATCATTTGGCACATCAACTAGCTCCCAAGTACCACGTCTTTTAATACTGCTACTGCTATTGCCAAGCACATTAATAATGCTACTGCTACTGCTACCTCCTAGAAAATTACATGTAGGTTGACGAGTATGTATGTTTAAACCTCTTGGATTTGTTTGGGTCAAAATTTACTCTCTTCTACACGAGGAAGAATGTGTAAATTTTGTTGGTCCTCAAATTAATGCAAGCTTTTAGACTTTGTTGTTATTCTTGCTCCATAGCCTTGCAAGGTTAGCTTACATATAAATATTCTTTTGATGTTTTTTAATCTCTTCTATCAGCAGTAGGTTAAGGAACTGGATTAACAAAAAATTAATCATCTCAAATTCATTGAATTTCAAATCTTCGATTTTAATTATGTAGTCAAATCTATGTCCATTAAGCAAAACATTGCCTTGGCAAGGAACTGGAACTCAGAACTTTGGTCTTATTGCTTTCAGTGATCAAATTATAATTATACCGAAGAATTGACAGCTCTGAGGCCTGTTGTTTCTCTTGGCAGCAGCAACTATATATTATCTTACAAGATATATTGTAATACCCATGTCCCACATTGGTTGTGGATGAAAATTTAAAGTGGTTTATAAAGGCTTACAATGGACTATTATAGCAACTTGGGTTAACCATTTTCGTAAAGCGAGGACGGATACGAAGTAGTTGATATAGGAGCCCATTGTGCAGTCGCGTTTGCGCGGGCCTGGGCCCGGGAAGTGACAGAATGGTATCAGAGCCGGTCACCGGCAGGAAACACCGGGAGATAAGTGCTATGCGGGGCAAAGTGTTACGTGCGTGGGAGCCACCTCTTGAACCTAAAAGGGCAAAGTGCTACACGACGGGGGCCACCTCTTGAACCTGCGGGGCAAAGTGCCACGTGCGTGGGAGCCACCTCTTGAACCTGCGGGGCAAAGTGCTACATGACGGGAGCCACCTCTTGAACCTGTAGGAGCCACCTCTAGATTCCCGGTGCCGGTGGATCGATGAGTTAGGTCGCGACGAGGACGTCGCGTTCTGAAGGAGGGGTGATTGTAATACCCATGTCCCACATTGGTTGTGGATGAAAATTTAAAGTGGTTTATAAAGGCTTACAATGGACTATTATAGCAACTTGGGTTAACCATTTTCGTAAATCGAGGACGGATACGAAGTAGTTGCTATAGGAGCCCATTGTGCAGTCGCGTTTGCGCGGGCCTGGGCCCGGGACGTGACATATATAAAATATCTGAGAGGCACCACTAACAATTCCCTTGTAAAATGATATTGAAAATCCAGCAATGAAGAAGTATCCTGTACTCGAAACATGGCAATCAGAGAATCCAAATGCAAGTTAAATTACCAGAAATTAGACAGAAGTACATAAATTCAAGTCAATTTCACCTTCTACACCGAATGAAAAATAAAATAAATCAAGAAAGGGCAAAGTACCAATACGACACTCTAAAACTAACTCTGATGAAGACTCTCGACCACAGAAATTTCACCATTTCTGGTTCACATTTCCTGTTAAAAAGGGAAAATGACGACCATGGCTTGAGATTCATAACAGGACTCACTGTTTTTGAAGTCCCTGAATCTACAAATTTACCCTATATAAGAATAGACTACCATACAGGGTCTCCTTAGCACCCGTATAAGTTAATCTACCTAGCTTTGCATGACCATTGAACATAAAAATATAATTATAGTGGCAGCACACGATGTAAATACCCGTAGAACTTTTTTATGATACTCCCACGAAGAATCTTCCTTTCGTGTTTCTATGGTATGATATATATATCAATTTGAAGGGGTGCATATTGCTTCAACAGACAGCCTCTTTAGTACATTCGGACATGGATCTTGCCCAAAGTTACTGTTTGATATTGTCACTGAACACATCTGTTGCCCAACGCACCTCTGCATTGTTAAAAGAGATTATAGTTTACACCCAATAGACAAGATTAAATTTTAACTAGGATTTAGCAAAGGTGATACAATGTAATTTAAGTTATACCCAAAGAAATTCTCATGGGCTGTGTTTGGATTGATGAATTTGATTTGGGTGGAAGAATTTGATTTGTGAAATGAGTTCAAGGATGGATTTCAAATAACATCCAAGATGAATGTATTTTATTACTGAATTAACTGAAATCCACTTGAATTTAGGCTATCCAAATAAGTCAAGGAATTTTAAATTATGGATTTGATCCATCAATCCAGATGCAACCTTGATGTATCATATGGATCGTGTCATGCTCAAAATATCAATGAGTTCTAAATAAAAGATGTGTCCAACGATGTATATTATATTTCTCCTGGTATACCATTAACTAGACTGGAGAACACGAAGTACCTTCTCCAATGTGGAATACGTGGTTGGAGCATGGCAGGTTCCTTGCTGGAAGCTCCCACACTTCCCGAGAGGAGTTCCAAAGCTTGCAAATTTGATGGAAGAAATGGACTTTCCAGGACCACAATGGAGATGAACTTTAGGTCTGTGAAACTCTTGCGTCTTTCCGTAACTTTCAATCTGCCAGTTCTTAATATTTGGGTGATACTCAGAAACATCCGCACAAACTGAGGTTACGGATCTCTTTGCAAGACTGATTTTTGTGGGATTGCCTCCAAGCTCTTCAAAAAGCACCAACAAATTTTGGGTTGGCTTTAACCAAGACCGTGGCAAATGGTACCTGAAACCAACAATTGATTCTTGGATAAACTGCATAAAAACCCTAGAGACCTTGTCCTAATCATGTATAACGTAAATTCGACTAGCTACAATAACACTCCCAGGAGGTTTGGTTGATCATTATGATGAGTAATGTTTAAAAAATTATTATTCAAAAAAATGTCTTTGTAATTGCCCAAAAATCTTCCCTTAAGTTCTTAGTGCTGCTCATTGCCATGAATACGAAAAGGTGCAGTGCAAAAACTCAAGGACACTTACCATCTTTGAGTTGGTTGGCCACACCCAAGTTGACACTTAAAAGGGCGATATGTCCCCGCATAATTACAACCGTTGCAATTGCCAGTGGCATATGCAGTCCAGTATCTTCCGAGGCTCTGACCATTAACCCACAGTTGGCCTTTTCCCATGCTACCCATGTCCAGAGCCAGTGGCTCATCTCCATCAGGTGTACTAAAATAAGCCTGTAAAGTTCCCATATCATTTAATATCCATAATGCAATAATGCATGTCTCCTTCCTAAGTAGAAACTACATTGTTTTTGTTGAATTCTGAACTGATAGTACCTTATGCCATGTCAAAGGCTGCTGCTGCTGCTGTGCAATTAGTGAACCCTGCATCCATTCGACTGAAGATATACTGCTTGGAGAGACGAGATTCATGGCTTCTCCTTTAAGCCCAACCTGCTCAAAAATGTATTTATGAGATCATTTTCGACCCAAACTGTTAGGGGGATGTCAGAAATGCATTCACGGGATCATTGTCAAACCAAACTATTAGGGAGATGTCAAAATATCATATATATAAAACCTGGTAGGTCCATTTAGCCCAGGTCAAGTCCTTCTTTCCTTGACCAAGTCCGTGCAATGCAATTGGGCCCAAGATCCCAGTGTTCCATGTCTCATAATGCCCACCGACATTCTTTCACCAAGAATAATTCATGTCAAAAATAACATTCAGATATCAAGAAAACCATAACATTATTTTTGGGACTCAAGTCACATGAAAATAAATTTCGTATCATAATGAACGCCATTAACCAATTCGTGTATTAGAATAAAATCAATATTTAAGACCAACCGGCAGACCAACAGCCACACTTAGGAGCGAAATCTTGTTCGATCCAGCGCGTAGATTGATTTTTCCCTTATACTTAAATCTCCTGTTTTCCCTCGTCCCAAAATCAGAATCTAAATAACATAAAAGTTGCACGCAAATTTAAACAAGATCAGCAAAAATAGACATCCATCATTATCTATAAAGACTCGAAAAGAATGGATTGGATTGTGTACCAGAAAGCTGTCCATTCACAAATACATGCAATGCGTGACCTGTTGACTGAACAATAAGAGTCGGAAGCTCCCCGCCGTGGAAGAAAGACTCTGATGAACTTACATCAATACTGTAAAAACATGAAAAATAAGGATGGGATGTATATCAAAGCTGTCTTAGTCAATTTTTTCAATACCTTTTCGAGGGAAAAGAGAAATAAAATTAGAAACAAGAAAACAGGGTAAGCATTCATTCTGGCAAACACACCTAGTCGTGTACCAAAGATAATCACTAGTATCTCTAGTGACATTTATCTGCTCCAAAAGGCCATAAGCTGAAAATGTTGATCTATCATCCAACGAAAGCAAATCTTCATTAAAAGTTTCCCACGAGAATATCTGAGTGTTACTCGAGAGCATTTCCATCTCTGTTGTTTGTACTGCAACCTGCGGTTAACATAGTTAATTATTAGAAAATAAAGGATATATTATGGAAGTAGCTTTGATATTATTAAGATCACTATTTATCTTTTATATCATTTAATTGTAATTACATACATAAAGATTTTTTATTATGTTTATCCCAAGATATTTTCACCTATACTATTCACTATATTTCTATTATTTTAAATTTCAACAGGAATGTCACTACTCACAAGGAACTGGAAATTTAATTTACGGAAAAAATGAGTCACGATGAGACTGGCTGGTATTGCATTATTTTGAACCATGCAGTAATTTATTTCGATTATCAAACATATTACATACTTTGGCTGTATTGAAGGCAACATTCCTGCAGTCTGGAAGAATGCTGATCGACCAAGGAGGCAGGTTATAATGTATGTTATTGAACATCACTCTCGCAGCAGAATCAGGATCATAATTCGAAAGAAAAGCTGCACAATCTCCTGATTCTGAAGAGTACACACGAGCCTGGAAAAAAGTCAAAAACATTAATCCGAAAGCCACAAAAATCTAGAACACTTAAAAACAAACTCGAAAAAGTAGAGGCTGAAACCTGTTGAAGGCTTCCTAAAGAAGTCTCAAAAGGATCGGTTGAAACTAGAGCTTTCTCACAAAGTTTAACGGCCTTGTGCAGCTCTGTCAGATGACCATATTTAGGTTGTCGGATCAAACCTACAGGGTCGAAGAATGTTATAAGTTTGAACGTACCTCAAGTATGTAATAATACATAAGGTTGTCTTTACCATATTCGTCGATTGGAGCATCATAATCATAGCTTGTAGTGATGAATGGTCCTCCAGCAGAACGACCGAAGTTGGTACCACCATGATACTGTTTCACAAAGCATAACGAAATCAGCTTTTTAACAGAACATACCCCATTGATAAAACAAGTATAAGCATGGTAAAATATTTCAAGGATATGAAAACCAACCATGTAGTAGTTAACAAAGGAGCCTCCCTTTTGTACGAATCTAGCTACAGCAAATGCCAAATCCTGAACTGGCCTTTGGTGAATTGGACCACCGAATTCTGTAAACCTAGTTGTTAAATATAAACAAGAGCATGGTAAGACAGGGACCATCCACCAGTTTTTGCTCGTAAGTTTGAACAGGATAATTAAACTACTAACCAGCCACTCCAAGCCTCAGTCCAAATCGTGGGTTTGTATGGTCGGTTCGGGGAGAAAGCATCACCATAGAAACCATTGCATGTATTAACCTACCAACAACATAAGTAAAGAGTCATAAATCGTCAACGGACAATGTTTTGTTAAAATATGAAAACTATTGTTGGGCCACCACCAATGAGCTTGAGCTTTTTGAGACAAGGGTCATATATACTCCATTGTGAGATCACATTCCATAAAGTCGGACTCTTAATATAAGGGACTACTAGCAATAATTAGTTTCTGAAATAAGAATGCCAATCAAATTAAGATACAAAGTACAATATTTGTATAAAAAAAAGTCTGATATTTTTTCTCAAACAATTCTTACCACGGGATCAGGGGCATCATCTTCCTTGCACATAACCCATGGAACTCCGGTATCCAATCCAACAGCCATGTTTGCAGCCCAGGTCATATATTGATGGCCTGGTGCACCAAGTGCTCTCGCTTGTGGTCCATATTCATTCTCAATCTGTTTAATTGACCGCTTAGTACTACATAATCCACCATTCAACTTATATTAAAAAACCCAACAATGAAATTAGTAAAATCAAAACCACCCAAGATTTGGATGACACCTGGGAGAGTATGATGGGGCCACCCTGAGATTCATACAGATTTTCACCCTTCATCAAATTCACAATTTTCTCAGTGAACCCTTTCATAGCCATCTGCCACACCAAGAATTGCTAACGATTAGCAAGTTAATTTAACTTAATAAATGTGTGATAAGAATAATCTTTACTGTAACGTAGCTACATAAATTAATTCAAGCAAAACATCAAAAGATAGAGAACAATAACCTTGAATGGCACATTATCTGTCCGGAAGCTAATTCCTGGAACATATTTGAGCCAAACTGGAAATCCACTGCTCAAAACACAGCAAGATGACAACACAAGCCTCAATAAAAATACATTGAGAGTATATAAGACCAAACATCAAAATTCTGAGTAGAAATTTAGATCTGAGAAAAAAAAAATTAGAAATTTTTACCCAAAATTCCACTCTGCACAAACATATGGTCCTATGCGAAGATGAGCATATAGCCCTGCTCGCTGAATGGTTTTTACAAACCTCACCAAATCATATCTCCCCTCAAAATTATACTGCAAACCCACAAATTATTTTGGCAAAAGATGCAAATTTTCAGCACAAATTCAGCAAAAGCAGGTAGAAAAATTAAAATTCATTAAGAGAATTAGTGCGTGAGTGAGAGTCAGTCCTACATTGCCAGAAGAAGGCTCATGGACGTTCCAAAATACATAGGTCTCAATCACATCTAAACCGCCTTCTTTAGCCTTGGTTATCAGATCTTCCCACATCTAACCCACAAATAACATTTCAACAACAAAGCTACACAAAATTTTCCAATAAAATTCAAGAACAGTGATATACATATAAAAAAAAGAGAGAATCTTTAGTACCTCAGGTGTGCTTCTCGGGTAATGTATGGAACCAGAAAAGAGAATTCTTCTTTCCCCATTAATGACAAGGGCCTTTCTATCATAAGTCACACTACATTTCACCAGTCCACATCCAAGAAACACAACCATGGACAGCCCAAAAACCCACTTCGAAACTGAGTCAACATTCATGTTTCAACCACAATCAAGAAAAAGTCGCTCTTCTCAATTTTTATATTCCTTTTATTTTCTAGACGTAAATTGCATGCATTCTCATATCAGTTGTGAATAACAAAGCAATTAAAGGGCTTGCCGGACTATGCAAGAAATTGCATTTTTTCTCCTATGAACCGAGAGGAGAAGAAGAAGAAGCAGCAGCAGCAGCAAGCAAGAAATTTGTGAATCTGAGTAAATATTTATACAGTTCACAGTTGTGTGTACAGCTTTTGGCTCTGTGTTTTGACTGTGTGAACTGTGAACTCAACACCACCGAAAAAAAAACGGGAAATTCTCAAATATATCCAATTTGGTCTATTATTTTTTAAATAAAATAATAATAAATTAAACATATAGTATCATTTTCCCTGAAAAGGGCCGAACTAGAGAGAAAAAAATGATGTTTTATTTGTTTATTATCATTATTTTGGTGGGTAAAGTAGGGAAGTGCATATTATATGACAAACTAAAATAAAAATAAAAATAAGGAGAAGAAAATAAGACAGCGTGGATAAATCGAAGAGTGGATTTACAACCTTAACAAATCCTAAGTTTATGACAGATTTATTATTATTGATCTACGTCACGGATGTAAGTGCTGCGAGAATTTTTGGGGCACTATTGAAGTGGTTGGTTACTTTTATATATTATAATAATAAATTTAATGTAAATTTATATTGAATTATTATGTTAATTAATTAGTCCAGTAATTCATATAATGTAACCTCAAAATCGGGAAGATTTTATGGTGTGCTACTGTCAGCAAATAGCAACCACCTCCGGAGTGAACTTCGATATTAATTTTCAAGTATTTTTTTTTTCAAAATATTTAAAATTTAACAATATAAACAAATATAATTATTCCAAAGTTACATTTTATCGGGAAGTAAAGTACAAGTATTATTTTGTTATACCAATGTATTAAATACTGAATCACTATATATTTAAATTATATATATGGAATTTTAGTTTTTAACAATGTATTATTTATTTTTTGAGTAAGCACTACAAGTACATGGGAAAGTAGGAGGAGAAATTAGCTCAAACCCAAAACATCGAGCTCACTTAATATAACTGGTGTTAGTTGAGCCACAAAATCAGGGACTCGAACCCAAAATCTCAAGTTCCTCATTGTTGCTGACACCTCTCTACTTAGGTGTCATATTTTTTATGGGAAATAAAGCAATTGGAACTGGGAGACGTGGAACATTTCAAAAAAAGGTGCTTGGCCATTATTTTTTCCCTTTTTGGTCGGTTAGATTAGCAACGTTGTGTATTAATAATTAGAAAACAAAATAATAATTACCCATGTTTGAGAAATAAATAAAAGATAGAGCGAACACTAATTTTAACAAAAAATTTAAAAAAAAATGACGAGAAAAAAGAATAGAAACACGTCTCCCAATCAAATGGAATTTAACAAGCAGGGTAGATATTGAAAGTTGTTTATTTATCGCTGGATGTTGTCTTAAAAACTCTGCTCCTAAGGTCGATATCAAATAAATCGTAGTTAACAAACATAGTTCATCAAAGGTTTTTTGTCGAAGTAGAACAACATTATACATGAAATGAGTAATGTAAGAATCTTTTTAATTTCTTAAAGAAAAATTGACATAGTAATCTTGAAATAATATTTTTCAAATTCCGACGTTTTCTATATTTTTAAATCATTTTTTTAAAGAAATGATTTTCTTACAAAAATTTCAAATCCAAACTTAGATTATAAAGCTTCCGGGGCTTCCCAGTTTCACGTGAAATTGGGTCATCCTCTCATGCCAATTAATTATGGTAGACCTGTCATTTTCTTACTGTACTTCTATAGAAACACAAAGAATCTAAAGGGTCTAAATAAAAATTGAAGGTTTTGTGTAGGTTATCTTGAATTAAAGCCCCAACGAGAATTCTAGTTTATTAATTATTGAAAAGACTGGTATAGACATTTTATAGGATTCCCTCAAAATTAATTAATGATTTTACATCATTTACTATATTATTATAAATAAATATTCATAAAAATCAAAAAATTCAATAGGTTTCACATATGATTTATGATGTGTTTGCAATTGCTTATTCAAAACACTTCTACGTTGCTTTTGTTTAAAGTTGTAAAAAATTATTTTAAGCAAAATCATTGAGTATTTGCTATTAAAAAACAACTTAATAAACATCAATTAATTACAAGATTGCCACCAAACAACTTAAAAAGCAATCAAAAGGATGTCATGACATGCTTCTGTGCTTCTGTTTTTTTTTTTCCCTATTTTTAGAAAAGCAATATCAGAAGTAATGAAATAAAGCACTCAAAATATTTTCTTTTTTTGTCTGAAAATATGATAAGCAGTTTGCAAAAGTATTTACAAACACTCACTTAATACATGTAATTAATATTATCGAGTGATGGCACTTTCCATCATTATATAACTATCTGTTGAAAAAGAAAAGAGAATGAAACGACGTAGTGTGTTTTATCTACTAACATTGTGTAATTATGAATCTTAAGCATGGTCTACATTACTACATAGAATGGTTAAGAGTCTTACATAATCGAGATTAGCTTCTTTGGATACCATTTAATGCGGTTATTGTTGTAATATCTTTGTCTCACATGAATAAAAATTTAAGGTTTAAAATATATTATAAGGGGTTATAATGGACTACTATTGCAACTTGAGTTAACCACTTTCGTAGAGCAATGACCGATACGAAGTAGTTGCTATAGAGCTCAATGTATAGTCGTGCTAGCGAAGGCCTGGGCCCGGGGCGTGACACTTGTGCTTTAATCTTTAAAACAAGATTTTCTTTATAGAAACTGCAGTTTTTTCGTGTAGTTAAACTGTTACAATAAATCAAATTTTCGGATTATATTATATTTGGTACACCATGTTATAACATTGGCATTTATATAGATTAAAATAATACATGTTTTTCATTACACACATTGATTTAAATACTTAATATTAAAGTACTATTTTAAGCTTTGCTTTAGCCATATTATGCTGATCACGCCGCGACAGACGGAAAGTATGGTGGCCGAGTATGAATGGTTTTTATCCTTGTTGGGAAATTTGGTTTGAACGCTCACCATACACAAAATATATACTACGAGTTCATAATTTGTCATATTTTTAATACAAACAGTTTTAAACTTTTATTGATTTAGTTCACAAAATGATCTTTATATGTAAAAAAGCGCAAAAAAGCACAATAAAGGCCGAGCTTGTAAAGAGATTTAGACAATTTATTATTTATTCTCTAACAATCCCCCTCACTTGTTGGCCGATTTGTTTTGGGAGGCCCATCAAGTGAATATTTAATGTGGGTGGAATTGTTGTTTGTGAGTTTTGAACTCAGGACCTTGACTTTAGCCAGAGGCTCTGATACCATAAAGAATTGTCGTCTTATATAAAAACTCAAACTTGTAGAGAGATTATACAATTATTATTTATTCTTTAATATGTATAGCGTTGATGTGCCATACAACTGCGTCGCGACGCCTTCTTTGCTGTGAGAAAATAAATAGGCAGGCCATGGGGTGCCAACCCTACGTTTTCTTGGGCTTTTCAGGTGCTATTTTTGGCTTATGGGGACGCGATTGAGACGCATGAGTATATTACAAGGGATAGTTTGAACACGAAGACGATTATTTCGTGTTATAGAAATGAATGAAAAATTAATCAATGATTAAAGTTCTGGCAAGCATGACAATAATATAAATTGGCATTATGATTTCCAACTGAAAGGCTACAATGGAACATGCAAGAAGTTGAGGGTTTGGTTATAGACAGTTGAAATATAATTTCAAGAACTCATGTTCAAGTTACAGTAAATAGCGGACAAGCCCGGCCCGCCACTCACCCAATTTACGGTTATTTGCAAACAAATAATGTGAAAGCATTTATAGTGGTGACAGAAGGTTTTTAATGTGTCGATCTAAATCGGTGAAACCTTTGCTTAGTGGTTTTTAAACAAACTTTTTTTAAATTATTACATTTAAATTATCTGTCGTCTAATATATTATTCTAATTAATTTGAATGTCGAGATATTGAACAAAAATCAAATTATTTCGAATATTTTGAATACAAATTAGATTTATGGATAATATCAACCATTTTGTTACAATTAATTAATATGATACATTCATTCCCATATAGCCTCCCCGTTATTTAATTACTCGTCAAAGACTGGATTTTAGAAAATAAGTTCAAATAATCGAACATGAATTGAAATTAAAACAAATCATTATGCAACACGAAGCGAAATCCGATTTCTATGGGTTAACCATGCCATCCATTGATAGCATCTCCTTTAATTAAGAAAAATATTTTTAAAACAAAAAAAAAAAACTAGAATGTTATATCAACGAAAAAGTAAATATAAAATTAAAAAAAAATCTTCTCTATAACCGTGTTTCAAAACTAGATCGAACATAAAATCAATCCCCTTACTAGTTATACAGATTCGATGATTCATAATATCCTTGGTTAACAACACAGCTCTATAATCCTATCAAATTCCATTGTATCCTTGATGCCTCTCCAAATAACATAAATCCAAACGGCCACCACTGTTATATGCACACATATATATATGGTTAGTTTAATGATGTTCTTAAGACACTAGCATCGTAACCATAATCATGTTCTACGAAGCACTGATTGCGTCTCGTCTGCGTAATGAATCATCACTAATCACTTAGGTTGTTTGTTAGTTGGTCTGCATCATTCATCGAGTACTAAATAGACAACGGAATTTCTTGAAACATTCACAATGAGTGCTTGCAAGCTTACATAGGTTAGCTATACCTAAAAGAGTTACATTCCGACCCATATTATGGACTAACTCAATATATTGGTTTAAAATAGTTGGTATGTTAGTTTATGTAGTTGACGTATTAGTAGAGTCCAAACCAGGTGCATACAAGTAATTTCCGTACAAGACTGTCGTGGTTGATATTGGAATTATATGTTGCGTATAATAAAAATTTGAGGTGCATGTTATTGATGTCAACAACTTTCTGATATCATGATGATAAATACTTGAATTGTATAAGAGTTCTTAAGCCTAGCCTAGTTGGTAAGAGCTCATAAAAAAATATACTTGAATTGTATAAGAGCTCATACGTTTAGTCTAGTTGGTAAGAGCTCATAAAAAGAATATACTTGAATTGTATAATTTGTATCATAAAAGAATTCAACAACCCGATTTAGAAAGCTCTGAATCGAGTCTGAAAAAATGTTTTAAAATAATCTCCATCCCAATGATTGAAAAAAAAACGAAAGCTCTGATTAAAAATCCTTTTGTACAAAGTGAATGTATATATTTTATTATAATTATTATTATTGAGATATTAAAAATTCAAAAATATAAATTTGTACTCGAATAAAATGATATCCATCCAAACTAAATTTGCAAAGGAGAGAGGCTTCGCCGTTCCAATTTGTTCTCTCTTGTATAACACGATTCACGTGAACTACAAATGCCCATTTATTCGAAGAGAGGTGGTGGGTCC
Source organism: Haberlea rhodopensis (assembly GCA_907163345.1). Taxonomy (NCBI): domain Eukaryota; kingdom Viridiplantae; phylum Streptophyta; class Magnoliopsida; order Lamiales; family Gesneriaceae; genus Haberlea; species Haberlea rhodopensis. Next base: position 4,948,107 of record CAJQUN010000003.1, on the reverse strand, counting down.
CGCATAAAGTAGTGCCGTGACCGTTAAAATGGATTGGTGTCCGTTACGTTCCGTCACTGTCACCTTCTAGTGATTCCATTTCCATTAGCGAGTCGGTGCCAAAACATTCCTCTTTTTTCTGTTGTTCAACCCCTTCCCTTTCTTTTCTTTTTTTTTACCTAATTGACCCCTTTTGTTACAAAAGGTTCACATTAAAAACTAATTTATTCTCGAAATTTTTTTTTAAGTGATTCGTTTACAGAAGTAGATTAATAAATTATTAAAATAAAATTGAATGATATTTGGGCAAATTCAGAATAAATCCTTAAAGCCAAATTAAATTTCAACATCAGTCCCTGTGTAAGATAAATTTTGGTATCAGTCCACAATCCATAAATTGCATTAGTTCTAACTCCATATTCACCTAAAAATACTAAAATACCATCGTTTTCTGACAGGCGAAGTTGGTACGAAACCTATACAATATTGGTACTAGTTACATATGAAGTTGGTATAAAACCTATACAATTTTGGTACTAAGTTACACTTTAAAATTAGTATGAAACATATATTATTTTGGTATTTATTACACGTGAAATTGGTATGAAACCTATACAATTTGGTACTAAGTATACATAAAATTGTTATGAAACTTAAACAACTTCGGTACTAAGTATACATAAAATTGGTATGAAAACTATTAAAATTTGGTACTTATTACACGTGAACTTGGTATGAAACCTATATAATTTTGGTACTAATTATACATAAAATTGGTAAGAAACATATATAACTTCGGTACTAAATATACATAAAATTGGTATTAAACCTATAAAATTTTGGTACTTATTACACATAAAATTGGTATGAAATGTATACAATTTTGGTACTAATTACACGTGAAATTGATATGAAATCTTTACAATTTAGGTACTCGTTGCACGTGACATTGGTATGAAACCTATACGATTTTGGTAATAATTGCAAATAAAATTGGTATGAAACCTATGCAATTTCAGTACTAAATATACATAAATATGTATGCATCCTATACAATTTTAGCACTTATTGCATATGAAATTAGTATGAGAACAATATTATTTTGATACTTATTACAATTGAAGTTAGTATGAAATATATATACAATTTTGGTACTAGTTACAAATAAAATTGGTATGAATCCTATACAATTTTGGTACTAGTTACACATGAAATTGGTATGAAACATGTACTATATTCGCTACTTATTACACGTGAAGTTGGTATAAAACATATACAATTTTGGTACATATTACACTTGAAATTAATATTAATCCTATTCAATTTTGGTAATACTTACACATGAAATTAGTATCAAACATATATAATTTAGGTACTAGTTACACAACATTGTTACACAACATTGGTATTAAACCTATATAATCTGGGTATTAATTACACATGAAATTAGTATTAAACATATACAATTTGGTATTAGTTACACTTTAAATTGGTATTACAATTTTCGTAGTAGTTACACATAAAATTTGTATTAAATTTATATAATTTTGGTACTAGTTATACATGAAATGGATATTAAAACTATACAATTTTGATACTAGTTACAAATAAAATTTATATAAACATATATCATTTTGGTACTAGTTACACATGAAATTAGTATTAAACATATACAATTTTGATACTAGTTACAAATGAAATTGGTATTAAACTTATACAATTTTAGTATTAGTTGTACATGAAATTTTTATTAAACGTATACAATTCAGGTACTAGTTATATATCAATATTGATGTTAAACTTATATATTGAAGAAACAAACAATATCAATTTCAAACAACAATAATAACATTTCGATAGAATCTTCTATATTAATGTTAATCTTTTATATCGTACAAACAAAAATAACAATTTCAAATAACATCAATTTTAAACTTTACAAACAATATTTGTTTGCTCTCGTACTAGTTACACATGAAATTTGTATGAAACCTATACTATTTTCTGTACTTATTACACGTGAAGTTGATCTGAAACATATACTAGTTACACATGAAATTGTATTAATCCTATACATTTTTTGTACCAGTTACACATGAAATTAGTATCAAGTCTATAATTTAGGTACTAGTTACAATTCAAATCTATAATCTATATCAAAATGATATATGTTTAATACAAATTTTATGTGTAACTAGTACCAAAATTGTATAGTTTTAATTCTAGTTTCATGTATAACTAGTACCAAAATTATTTAAGTTTATACCAATTTTATGTGTAACTACTACGGAAATTGTAATACCAATTTAAAGTGTAACTGGTACCAAAATTGTATATGTTTCATGTGTAATTATTACCCAAATTGTATAGGTTTAACACCAATGTTGTGTAACTAGTACCTAAATTATATATGTTTGATACTAATTTCATGTGTAATTATTATTAAAATTGTATAGGATTAGTACCACTTTCAAGTGTAACTAGTACCAAATTGTATAGAGTAGTACATAAATTTCGTAGGTTTCATAGTTCATACTTTTATGTATACTTAGTACAGAAATTGTATAGGTTTCCTACCAACTTCACGTGTAATAAGTACCGAATATAGTATAGGTTTCATACCAATTTTATGTGTAACTTGTACCAAAATTGTATAGGTTTCATACCAACTTCATGTGTAACTAGTACCAAAATTGTATATGTTTCATACCAACTGCACGTGTAATAAGTACCGAAAATAGTATATATTTCATACCAATTTCATGTGTAACTAATACCAAAATTGTATAGGATTCATACAAATTTCATGTGTATTAGTACCAAAATTGTATATATTTCATACTAACTTCACGTGTAATAAGTACCAAAATTGTATAGTTTCCTTACCAATTTCATTTGTAATATGTACCAAAATTGTATAGGATTCATATCTATTTTATGTATACTTAGTACCGAAATTGTATAGGTTTCATACCAACTGCACGTGTAATAAGTACCGAATATAGTATAGGTTTCATACCAATTTCATGTGTAACTAGTACCAAAATTGTATATGATTCATACAAATTTTATTTGTAACTAGTACCAAATTGTATATATTTCATACTAACTTCAAGTGTAATAAGTACCAAAATTGTATTGTTCTCATACCAATTTCATGTGTAATAAGTACAAAAATTGTATAGGATTCATACCTATTTCATGTATACTTAATACCGAAATTACATATGTTCCATAACAATTTTGTTTGTAACTAGTAGCAAAATTGCATAGGTTTCATACCAATGTCACGTGTAACTAGTACTTAAATTGTAAAGATTTCATACAAATTTCATGGGTAATTAGTACCAAAATTGCATACATACCAATTTCATGTGTAATATGTACCAAAATTTTATAGGTTTCGTACCAATTTTATGTATACTTAGCACCGAATTTATATATGTTTCTTACAAATTTTATGTATAATTACTACCAAAATTATATAGGTTTCATACAATGTTCATTTGTAATAAGTACCAAAATTTTATATGTTTCATACCAATTTTATGTATAATTAGTACCGAAGTTGTATAAGTTTCATATCAATTTTATGTATATTTAGTACCAAAATTGTATAGGTTTCATACCAACTCCACGTGTAATAATACCAAACATTATATGTTTTCATACTATTTTAAAGTGTAACTAGTACCAAAATTGTATAGGTTTTATACCAACTTACCAATATTTTATAGGTTTTGTACCAACTTCGCGTGTCAGAAAGCAATGTTATTTTAGTATTTTTAGGTGAATAGGGAGTTAGAACTAATGCAATTTATGGATTAGGGACTGGCACCAAAAATTCTCTTACACAGGGACTGATATTCAAATTTAGTTTGGCTTTGGGGATTTATTCTGAATTTGCCCATGATATTTTCGAGTTTATTTTTAAACTAATTAAAAAAAATACTTTTTCACAAATACCATGAATTTAAGATATTTCACGTGAATAGCTGGATTGCCCCTAAAAGTTCTGCCTTTAAGAACAACATCAATGTAACCGGTCTAGAAAACATGATCTATATCCAAAACTCTACTTTTTAACGTGTGTATCAGTGTCGATTTGGACTCAAAATAAAATTGGCGAGCTTATTTTACAAACAGAATGTTGATCATTGATTCAGAATCCATAGGCCGTAGTAACAGCCCATTAATACTTTCAAGGCCCAATGCATTACAATGGGTCCTGAGTAACAGCCCATTAACACTTAAACATTTGTTCAGCTTATTAGTGATTGGGAGTAGGGATGAAAAGTAAAATGCAGTTGCTATTGGAGCTTGTGACACTTACAGAACTCTCCATAATTGCTATATTGCACTCCTTCGAGGTTGTCAATTTTTAGTAAGCAGAAAGTTAATCTAGATAAATTTTTCGAGCTGCTGGCAATTTACACATGTGATATCTATAATAGACACTTTATCATCCCATGGTTTCTAAATAGACAATACCCCCCTCATGATATCCCTAATATACAATTTTACCTCCGGTGGTTTGTAAATAAGCAGTTTACCCCATATGATTTTGAAAATAGACACTTTACCAGCATACACGGAGGGATGTTTTGCACATATTCACAAACTATATGTGGTAAACTGTCTATTTTCACAACCATGAGGTGTAAATTACCTATTTAAACCACAGGAGGTAAACTCCTACTTTCAAACCATATGTGTTTAATCTGCTTTGAAAACAACAGGGGTTAGTTGCCAATAACCTTATATTCCTTAGATAACCACAAATAGATGCCAAGCTGTAATTTTTTTTTGCAAATATTAAACTTCATTTTGATTCTTTTGCACCCATACTGATAAGTTATTTGTTGGAATACGTTCAAGATGCCCATAGTGCTGTAGAGACGATTTAGATTTTTATCAAGCCACATCATGGTCTACAATGATAAGTATGGCTATGTAACAACTGTCGGCTACTATAAGCACCAATTCTACCGTTACGGGTTTGGCTTATATGCACCAGTGTGTATTGGTGTACACCACACCCGATATACAGAAGTATTTTTTGTTACAGTTTTAAAATAAATGATTACAGACATCATCTTATTATTATTTTTAACAACCACCCTAGTCAGTGGCGGATCCACTGTAGGAGTGCACCCCAAAAAAAGTGTTTATATCAAATATGCTATATCAACAAAGTTCTTGTATATTAGTGGTTTGTAATCTTGTAGGGAAAGTGATGGCGCGGGTTCCATTTCACATCTACACAAAGAGTAACTTAAGTGTTATGGTTGGTATACGATATGGTTATAATGCTTGAAAATATTCTAAGCTTCGAATTGTCTTGGCTATCTCATAGGGCAGCCTCATCCATTGGATGAATATATTTTCATCAACATTGTAATGTTTACGTCCCGCTTTCAATCTCGATCTACAACCTACAATCAAGAAACAAAACCAAATCAAAGTATACAATTCCAATAAATATAAATTAAACTGGAATGCAAACAAGATTAAGGATTAGGGCTCAGGTCGAGCTGGGTATCCAATCCACGTCGTCACCGGGGAACCAAGGTATCGTATCCAACAGATGGAGACACACACTGCCCTTGACCGCTGCCCGAATCACACGGCCGAGCACTACTGCCCGAGAGCTGCCCACGCACAGAGCCAAGCACAGCCACTGCCCAAGCACCAAAGCACCAAGCTTTCTCACGGCCAGCGACGGAAACCACCTTGCGGCCGGAGCACAAAGCTACCGCCGGAAACAGAAAAACGAAGGGGAAAGGAGTAGGCGAAAATCCACTAAGAATTTTCTGGTTTCAGGTTATCCAAACTCATCATAAACCATACCATACATAAAGGCAAGAGGGAGATGAAGAGATGGGTGCTATTACCGAAGGGACGGACCAGCTGAAGAGGCGGCAGGAACATTCTGGAGGCTAGGGCACAAGGAGGTGATGGCTGCAAGGAGAAGGAAGGGGGCTAGAAGATGGGGCTCGGTTATGGGGTGCAAAGGAGAAGGGCCAAAGCCCATGAAGGAAGTGGTGTGGTAATGGGCCATAAACCCAACAAATCTCCACCTTGGCACAATACCGGCTCCACCTCGACGAAAGGATAACCCAATAGATGACTCATCATCGCCCAAAGGGTCCCCACAACACACAAAGTATTGTGTGGACCAAGTTCTTGTCATAGCACACAGCACAGACAAAGAACACAGACAATAACCAACACAAAGAGGTTAAAGTCAATAACCGGGGTAACAATCATATAACAAGCACACAGCAGTTATACAAAACAACAAAGTTAACACCTAGCAATCAATCACATGTATCAAAATTCAAAATTTTAAGACATGATTGTAATTTAGAAATAGGTAAACACTTAGTTCCCATATCAGCAGGATTATATTCAGAAGGAATCTTTTCAAGATTAACTAATCCTTTAGCCACTACATCCCTAATGTAATGAAATCTAACATCAATATGCTTAGTGCGGTCATGAAAAACAGGATTCTTACATAATTGAATACCAGATTGAGAGTCAGAAAATACCTCTACCTTACCTTCAAGCAAGTTAAGTTCGGAAATCAAACCTTTCAGCCAGACAGCTTCCTTCAAAGCTTCTGTCACAGCAACATACTCAGACTCCGTTGTCGACAAGGCAACGATATGCTGTAGCTGCGATTTCCAACTTATACATGATCCACACAAAGTAAACACATAAGAAGTTGTAGATTTTCTATTGTCTTTATCATTCGCATAATTAGAATCCACATAACCATTCAACTTAACACCATCAGCATATTTAGAAAAACACAAGCCATAATGCATAGAGTTTTTCAAATAACGCAACAACCACTTAACAGCATTCCAATGTACCACACCAGGATTAGACATGTATCTACTTAAGCAACTAACAGCATAAGCAATGTCAGGTCTAGTGCTAACCATCAAATACATTATAGACCCAATAGCATTTGAATACGGTACATTTTTCATGACATCAAAGTCAGCATCAGTTTTGGGACTTTGATCTTTACTGTGGGACCCGACTCGGGCACATATTGCTTTATCCCTTATCCGGTACCACATTCTCTAAGAACATTACGTACAAGGGTTTCAAAACCTTTTCGGAAATAGCGGAAGCGTTTAGTCAAACATTCATTTTTAGTAGCGGAAGCGTTTATACATTCTAATTAGTAACAAAATACATCACAGTACAAACTCCTTAATGGTCCGACACTTAATAAAAGAGAAAATACTATAATAGTCCCGGTAAGCCAACATTTCCATTTTCCTAATTTCCCTCCGATTCTAGCTCCGGTACTCCTGTATCTGGAACTCACAATAAATTATAAGGAAAACAGAGGTTAAGTCTTTGAGGACTTAGTGAGGGAATAACAATGGCTTTATATCTGTAATTATCAAATAATGCAATTTCTCAATATGATATGTCATGTAACAAAGATCTTGCAGTCAAGTAATTGTCAATAATGAACAGTGATGATATAGGATTTCAGAGTGAATATCGTGGGCTAAAGAGGTGGCTCCCACCGGACAGTTCGGCGTAGCACTTTTCCCCACATATTCAGATATGATCTGTACATTCAGTCATTTACGAGCCAAGTGAACCATTCTCCGGACCGTAAAACGGTGCGCGTTGTTCAGATGAACCATATACCCGGACTGTCATCCGTTGTTCATTGGACTCACTTTCCGGGCCGAAGCCGTGTTGTCCAGTGGATAAATATCCAGGGCTCCATTCATTCAGTCATTCAGTAAAATGATTCGTTCAATCAAAGGAATCGATTAGTAATCGATAACATTCAAGATAAATAAACATGCAGATCAAGATGACCAATGGGACGAGATAATGTACAATATGATGACAATATATAAAAGGTGAGATAATGAATAACAAGATACTGTAAATTCCAGGCCAAATGCCAAAAGGGCTATATAACAAGAATTCGGTAGTACACCTCACCTCACTATTTGATGTCTTACTGGATTGGCTCGATTTTGAACCCAGATGTCAAATAAAGTCCTATAAACATAATATAAGTAATTTTGGTGTTTAGCAACCCAGATATGTTGTTGAATCTTCTGCAAATCATTTTTTGTACAAAACTTGTCCGGGTAATTTCTAAATAAGACTTTAAAAATTCATTAAAAATCAAGTTTAAGTCGAAACTTCACGAAACTTTCCAGAAATGCCTTAAATCAGTCCAGCAACGTTCGCCGACCGGAATTTTGACAAACTCGTCGGCGCGTGTTTTACACGCGCCACCGTGACGGCGCGTGTCCGTGCTCCAGCCTCCACGCGCGGCTGAAATTTTTACAGTATGATCGCCTCGGTTCGATCTACAACTTTTGTTCAGAAACTATTTTGAAATTCCAAACCGATTTTGCCCAGAATTCTTTTTTTCGAAATGTTTAATGAGGTGTTTTGGTCGCCGGAAATCCGTTCGTAAGGCGGCCGTTTGGGCGATCGGCCGACATAACCATAAACCTTAACACATTTTGAACAACTTTCATTTGGACTACAAGTTTAAATTCGTTTGATAAAGGCACGAAATCGTAGCTTGAAACCAATACCTTGAAATGGGTTTTCTGGGCTTTGGACAGCTTAGTGTTCTTCGGGATTTTGATTTTCTGGACGAATTTGGATACTGATTTTTGAACACCTCCTATACTAAATGTTTTCTGGGTGTATAATGAAGGTTGTGTGAAATTTTCGGATTTTTTGGAGGAGATTTGGTATTTTCCTCATAATTTTCCCTATTTCCTACATTTCCTACACCATAAACTCTCTTAATTTTTGCCAAGAATTTCTCTTGAAGGTGTGAATTAAATCTGATGAAATGGGGGGTATTTATAGGGGTTTTGTGCATGTGTTAGGGTGTTGAAGGGTGGACAAGTGTTGGGGTAAGTTGCCACATATTAAGTTTTTAAATTAATTCAAAATGTTTAGTTTTTTATTTATTTATTTATTATTTAGAATTATATTATTGTTATTATTATTATTATTTAATTTTTTTTTTTGGATGATTATTTTAGTAGCATTGAAGATAGCTTCAAATTATTTTTGTCCAATTTTGTAATTAATATTTTTGGGGTGTTACAATCTCCCCTCCTTCAAGGAATCTGGTCCCCAGATTCCATCATTGTTACCGCAAAACTCTGAAGCCTTGAGTTGAAATCTTCTTTCCATGTCCTAGCATCCTTTGACATGATTTCAGTTGCGTAACGTGGTTCTTCATCTAGCCGATCTTCTGTTGTTGTCGTCGAGTCGAGAAAACTACACTCGTGGTTTTCCATTTCTGGTGAGCAGCATGGTCTACTATGACTCTCTGAGCTTGTGAATAACGATCCCTTTAGTATTTGGATAAGAATCAAGAAGTAGAAGAAGAAACACATGGTTGAGAGAGAGAAAAAAACATTTTATTCCACTACCCGGGAATGAAAGCAGGGCGTAGGTATTCTAAGAAAATGTCAATATCAACATCAAACTTTTGATATCAAGTCCTAATTAATCCATGACTAATTTGAAAGACAAAGAAACTGGGTGGAGCAGTGTATGTTCGCAAAAGGTTCTCTGGCTGAAAAGAGTGAATGACTTTAAAGTGAGGAAAAATGTTAGGCTCAAATCCAACCTCAGGTAATGATTTTACTGAGACTTCCTCTCTGGTAGCTATATTTACCTCGGTTTGAGTTTCTCATCTCTTCTATCTGTTCCTTGATTCCATTGTAGATATTACCACCATCTATCATTTATGATTGATGGCATCTGGTAGCTGGTGTAGTCGCACCTGGTGAAGTTACTTCCTCGGTGTAGCATTGATGTTTGAACGACCAGTCCATGCTCAGTATAATATCGTAATCATATATGTATGTAGCTTGATTAAATTTGCCAGATATTCTAGTTCGTAGAATTTTTAGTAGGTAATTTTTATTGACGGTGTCGGTGGTTACCTCAATCTTATTGGTAAAACTGATTTTTAGATGATATGCCAATTGTTATCAGTATAATAAAAGAATGTGTAGCTCTAGGGCCAAACAAGATTTAGTCAACTTTTGAAAGTCAAATAACGGTACCTTCAACCACAACGACCGGGTCAACTTCTTCATTTCCCATTAAGGCATAAACCCTTGCTGGGATTCTCGGTTTTTGTGGCGGTGGCATCTTCTGGGTCCTTTTTGGGCAATCTTGGATACGATGTTGTTCACTTCCACAGACCAGACATTTTCCGTTCTTTCTCCAGCAGTTCTCTTCCTTGTGAGTGGGCATCTTGCAATAGCCACATTTTGGCGCATTAACATTACCCAAGTCTCTTTGTGGTTTCTGTCCAGTTGGTTCTCCAATCATTTCCTTTCCAAGATTCCTCTTCTTATTGCTTGTGTCTGTCAAATTTGGGTTATAGAGCCTCTTTTCCCTATGCTCTCTTTGGATCAATGATTTGATATCGGATTCAACTCGTAACGCTTGGTTGACTGCAGAAAGATAATTAGTGGATTCGGTGGATAGTGTGGCCCAACGAATATCAAGATTTAAGCCTTGAATGAATTTCTTAGTTTTCCTTGGTTCATCATCTATATAATGTGGAGCATAGTGAATTAGTCGGTGGAATTCAGCCTCGTATTCAGCTACAGTATGTCTTCCTTGTACCAAATCCATAAACTCTCGTTCACGAGTGTTCAGTATTACCTGCGTAACATATTTCTCCTCGAATGCACGTACAAAATTAGTCCAGGTCCTCGGGGTTTGATTTCTTTTCCATTGGTGATCTATGACTCTCCACCAGTGATGAGCTGCATCTTCAAATTGATAGACAGCAAAGCTGACCTTCTGTTCATCAGAATAGTTGAGAACAGTAAAAATTCTCTCAACTTTGAGTAACCATTCTTCTGCATGATGGGTATTAGGGGTTCCGTAGAATTTAGGTGGGTGGAACCTCAGAAATCGCTCAAGTGCTCTATCTAGTGGTTCTTCATTCCTCGTGACGTTTCGTGGAGGATTTTGTTGACAGAATTGCATGAGCTGTTGTAAAATTTCCATCGCATTCCTGTTGGGTAGCTCTTGTCGAGGACGTTGTTCTTCTTGCTCGTCGTTCCTTCTTGGGTTACGTACTTCCACAGGAGAATTTTCCTCATTTCCTTGATTTCTCGTGTGAGAACTACCACCAAGTGACGATGACATCGTAGCTCGTGAATTATTTCTTGACGACATCATCAAATTGATGAGAAAGTGGTGATTTAAGACATATTTATTTTTAAATAGGGAGTTAATATTAATAATGCGTAATGCACAAGATTAAATAACTAGAGTAAGGTTAAGTCACCATTATCTGAAATAGTGACAATTGTGGAAAAACAAAGTTTGGTGATATACTATCAATCCACATTGGTTGTTCTGGGTTTACTCGATCTGAGTGTCAACCATAATAGTCTCAATAGGGGAAACTTTTTCAGGCTCGGCCTGTAGCCCATAACTCTATGGTTACAAATAGTTGGTTGCTTTTTCTTACCAAGGTCTTCTAAGCATTCCTGTATGAGCACTAGAGACTTTACCCTGAAATAAACCAGTCAACTTCATCAATATCTTACAACCCAAAGCATAAAATTCTTATGGAGTTTATTCTATTACCCAAAGATATTTCATAATAGACTGGGAGCCTGGGCTCTGATACCACCTCTGTGAGACCCGACTCGGGCACATATTGCTTTATCCCTTATTCGGTACCACATTCTCTAAGAACATTACGTACAAGGGTTTCAAAACCTTTTCGGAAATAGCGGAAGCGTTTAGTCAAACATTCATTTTTAGTAGCGGAAGCGTTTATACATTCTAATTAGTAACAAAATACATCCCAGTACAAACTCCTTAATGGTCCGACACTTAATAAAAGAGAAAATACTATAATAGTCCCGGTAAGCCAACATTTCCATTTTCCTAATTTCCCTCCGGTTCTAGCTCCGGTACTCCTGTATCTGGAACTCACAATAAATTATAAGGAAAACAGAGGTTAAGTCTTTGAGGACTTAGTGAGGGAATAACAATGGCTTTATATCTGTAATTATCAAATAATGCAATTTCTCAATATGATATGTCATGTAACAAAGATCTTGCAGTCAAGTAATTGTCAATAATGAACAGTGATGATATAGGATTTCAGAGTGAATATCGTGGGCTAAAGAGGTGGCTCCCACCGGACAGTTCGGCGTAGCACTTTTCCCCACATATTCAGATATGATCTGTACATTCAGTCATTTACGAGCCAAGTGAACCATTCTCCGGACCGTAAAACGCTGCGCGTTGTTCAGATGAACCATATACCCGGACTGTCATCCGTTGTTCATTGGACTCACTTTCCGGGCCGAAGCCGCGTTGTCCAGTGGATAAATATCCAGGGCTCCATTCATTCAGTCATTCAGTCAAATGATTCGTTCAATCAAAGGAATCGATTAGTAATCGATAACATTCAAGATAAATAAACATGCAGATCAAGATGACCAATGGGACGAGATAATGTACAATATGATGACAATATATAAAAGGTGAGATAATGAATAACAAGATACTGTAAATTCCAGGCCAAATGCCAAAAGGGCTATATAACAAGAATTCGGTAGTACACCTCACCTCACTATTTGATGTCTTACTGGATTGGCTCGATTTTGAACCCAGATGTCAAATAAAGTCCTATAAACATAATATAAGTAATTTTGGTGTTTAGCAACCCAGATATGTTGTTGAATCTTCTGCAAATCATTTTTTGTACAAAACTTGTCCGGGTAATTTCTAAATAAGACTTTAAAAATTCATTAAAAATCAAGTTTAAGTCGAAACTTCACGAAACTTTCCAGAAATGCCTTAAATCAGTCCAGCAACGTTCGCCGACCGGAATTTTGACAAACTCGTCGGCGCGTGTTTTACACGCGCCACCGTGACGGCGCGTGTCCGTGCTCCAGCCTCCACGCGCGGCTGAAATTTTTACAGTATGATCGCCTCGGTTCGATCTACAACTTTTGTTCAGAAACTATTTTGAATTTCCAAACCGATTTTGCCCAGAATTCTTTTTTTCGAAATGTTTAATGAGGTGTTTTGGTCGCCGGAAATCCGTTCGTAAGGCGGCCGTTTGGGCGATCGGCCAACATAACCATAAACCTTAACACATTTTGAACAACTTTAATTTGGACTACAAGTTTAAATTCGTTTGATAAAGGCACGAAATCGTAGCTTGAAACCAATACCTTGAAATGGGTTTTCTGGGCTTTGGACATCTTAGTGTTCTTCGGGATTTTGATTTTCTGGACGAATTTGGATACTGATTTTTGAACACCTCCTATACTAAATGTTTTCTGGGTGTATAATGAAGGTTGTGTGAAATTTTCGGATTTTTTGGAGGAGATTTGGTATTTTCCTCATAATTTTCCCTATTTCCTACATTTCCTACACCATAAACTCTCTTAATTTTTGCCAAGAATTTCTCTTGAAGGTGTGAATTAAATCTGATGAAATGGGGGGTATTTATAGGGGTTTTGTGCATGTGTTAGGGTGTTGAAGGGTGGACAAGTGTTGGGGTAAGTTGCCACATATTAAGTTTTTAAATTAATTCAAAATGTTTAGTTTTTTATTTATTTATTTATTATTATTATTATTTAGAATTATATTATTGTTATTATTATTATTATTTAATTTTTTTTTTGGATGATTATTTTAGTAGCATTGAAGATAGCTTCAAATTATTTTTGTCCAATTTTGTAATTAATATTTTTGGGGTGTTACAATCTCCCCTCCTTCAAGGAATCTGGTCCCCAGATTCCATCATTGTTACCGCAAAACTCTGAAGCCTTGAGTTGAAATCTTCTTTCCATGTCCTAGCATCCTTTGACATGATTTCAGTTGCGTAACGTGGTTCTTCATCTAGCCGATCTTCTGTTGTTGTCGTCGAGTCGAGAAAACTACACTCGTGGTTTTCCATTTCTGGTGAGCAGCATGGTCTACTATGACTCTCTGAGCTTGTGAATAACGATCCCTTTAGTATTTGGATAAGAATCAAGAAGTAGAAGAAGAAACACATGGTTGAGAGAGAGAAAAAAACATTTTATTCCACTACCCGGGAATGAAAGCAGGGCGTAGGTATTCTAAGAAAATGTCAATATCAACATCAAACTTTTGATATCAAGTCCTAATTAATCCATGACTAATTTGAAAGACAAAGAAACTGGGTGGAGCAGTGTATGTTCGCAAAAGGTTCTCTGGCTGAAAAGAGTGAATGACTTTAAAGTGAGGAAAAATGTTAGGCTCAAATCCAACCTCAGGTAATGATTTTACTGAGACTTCCTCTCTGGTAGCTATATTTACCTCGGTTTGAGTTTCTCATCTCTTCTATCTGTTCCTTGATTCCATTGTAGATATTACCACCATCTATCATTTATGATTGATGGCATCTGGTAGCTGGTGTAGTCGCACCTGGTGAAGTTACTTCCTCGGTGTAGCATTGATGTTTGAACGACCAGTCCATGCTCAGTATAATATCGTAATCATATATGTATGTAGCTTGATTAAATTTGCCAGATATTCTAGTTCGTAGAATTTTTAGTAGGTAATTTTTATTGACGGTGTCGGTGGTTACCTCAATCTTATTGGTAAAACTGATTTTTAGATGATATGCCAATTGTTATCAGTATAATAAAAGAATGTGTAGCTCTAGGGCCAAACAAGATTTAGTCAACTTTTGAAAGTCAAATAACGGTACCTTCAACCACAACGATCGGGTCAACTTCTTCATTTCCCATTAAGGCATAAACCCTTGCTGGGATTCTCGGTTTTTGTGGCGGTGGCATCTTCTGGGTCCTTTTTGGGCAATCTTGGATACGATGTTGTTCACTTCCACAGACCAGACATTTTCCGTTCTTTCTCCAGCAGTTCTCTTCCTTGTGAGTGGGCATCTTGCAATAGCCACATTTTGGCGCATTAACATTACCCAAGTCTCTTTGTGGTTTCTGTCCAGTTGGTTCTCCAATCATTTCCTTTCCAAGATTCCTCTTCTTATTGCTTGTGTCTGTCAAATTTGGGTTATAGAGCCTCTTTTCCCTATGCTCTCTTTGGATCAATGATTTGATATCGGATTCAACTCGTAACGCTTGGTTGACTGCAGAAAGATAATTAGTGGATTCGGTGGATAGTGTGGCCCAACGAATATCAAGATTTAAGCCTTGAATGAATTTCTTAGTTTTCCTTGGTTCATCATCTATATAATGTGGAGCATAGTGAATTAGTCGGTGGAATTCAGCCTCGTATTCAGCTACAGTATGTCTTCCTTGTACCAAATCCATAAACTCTCGTTCACGAGTGTTCAGTATTACCTGCGTAACATATTTCTCCTCGAATGCACGTACAAAATTAGTCCAGGTCCTCGGGGTTTGATTTCTTTTCCATTGGTGATCTATGACTCTCCACCAGTGATGAGCTGCATCTTCAAATTGATAGACAGCAAAGCTGACCTTCTGTTCATCAGAATAGTTGAGAACAGTAAAAATTCTCTCAACTTTGAGTAACCATTCTTCTGCATGATGGGTATTAGGGGTTCCGTAGAATTTAGGTGGGTGGAACCTCAGAAATCGCTCAAGTGCTCTATCTAGTGGTTCTTCATTCCTCGTGACGTTTCGTGGAGGATTTTGTTGACAGAATTGCATGAGCTGTTGTAAAATTTCCATCGCATTCCTGTTGGGTAGCTCTTGTCGAGGACGTTGTTCTTCTTGCTCGTCGTTCCTTCTTGGGTTACGTACTTCCACAGGAGAATTTTCCTCATTTCCTTGATTTCTCGTGTGAGAACTACCACCAAGTGACGATGACATCGTAGCTCGTGAATTATTTCTTGACGACATCATCAAATTGATGAGAAAGTGGTGATTTAAGACATATTTATTTTTAAATAGGGAGTTAATATTAATAATGCGTAATGCACAAGATTAAATAACTAGAGTAAGGTTAAGTCACCATTATCTGAAATAGTGACAATTGTGGAAAAACAAAGTTTGGTGATATACTATCAATCCACATTGGTTGTTCTGGGTTTACTCGATCTGAGTGTCAACCATAATAGTCTCAATAGGGGAAACTTTTTCAGGCTCGGCCTGTAGCCCATAACTCTATGGTTACAAATAGTTGGTTGCTTTTTCTTACCAAGGTCTTCTAAGCATTCCTGTATGAGCACTAGAGACTTTACCCTGAAATAAACCAGTCAACTTCATCAATATCTTACAACCCAAAGCATAAAATTCTTATGGAGTTTATTCTATTACCCAAAGATATTTCATAATAGACTGGGAGCCTGGGCTCTGATACCACCTCTGTGAGACCCGACTCGGGCACATATTGCTTTATCCCTTATTCGGTACCACATTCTCTAAGAACATTACGTACAAGGGTTTCAAAACCTTTTCGGAAATAGCGGAAGCGTTTAGTCAAACATTCATTTTTAGTAGCGGAAGCGTTTATACATTCTAATTAGTAACAAAATACATCCCAGTACAAACTCCTTAATGGTCCGACACTTAATAAAAGAGAAAATACTATAATAGTCCCGGTAAGCCAACATTTCCATTTTCCTAATTTCCCTCCGGTTCTAGCTCCGGTACTCCTGTATCTGGAACTCACAATAAATTATAAGGAAAACAGAGGTTAAGTCTTTGAGGACTTAGTGAGGGAATAACAATGGCTTTATATCTGTAATTATCAAATAATGCAATTTCTCAATATGATATGTCATGTAACAAAGATCTTGCAGTCAAGTAATTGTCAATAATGAACAGTGATGATATAGGATTTCAGAGTGAATATCGTGGGCTAAAGAGGTGGCTCCCACCGGACAGTTCGGCGTAGCACTTTTCCCCACATATTCAGATATGATCTGTACATTCAGTCATTTACGAGCCAAGTGAACCATTCTCCGGACCGTAAAACGCTGCGCGTTGTTCAGATGAACCATATACCCGGACTGTCATCCGTTGTTCATTGGACTCACTTTCCGGGCCGAAGCCGCGTTGTCCAGTGGATAAATATCCAGGGCTCCATTCATTCAGTCATTCAGTCAAATGATTCGTTCAATCAAAGGAATCGATTAGTAATCGATAACATTCAAGATAAATAAACATGCAGATCAAGATGACCAATGGGACGAGATAATGTACAATATGATGACAATATATAAAAGGTGAGATAATGAATAACAAGATACTGTAAATTCCAGGCCAAATGCCAAAAGGGCTATATAACAAGAATTCGGTAGTACACCTCACCTCACTATTTGATGTCTTACTGGATTGGCTCGATTTTGAACCCAGATGTCAAATAAAGTCCTATAAACATAATATAAGTAATTTTGGTGTTTAGCAACCCAGATATGTTGTTGAATCTTCTGCAAATCATTTTTTGTACAAAACTTGTCCGGGTAATTTCTAAATAAGACTTTAAAAATTCATTAAAAATCAAGTTTAAGTCGAAACTTCACGAAACTTTCCAGAAATGCCTTAAATCAGTCCAGCAACGTTCGCCGACCGGAATTTTGACAAACTCGTCGGCGCGTGTTTTACACGCGCCACCGTGACGGCGCGTGTCCGTGCTCCAGCCTCCACGCGCGGCTGAAATTTTTACAGTATGATCGCCTCGGTTCGATCTACAACTTTTGTTCAGAAACTATTTTGAATTTCCAAACCGATTTTGCCCAGAATTCTTTTTTTCGAAATGTTTAATGAGGTGTTTTGGTCGCCGGAAATCCGTTCGTAAGGCGGCCGTTTGGGCGATCGGCCGACATAACCATAAACCTTAACACATTTTGAACAACTTTAATTTGGACTACAAGTTTAAATTCGTTTGATAAAGGCACGAAATCGTAGCTTGAAACCAATACCTTGAAATGGGTTTTCTGGGCTTTGGACATCTTAGTGTTCTTCGGGATTTTGATTTTCTGGACGAATTTGGATACTGATTTTTGAACACCTCCTATACTAAATGTTTTCTGGGTGTATAATGAAGGTTGTGTGAAATTTTCGGATTTTTTGGAGGAGATTTGGTATTTTCCTCATAATTTTCCCTATTTCCTACATTTCCTACACCATAAACTCTCTTAATTTTGCCAAGAATTTCTCTTGAAGGTGTGAATTAAATCTGATGAAATGGGGGGTATTTATAGGGGTTTTGTGCATGTGTTAGGGTGTTGAAGAGTGGACAAGTGTTGGGGTAAGTTGCCACATATTAAGTTTTTAAATTAATTCAAAATGTTTAGTTTTTTATTTATTTATTTATTATTATTATTATTTAGAATTATATTATTGTTATTATTATTATTATTTAATTTTTTTTTTTGGATGATTATTTTAGTAGCATTGAAGATAGCTTCAAATTATTTTTGTCCAATTTTGTAATTAATATTTTTGGGGTGTTACAATCTCCCCTCCTTCAAGGAATCTGGTCCCCAGATTCCATCATTGTTACCGCAAAACTCTGAAGCCTTGAGTTGAAATCTTCTTTCCATGTCCTAGCATCCTTTGACATGATTTCAGTTGCGTAACGTGGTTCTTCATCTAGCCGATCTTCTGTTGTTGTCGTCGAGTCGAGAAAACTAC
Source organism: Haberlea rhodopensis (assembly GCA_907163345.1). Classification (NCBI taxonomy): domain Eukaryota; kingdom Viridiplantae; phylum Streptophyta; class Magnoliopsida; order Lamiales; family Gesneriaceae; genus Haberlea; species Haberlea rhodopensis. The sequence continues at coordinate 4,929,493 of CAJQUN010000003.1, read as the reverse complement.
ACTCGTGGTTTTCCATTTCTGGTGAGCAGCATGGTCTACTATGACTCTCTGAGCTTGTGAATAACGATCCCTTTAGTATTTGGATAAGAATCAAGAAGTAGAAGAAGAAACACATGGTTGAGAGAGAGAAAAAAACATTTTATTCCACTACCCGGGAATGAAAGCAGGGCGTAGGTATTCTAAGAAAATGTCAATATCAACATCAAACTTTTGATATCAAGTCCTAATTAATCCATGACTAATTTGAAAGACAAAGAAACTGGGTGGAGCAGTGTATGTTCGCAAAAGGTTCTCTGGCTGAAAAGAGTGAATGACTTTAAAGTGAGGAAAAATGTTAGGCTCAAATCCAACCTCAGGTAATGATTTTACTGAGACTTCCTCTCTGGTAGCTATATTTACCTCGGTTTGAGTTTCTCATCTCTTCTATCTGTTCCTTGATTCCATTGTAGATATTACCACCATCTATCATTTATGATTGATGGCATCTGGTAGCTGGTGTAGTCGCACCTGGTGAAGTTACTTCCTCGGTGTAGCATTGATGTTTGAACGACCAGTCCATGCTCAGTATAATATCGTAATCATATATGTATGTAGCTTGATTAAATTTGCCAGATATTCTAGTTCGTAGAATTTTTAGTAGGTAATTTTTATTGACGGTGTCGGTGGTTACCTCAATCTTATTGGTAAAACTGATTTTTAGATGATATGCCAATTGTTATCAGTATAATAAAAGAATGTGTAGCTCTAGGGCCAAACAAGATTTAGTCAACTTTTGAAAGTCAAATAACGGTACCTTCAACCACAACGATCGGGTCAACTTCTTCATTTCCCATTAAGGCATAAACCCTTGCTGGGATTCTCGGTTTTTGTGGCGGTGGCATCTTCTGGGTCCTTTTTGGGCAATCTTGGATACGATGTTGTTCACTTCCACAGACCAGACATTTTCCGTTCTTTCTCCAGCAGTTCTCTTCCTTGTGAGTGGGCATCTTGCAATAGCCACATTTTGGCGCATTAACATTACCCAAGTCTCTTTGTGGTTTCTGTCCAGTTGGTTCTCCAATCATTTCCTTTCCAAGATTCCTCTTCTTATTGCTTGTGTCTGTCAAATTTGGGTTATAGAGCCTCTTTTCCCTATGCTCTCTTTGGATCAATGATTTGATATCGGATTCAACTCGTAACGCTTGGTTGACTGCAGAAAGATAATTAGTGGATTCGGTGGATAGTGTGGCCCAACGAATATCAAGATTTAAGCCTTGAATGAATTTCTTAGTTTTCCTTGGTTCATCATCTATATAATGTGGAGCATAGTGAATTAGTCGGTGGAATTCAGCCTCGTATTCAGCTACAGTATGTCTTCCTTGTACCAAATCCATAAACTCTCGTTCACGAGTGTTCAGTATTACCTGCGTAACATATTTCTCCTCGAATGCACGTACAAAATTAGTCCAGGTCCTCGGGGTTTGATTTCTTTTCCATTGGTGATCTATGACTCTCCACCAGTGATGAGCTGCATCTTCAAATTGATAGACAGCAAAGCTGACCTTCTGTTCATCAGAATAGTTGAGAACAGTAAAAATTCTCTCAACTTTGAGTAACCATTCTTCTGCATGATGGGTATTAGGGGTTCCGTAGAATTTAGGTGGGTGGAACCTCAGAAATCGCTCAAGTGCTCTATCTAGTGGTTCTTCATTCCTCGTGACGTTTCGTGGAGGATTTTGTTGACAGAATTGCATGAGCTGTTGTAAAATTTCCATCGCATTCCTGTTGGGTAGCTCTTGTCGAGGACGTTGTTCTTCTTGCTCGTCGTTCCTTCTTGGGTTACGTACTTCCACAGGAGAATTTTCCTCATTTCCTTGATTTCTCGTGTGAGAACTACCACCAAGTGACGATGACATCGTAGCTCGTGAATTATTTCTTGACGACATCATCAAATTGATGAGAAAGTGGTGATTTAAGACATATTTATTTTTAAATAGGGAGTTAATATTAATAATGCGTAATGCACAAGATTAAATAACTAGAGTAAGGTTAAGTCACCATTATCTGAAATAGTGACAATTGTGGAAAAACAAAGTTTGGTGATATACTATCAATCCACATTGGTTGTTCTGGGTTTACTCGATCTGAGTGTCAACCATAATAGTCTCAATAGGGGAAACTTTTTCAGGCTCGGCCTGTAGCCCATAACTCTATGGTTACAAATAGTTGGTTGCTTTTTCTTACCAAGGTCTTCTAAGCATTCCTGTATGAGCACTAGAGACTTTACCCTGAAATAAACCAGTCAACTTCATCAATATCTTACAACCCAAAGCATAAAATTCTTATGGAGTTTATTCTATTACCCAAAGATATTTCATAATAGACTGGGAGCCTGGGCTCTGATACCACCTCTGTGAGACCCGACTCGGGCACATATTGCTTTATCCCTTATTCGGTACCACATTCTCTAAGAACATTACGTACAAGGGTTTCAAAACCTTTTCGGAAATAGCGGAAGCGTTTAGTCAAACATTCATTTTTAGTAGCGGAAGCGTTTATACATTCTAATTAGTAACAAAATACATCCCAGTACAAACTCCTTAATGGTCCGACACTTAATAAAAGAGAAAATACTATAATAGTCCCGGTAAGCCAACATTTCCATTTTCCTAATTTCCCTCCGGTTCTAGCTCCGGTACTCCTGTATCTGGAACTCACAATAAATTATAAGGAAAACAGAGGTTAAGTCTTTGAGGACTTAGTGAGGGAATAACAATGGCTTTATATCTGTAATTATCAAATAATGCAATTTCTCAATATGATATGTCATGTAACAAAGATCTTGCAGTCAAGTAATTGTCAATAATGAACAGTGATGATATAGGATTTCAGAGTGAATATCGTGGGCTAAAGAGGTGGCTCCCACCGGACAGTTCGGCGTAGCACTTTTCCCCACATATTCAGATATGATCTGTACATTCAGTCATTTACGAGCCAAGTGAACCATTCTCCGGACCGTAAAACGCTGCGCGTTGTTCAGATGAACCATATACCCGGACTGTCATCCGTTGTTCATTGGACTCACTTTCCGGGCCGAAGCCGCGTTGTCCAGTGGATAAATATCCAGGGCTCCATTCATTCAGTCATTCAGTCAAATGATTCGTTCAATCAAAGGAATCGATTAGTAATCGATAACATTCAAGATAAATAAACATGCAGATCAAGATGACCAATGGGACGAGATAATGTACAATATGATGACAATATATAAAAGGTGAGATAATGAATAACAAGATACTGTAAATTCCAGGCCAAATGCCAAAAGGGCTATATAACAAGAATTCGGTAGTACACCTCACCTCACTATTTGATGTCTTACTGGATTGGCTCGATTTTGAACCCAGATGTCAAATAAAGTCCTATAAACATAATATAAGTAATTTTGGTGTTTAGCAACCCAGATATGTTGTTAAATCTTCTGCAAATCATTTTTTGTACAAAACTTGTCCGGGTAATTTCTAAATAAGACTTTAAAAATTCATTAAAAATCAAGTTTAAGTCGAAACTTCACGAAACTTTCCAGAAATGCCTTAAATCAGTCCAGCAACGTTCGCCGACCGGAATTTTGACAAACTCGTCGGCGCGTGTTTTACACGCGCCACCGTGACGGCGCGTGTCCGTGCTCCAGCCTCCACGCGCGGCTGAAATTTTTACAGTATGATCGCCTCGGTTCGATCTACAACTTTTGTTCAGAAACTATTTTGAAATTCCAAACCGATTTTGCCCAGAATTCTTTTTTTCGAAATGTTTAATGAGGTGTTTTGGTCGCCGGAAATCCGTTCGTAAGGCGGCCGTTTGGGCGATCGGCCGACATAACCATAAACCTTAACACATTTTGAACAACTTTCATTTGGACTACAAGTTTAAATTCGTTTGATAAAGGCACGAAATCGTAGCTTGAAACCAATACCTTGAAATGGGTTTTCTGGGCTTTGGACAGCTTAGTGTTCTTCGGGATTTTGATTTTCTGGACGAATTTGGATACTGATTTTTGAACACCTCCTATACTAAATGTTTTCTGGGTGTATAATGAAGGTTGTGTGAAATTTTCGGATTTTTTGGAGGAGATTTGGTATTTTCCTCATAATTTTCCCTATTTCCTACATTTCCTACACCATAAACTCTCTTAATTTTTGCCAAGAATTTCTCTTGAAGGTGTGAATTAAATCTGATGAAATGGGGGGTATTTATAGGGGTTTTGTGCATGTGTTAGGGTGTTGAAGGGTGGACAAGTGTTGGGGTAAGTTGCCACATATTAAGTTTTTAAATTAATTCAAAATGTTTAGTTTTTTTTTTTTATTATTATTATTATTATTTAGAATTATATTATTGTTATTATTATTATTATTTAATTTTTTTTTTGGATGATTATTTTAGTAGCATTGAAGATAGCTTCAAATTATTTTTGTCCAATTTTGTAATTAATATTTTTGGGGTGTTACATTTACTTAGCACAAAATGAGCAGCTAAGGGTACGTTAACAGGTTTTGCATCAAACATGGAAAATTTCTTTAAAATTTTCTCTACATAAGAAGTTTGCTTCAACCAGAGAGTAGATACCTTCCTATCTCTAACAATGTCCATGCCTAGGATTCTACTAGCATCTCCTAAGAACTTCATATCAAATTTATCACTTAGACAGTTCTTAATATGCTCTATGGATTTCAGACAAGGACTAGCAATCAACATGTCATCCACATAAATCAACAAGAAAACAGGCACTGGCATTTTATCCTTAAAATACAAGCAATGACCAAAAGAGCTTCTTTTAAATTTTAAGGTAAGCATGCATTCATCGAACTTCTTATTCCATTGCCTAGGTGACTGCTTTAGGCCATACAAAGATTTATTAAGCAAACAAACATGATTAGGGTTCTTTGAGTCAACAAAACCATCAGGTTGTTTCATGAAAATCTTTTCATCTAAGTCACCATGCAAAAAAGCGGTTTTAACATCCATCTGTTTAAGTTCCCAATCAAAGTGAGCAACAAGTGATAACAAAATTCTCACAGTAGTAAACTTAACAACAGGAGCAAAGATTTCGGTATAGTCAATACCCTCTCTTTGAGTAAAACCTTTTGCAACTAGCCTAGCTTTATATCTAACAGAATCAACTTCATTCTTTACCTTAAATAACCATTTGCAATCTACCAAAGAGCAATTAACAGGTTTAGGTACAAGAGTCCACGTATGATTCACAACTAAAGAATGCATCTCATCTTTCATAGCACTAAGCCAATGCACGGCATTTTTAGATTTCAAAGCTTCATTATAGGTCTTAGGCTCACAATTATCTATAGACTCAAACATATTGAAAACATGCGATGTGAGGTGAAAATCATTAAACCTAGCAGGTTGTTTCACATTTCTCCTAACTCTATCCCTAGTCAACATATAATCATGCAGATCTTCATGTTCATCAGCAACCAATTCATTATGCACATGTTCGTCAACATTTTCATGCAAATCAGGTTCATTAACAGGCAAGTTCCCATGATTCATATTAGGGAGCACATCGTTTTCAATAACAGGGGTAACAATAGGCAAAGACTCCACCTTGCTCGGTGTAGACTCAGACACACAGTCAGGTTCAGGCAAAGATGGAAGCAAGCAAGGCATTTCAGATTCATTAAAAATGACATCCCTACTTATAATAGTTTTAAAACCAGGTTCACATCTTAACCACAGCCTATATCCTTTTACACCCTCAGGATAACCAAGAAAGACGCACTTAACTGACCTAGGTTCAAGTTTGTCTCCTTTCCTATGCACAAATGCAGAACAACCAAACACTTTCAGATTTGAAAAATCTAATTGCTTACCAGAAAAAACACTTTCAGGACACTTACCATTTAAAGGCACGGAAGGGGATCTATTTATCAAATAAGAAGCTGTAACGACAGCTTCGCCCCAGAACTTCTTTGAGAGTCCAGAAGATGCAAGCATACTTCTAACTCTCTCGAGTAAAGTTCTATTCATTCTCTCAGCAACACCATTTTGCTGGGGAGTATAGGGCACAGTCTTGTGTCTCAGAATCCCAGATTCACAGCACAAGTCATCAAGCAAGATATTGCAAAATTCCATTCCATTATCAGTCCTAAGTCGTTTAATCTTTTTTCCAGTTTGGTTTTCAATTAAAATCTTCCAGTTTTTAAACTTATCAAAAACATCAGATTTATTTTTCATTAGAAAAATCCACACTTTTCTAGAGTAGTCATCAATGATAGACAAAAAATACCTATTACCACCTTGAGTTGGGACAGGTGAAGGTCCCCAAACATCAGCATGCAGGTATTCAAGTATATCAGAACACTTAGTCACATTAGGGGAAGGGGAGATAGGGAATTTAACTCTTTGCTGTTTGCCTAACACACAGGAATCACAAAAAGTCATACAAGACAATTTATCCTTACCAAAACAACCATCCTTGTGTAAAATCTCTAATCCTTTAGCACTCATGTGACCTAACCTTTTATGCCATAAATCAGTTAAATCATCTGACACAGAATTAGCACAGATTTTATCACAGACAGTTTTGCAAACATATAAATTCCTCCTATTCTCAGCCTTAAATGCTACCAAAGACCCCCGCATAATTTTCATGCAACCATTTCCCCATTTACCCTCATAACCATCAGACTCTAAAGCTGCACAGGACATCAAGTTATTGCACAAAGCAGGAACATGCCTAACATCTTTCAAAGTCACAGAATAACCAGATTCAAATTTCAGACAGACATCACCAATACCAGAAACTTTACACAATTTCTCATTGGCCATAGAAACAGAAGCATGCTCAATTTCTCTGTAGCTAGAAAACAAATTTTTAAGTGGTGTCATGTGATAAGTGCAACCTGAATCTACAAGCCATTCATTTTCACACACAGGTAATGAAAGCACAGAGTTCACAGAATCACATAATTCAGTCACCATAAAAATATCCCCCATGTTTTCCCCAGAGGTAGAAGCAATGTTCGCTTGTTCACCAGTCTGATTTCCAATTTTATTCTGGTTCTTCTTTTTAGGGCAATCTTTTATGAAATGGTTAGGATCCCCACAATTGTAGCATTTTCTCTTACTAGACCTAGATTTCGATCTAGCCTTACTCTTTCCTCTTTTATCACCCTTTTGATATTGGTTATTATTATTATGCCTATGTTGTGATCTACCACGAACATGCATAACTTCACCAGAGGAATGCCTATTACCTTTGTTAACTTTTAAATCTAATTCCTTGCTTTTCAAGCCGTTCATTACAGTAACCAATGTAATAGAATCTCTACCGTACTTAATGGCGGATTTTACATCACTATAATTTTCAGGAATAGCATTTAGAAGGACAATAGGTGAATAGTCGTCTATATTCTTATCTCCTGTCAACTTAATATCTTGAATTAACTTAGTAAACACATCTAAGTTCTCATCTACATCTTTGTTCAAGTCTAGCTTGAATCTGAAAAATTTTTCCAACAAGAAAAGTTTACTAGGCAAAGATTTCTCAGTAAACATCTCTTCTAATTTTTCCCAAAGTTCTTTAGCAGATGAAAGTTTACCACACTTCCTGAGCACAGAGTCAGACAAGTTCAAGATAATAGAAGAATAAGCATATTCGTCATCTTCAAGTTTCTTAACAGTAGTAATATTCTCAGCCCAGTTACCATCAATAGCTTTAAATACCTTTTGTTGTATTAAAATTCCTTTCATCTTTTGTTGCCATATAGAAAAATCAGATTTTCCATTAAACGGTTCAAGGTTATATCCAGAAATTGAAGCCATCACAAATACGCAGAGAGGCACACACAATTTCTATAACCACACAGCAGAAGCAAGGACCACAAAGGCACACAAAACACAATGAAAGAATTAAACAAGCTATGGGAAGGAAAAAATCACTATCACCCACAAGATCACAATACACTCAACGGTGTACGAGCATGGGGCTTCAGATAGGATTTTTCCTACGGGTAAAGGGACACAATTACACCTAGAAACACGATAGTAAAATGATTAAGGGTTGAAGAAACCACTTACAACCCAGAGACAAAGCTCTGGGGTGACGAAAACCACGCTGCCCGAAGCACCGAAGCGCCTGCCCGAATCTGCCCGAGATTCCAGAAGCTGCCCGAGCACTACTGCCCGCTGCCCGAAGCCAACAGCTGCTGCCCGAGGCCCTGCCAAGCTCTGCCAGAAACCACCGAGCACTCCAGGCGTTGCCCGAGGTCTGCCCGAAGCCTACAGCTCCTGCCCGACGTCCTCTGCACACTGCCCGAAGTCCTCTGCCACTGCCCGAAGTCCTCTGCCGCTGCCCGACGTCCTCTGCCGCTGCCCGACGTCCTCTGCAGCTGCCCGACGTCAGCCCGAACACTGCCCGAGTACAAAAGAGCACTGCCCGAGACCAAAACAGCGCTGCCCGAGGTCCTCCGAACACTCCACCAGGCACGGAACGCTCTGATACCACTGTAATGTTTACGTCCCGCTTTCAATCTCGATCTACAACCTACAATCAAGAAACAAAACCAAATCAAAGTATACAATTCCAATATATATAAATTAAACTGGAATGCAAACAAGATTAAGGATTAGGGCTCAGGTCGAGCTGGGTATCCAATCCACGTCGTCACCGGGGAACCAAGGTATCGTATCCAACAGATGGAGACACACACTGCCCTTGACCGCTGCCCGAATCACACGGCCGAGCACTACTGCCCGAGAGCTGCCCACGCACAGAGCCAAGCACAGCCACTGCCCAAGCACCAAAGCACCAAGCTTTCTCACGGCCAGCGACGGAAACCACCTTGCGGCCGGAGCACAAAGCTACCGCCGGAAACAGAAAAACGAAGGGGAAAGGAGTAGGCGAAAATCCACTAAGAATTTTCTGGTTTCAGGTTATCCAAACTCATCATAAACCATACCATACATAAAGGCAAGAGGGAGATGAAGAGATGGGTGCTATTACCGAAGGGACGGACCAGCTGAAGAGGCGGCAGGAACATTCTGGAGGCTAGGGCACAAGGAGGTGATGGCTGGAAGGAGAAGGAAGGGGGCTAGAAGATGGGGCTCGGTTATGGGGTGCAAAGGAGAAGGGCCAAAGCCCATGAAGGATGTGGTGTGGTAATGGGCCATAAACCCAACAAACATGAACTCTAAACCTCAACCGTCGGTTATAGGTTATCCCGACATGGGTAATTCCGTTTAATGTGACTCTTTCGGGACGAGGGAGTTAGTACTAACGGTTAATGGAGGATCCTACATTGTCATGAGATACAACTATTTGGGAATGTATTAAAGACTGGTTAAAAACTGTATTTTAATTATTTATCATTAATCAAGGCATTCTGGATCCTCTATTCTGACTAATCTTCTTGACGGGATTTTCACTCGGTTGAAGCCGAGAAAGACTAAAGAGGGGAGAGCATGCACAGACATCCTCGGGAAAACACTAAGGAACTAGTGTCATCTCTGGCTGTCATCTCTATCACCAATCTAGTATAGTGGATTTTGTCCATACTGCTCAATCTTTTTGATGGTTTTTATTCCTAAGCTCCATTTTCCACTCACATTGAAGCCGAGAAAGACTAAAGACGGGAGAGCATGCACAAACATCCTCGGGAAAACACTAGTGAACTACGTCATCTCTGGCTGTCATCCCTATCACCAATCTAGTATAGAGGATTTTGTCCACACTGCTCAATCTTTTTGATGGTTTTTATTCCTAAGCTCCATTTTCCACTCATTTCATTTTCAGCTCCACACGCAGTAAACATGATTAATTATCATCATTTTGGAATACATCCATAAAATCTTGATACTTTAAATGCTTATTCCTAGCGGAGCAGCCCCACCATTAGTTGTGCAAGGGGTCACCCCTTCAAGCTATAATAATATACTGGTAGCACAGGTAAGATTCGCGTGGGTTGTTTTATCTATTCAAAACCAAAAGTTTCATCCTTTTTAACTAAATTAATTACTAGAATATTAATATTGTAGAGGTACTTCGATTAAGAAATTAAATATACAGAAATCTTTTAGCCCACTTGAATAAAACTAGAGAGTTTACCATGTGCGTCGACAATCATGAAAGAAATAAAAACCAGAGAGATCTTTAGCCCACTTGAATAAAAACTAATATCGACATCCAGGATGGATGAAATGATTACCCATCCAATAATATATTATTGTTCAGTATTTGTTTATCTTGTACGTCAAATCATATGCTCCACAATCATTGCGTTACTATAAAAGAAAGTCCAAGACAATCAACGACCAAAATAACCTTTAAAGATAATGTTTTTGAGGATGTATCGATCTTTGGATGAAAATATTCTCATTTAAGAATGTTGTATATTCTTAAGGCCACAACCTTTAAAAGTAGCAATAAATCAAGTATCAAAATCAATATATATATATAAGAACAAATTATGACTTGTCCGAAAGTTTAGCCCATTTTGATTAAAAAATGAGAAATACGATGCACAAGGGAAAGACTTGTGTCCATCCAAGAAAAAGCGCAGCCCATTTGCAGTTGCTGGACAAATTCATAAAGGGAGGAAATAATTTTAAAATAAAAGGTGCATGGAAAAAAAATTTTAGAGGATCAAGAAAATTTAAGTAGCAAAATGCATTTTTTAGGAGATAAATTATGATTTTTGGGAGTTAAAATACATTTTAAAAAATATTTAAGGTACATTTTTTTCTTTTTTCTGGGAAGTGGAAGTGCCCCCGTACCTGTATGTAGATCCGCTCCTAACGCTGCATGCTTTTGATTGAATGTAATATGATTGTCATAAACTCCCGCTATACACGAGGTTCAAGAAAAGTTGTACCACTTTTGGTCTAATGTAAACAATGATTTTACGTAAATGAGAGTATATATAATTCAATAAAAATCCTACAATTTTGTCCTAAATTTGCTATACTTGCACTCGAAAGAGGCACTTCTCACAATTTGAATATGCAACTTCTAGATCACATCACATCAACTCTATCAATACACCAACAATCACATTTCCCATTTTGATTAAATATATGGCATGAAGTATGAATATGAGAGGTGATACAAAAAAAAGTACAGCATGGGGACTGGACCACCTTTTTACCTGTGCAAAGGCTAATAATCACTGCATATGTTCTTACTAGTTAATTTGGCACCACGCAAGGCGTGGTGCCAGTGAACTTATACATTAAGGGAATATTTGAACAAAGGTAATACCATATATCAACAATAGATTGTAGGTAAGCAAAAAATCAAAATGTACATAAACAAGCAAAATCGACGACCTGCAATCTATCAGAAATTTATCATGCCGAATATTTTAAAAAAATACAAAAATAAATGAAAAACTAAAGAAAAAGGAAATAAAATAATTTTTAAAAATAAAAAAGCGACGGCCTAATATTACAGGAACAATAACCTATTGAACAAATAATAAATAACAAAAAAAGGGAAAAAGGGAAGGGCAATAACCTATTGAACAAATTATAAATAACAAAAAAAAAAAAATAATAACAAAAAAAAAAGAAAAAAAAGGGCAAAAAGGGAAGAGGTTACTGTTCTTCCCCACTTATATATATGGTATAATTATTCAACTACAATAAATTCAACTTCGCAAATCTAATCATCATTTCTTCACTGGCAATTTTTGTCCACAAGAAAGACCTCTCCTCCTCTTTCAATAAGAAAAAAGATACTTCAGACAACGACACCTATAATGTGCTATTACCCACAATAATATGATTATCCATATTAAAATAAATAAATACATCAATTGTTAGGGGAATAACGGTCCCACTTTTATACACCCGATCTTACAAAAATCAACACACATGCAAATATATACATATATATATATATATATATATTTAGGTATCTTGATCTTTACAAACACCCGATATATATAAGTATTTTCCGGGGATAATGGTATTCAGTTCAATGCTGTAGGGGCATGATGGTGATTGGTAGCTTCCTCTTCATTCTCACAGTTGGAAAATAGATAATCTCGTCTCTTTCAGCAGCCCATCTGCACAGGAGGGACCGAAAGCTCGTGTTACCTACCGATATTAATCCTCATGGGGACGAGGACGACATATTAATCCAAAAATTCTACGAAACCTAGTGTCATTACATCATGTGTCAAACCTACCCGTACTGATTGATTTGCATAGAATTAATGCATTCTCATATTCTGACTCCTAGCCTGATAAGATCAAGATCCAAGTGGTTCGCAAATAAATACATGGATTTACCTATATGTTTTAACAAGATGATGAAGGAATATGGCGATTTCGAGCCTCGAGAGTTCGATGCCAGGGCATAGCCGTTGCCCTCCCCCGAACGGAGTAAAAATATTGCTACTCATAGAATCTCCTATTTTCTGCCACAAAATTACAAGTTGATATCAATCATTTTCATTATATGCATGGATTTGTTAGTCCATCTTAGATGACCCAACCTTCCATCTCCAAGGATCAAATTCATAAGGGTTTTTGTAATTCACTTCATCCATATGAACAGCACTAAAGGATGCCATAACACACCATCCTTTTGGTATCAAGTAACCTGAAAATCGCGGTACATGATCTACGATAAGTCTGTTACTTTAGAAGCCAAAAAACAACGAAAACTTTACCACTGGTCATCGCCAAGTATCGACTTAACCTTTTATTTTGACATCCTTGAGAGCTTTTCTCCATACTGCATTGATTATATTCGCTAGTCTCAAAGTTTCACTGATAACCTGTAGGAAAGAATAAATTAAATGGACGAATAAGGAAAATTTTTCAGCAGCTCTAGATAATTAATTAACATAATTATTACTCTCCGTTTATAAAATCCAAAGGACTTACGTTTTGAGTAAATGGTAATGACATGTAATCATTCCAAGAATATTCCTCACCGGAACTATCCTTTCTCCTTCTCATTTCCATGTTCTCCTCCTAGCATTTTTTATGAAATATTTGCAAAAGATAAATATTACCACGATAAATTACAAATCAAGAATATTCATTTGGCAACTACAGTGGAGACTAGATACTGTTGTAAATGTTGGCATTCCAGTATACATTTAACCTGTGGGCTACCCGTAGTTCGCAAAAAAAGGTCGCGGAACGGCCGAAATGGGAATTGCAGTTGCTGCAATAAAGTTCTATGCTAAAATAGATGTGTATAAACAGCAATTTTGTGGCTTGAAACCACTGTTGCGGATCATTTTTCAAAATTTTCCATTTTTTTCATTAATATTGTGGCCAAATTATCTGATTATTTTTATTTTTAGTTTTAAAAAACTCAGTGAAATAACCAAGAACGTTCACTGAAATATCAGTGGAACTAGAACAGCAGCGTCCATGACCATGAGCGTCCATGACCATGGCTACCCGCATTATCATCTACCACGTGAATCCAAGAATATGAAATGATATGAAAAGCCTTGAGTTTTACACTCATAAATTGAAGTTGACATTGTTGGCCCTCTAAATATTTCACATCCATTGGGGATCCCTACGGCTTATAACGTCCGAAGAAATCGTGCCAATATATTACTCCTATTCTTGTCAATCTTTTCAAACAAATCATCAGTCTTAATTTACATAATAATTCAAAAAGTAATAACTACACCCCAATTAATCTTACTCCCTACTTAATCACTGTCAGCATAACTATGATAGCAGTAAAAGCCTGCAAGTTTGATGTCATGAGAAGTAAAGAAGTATGTATACATACCACTAAGTGGGCTAAGGCCACAGGATTGTCGGTAAGGAATTTAACGGCTAGGGTCATGGCTGTGGGCACAGTCTCCTCACCGGGAATCATCATCTCTATTATGTTCCCACTGATGAAATCTAGCGTTAGTCGATGCTTCTGCATCTCTTCTGATTCTCCGAGATCACGTAGTAGCGCATCGATCACGTCATCTGACGGCGTCTCGCTTACTTCTGTTTTCTCCAGAGAGATTTTTCTCTTTTCTATAATTTTATTCACCATTTCTAGCAATCTCTTCTTTGCCTATAGCAAAAAAAAAAAGGGTTTTGTGATAAGTGATGACAGTGGAAAGTATAGAGTTCTTTGATAATTTGTTCAAGGATGGATCCAAAAAAATTGAGTTGGTGGCACGGTGAGCAGAGGGGGCAATTTAATACAACCGGAGGAACCCTCGCTTCCCAATGGATCCGTCCATGCATAAATAGTGTTGTTGATACTAACATGTAAAATAAGTACCTTCAAAGATTTATATAGTGTTGTACCAGGGAGATTGATTGGTAAACATATTAAACCTTTGATGAATTCCTCGAATTCTCTCTTTAGAAAGTCCATTTCTTCACCTGGTTCGATGCTTAATAGCACTCTGACTAGAATTTCAAATGTAATCTGCCAAATAAAACCAAAAAAACAATGACCTAATACTCTCATGTTCATAGATAAATAATCATGCATTAGGACACCATGCTTATGAAAGGATCATAAAACCTTTTTTGTTTCATTCTGAAGGTAAATGAGGTCAGTTTTACCCGACCAAGAAGATAGGGAGTGCTGAACAGCTCTCTCAATGTCTCTAGTGATTCGAGCCTTAAATTTTGGTGATTTCAAGAAAGAACCAATGAGGGCATGCACCCTCTTATGCAAAGATCCATTCATTTGCAATATCGAAGATTTTCCAAGAAGTTCGGTGATAGATTTCGGATAACAAGGTATAAATGCATTCCCATGGTTCTGTAGAATCGTCTTGTTCACGATGGGATCACTTGAAACTATAATGGCCTTCCCAAGAATGTGTGTTCTGAAAACATCACCATACCTGATCACAAATAGAGGACGAGTTATTTTGTGGTAACACGGTTTCAACTATTGAAGGCAGCAAGATCAAAAGATACTGACTTCGAAAGCAGGTTAAAACCAAACGACATAGATCAAACATTTCTACGCAAATGGACAAACAAAAGATTCTTTCACTTATTTGTGTTGCATAGGGCCTTTTCATTTTTCCTCATGCCACATCCGGTTTGACCAAAACAAAGATCAAAAGAGTGACACGGACTTAACAAAATAACCATATACTACCAGCAATATGCGTGCGATTGATGGAATGATTGATAAACTCCAATTTACCTTTAAAAATTTCACCATACTTTGAATGAAAAGGAAGTGAAATTACCATTCTATACAAGTACTACTTCTGAACTTTACTCTGCCAGACTATATTACTCAACCAGTATTTCAATGATCCTCTCATGTATATGGGGTGGCACTTGTATTAGAATCAAGAAAAAGCAGACAAATAATTACAAGTGGAATGAACAAACCAAAATTTGGCATTAAATTTAAATTGAAAATTTTCACATAAATAATATTGTCTGGAAACGAAAATTGTGAAAATCACAGCAAACCCTTCACTGAAAAAATGGCAACTTTTTAGGTGAAACAAAGAAAAAAAATTGCAGTAATAATGGTGGAAAACTCGATAAACAAAAGAACAACTGAATTATTAATTATTAATATTAATATATATCATGAAAAGAAAGAGAAGAAATGAATAGCCTTACATAGATTTGCGCTTTTCCATGAAACTGACAGGTTTAGAAGAGTAACCAGACGCTATGAAATCCAGCGTTTCTCCGATCAATGGCCAACCCCTACTCCCTCTTGGAACAACAAAAGCCTTCTCATTTTCCTTGTGTTCCCCTTCATCTTCCGCACGATTTTTCAAGAACTTAAACGTATACAAAACAACAACTGATGATAAAATCACCACCAACACTCCATTCAAGAAAACCCAACTTTCAGAAAATGGTAGCTGTTCCATTCCTGTAAAAACACTGGGAGGAAGAAGAAGAAGAAAACAGAAGAGTTGTATAACTTTTAAGTTTGTTTTCCGTGGTTACATATAAGACCGGTGTGAAGTTGTAAATGCGGGCAGCAAAAGGATCAAAGCGCTTTTTCTGAAAAAGAAGAAGAGACCAGGTGAGGTCTTGAAGGTCTGAGTCTCTGAGATCTATACACTGCACACGTGCAGTTCTATATATGTCAGCGCTTTCTCTATCTGTGTATCTATCATAGGGCTAGAGAGAGATTTATTTTATAATAATATTAGATAATGGGTTCCATTCTTTTTGTCTTTGTTAGGAGAAATCAATGTTGCGTGATTCGATTTGTACAAAGAAAGATAGTATCGGTGGGTAATAAATAATGCAGTATGGGATCCCTCATAAAATAACAAAGCCCCATATCGGGAGATGCACTCTCCCACTCCCTTCCATCATTTCAAATCATCTAATCTCGTCAAGTTGGTGGTGTAAATCGAGTTTATTATCTTGGGATTTATTTAATACTGTTTATCTTACTTTTTTGGTTTACAGATTATTTCGTAAGGTATTCCCAATCATAAAACAATAAGATAAAATAAATCAAAATATTTGTACTATTATATAAGAGAACAAGCTGGTACTGTAGCTGTGAACAGTACAACAGTGTTGGGTTTATTATCTTTGGGCTTCACTCAATTTTCTGTGGGCTTCTTACAAATTTTCGTGGGCTTTTTCCGAATTCTGATGGGCCTTCGTTTGCTGGTTGTGTTTGGCCTTTTTAGGTGTTTGGGCTGGACGTTTGTTAACGGTTGGGGAAGGGGCTTGCTGGCCTTTTTTCAGGGTTCGAGGTCCGCTTGCTGCGACCAAATCATGTCAGCCGCCTCCGTCTTCTCGCTCATTGCCCGGTGGACACTTCTCTGCGCTTTCTCTTCACTCGCTTGACCAACGGGCCCTTCTCTTCACTTTGCCAGCACTCTGTTCTTGCACGTCATGTCGTCAATGTCCTGTGTGCTTTCTCGGGTTCATTCGTCTGTGTTGGTCATAAATCTCGCCTGTGTTGGTCAGACATGCTGCCGTCGGTTTTGGGCCTTGGCGGTTTGGTGTTCATGCTTTATATATGTCTACCCTTGTTTTTCTTGTTTGTGTGCGGTTCCAGTTAGCTTGTATGCGATTCTTGGTTTCCCCCATCAACTGATTTAGGTTTGTTGGATTTTAGGATTTTGTGTTTTAACATATGCTAATGCTCTGTTAATCTTGGGGAAAAATATATTTTCTTGCCGTTGATTACTCACGTTTTCTCAGTTTGGTCTTCGAAGAGAGGGGGAGCCATATGGTTTCATGTTCTGCTGTTATGTGGTCTCGTTTTTTTTTAGATCTTGCGTGCATTAGCTTACATTTTCGGTGTGCTCAGCATATGTTTGATCGCTTTCCAAAGGAAAATAAAATTACCAGCTTGTTTCCGAGATGATGGCTGATTCCCGAAAAAGTCCTCTGTTGTCGTTGCTCGTTGTTTGGTTCTTCTTCCATGCGGTTTATCTCCACGGAAGAAACATTGATTTTTCGCTTTACCTTATACGTTTTTTGTCTTGTGTTTGATTCTGCTTTTGGTGCATTTTTTAAGGTTCAGCTGGTTGCAAGTATATATCATGCTAAATTGCGTTCGTGTGAAATAGCGAACCACCATGTTTTTTAGCGTTGAAAAAAAAAACACTTTTAAGGTTCAGCTGGTCAATTATCTGGGTATTTCTCTCGACGTGCCTGATTTTCTGAAAACTTTATGGTGAGCATAAGGAAACTGTTTCAGTCGACTTCTCCATCCCTTTAATTCGGCTTTAAATGTCTTTCCCATGGTGTCTCTGGTTGATCTAGAACCTTGTGTTGGTTTGGCAGCTGATGATGTCGATTCTCCTTATTTTTCCCTGATAAAGCTCTGTTTATTTTGAATCTTTGTTTAAACAAGTATGACAATTTTTTTTTTACCTGTACTTGGGGTTATGTCAGAGTTGTTGGACTCATTTTTAGGCATTGCAACTGTAGTCCTTAAACAGGTATGACAATTTGTTTTTTTACCTTATTTTTTTAAAAAAACACAAGGTTTGGTATATATTAATTTTAGTTGTATGGAGAATTATATTTTTTTTAGGTTCTTTGGGAAAAAAAATGTGTTTCCTGCCCGATAAGTCATTATGCCCGCCAATTGAGATATGAGATGCATGGCGATGCGCTTGGCCATGCTTTGACCCAATTTTTTTGTTCTTTACTCGTGCCATTTCATTACCGTATCTCACGATGTGTTCCCTGTCTCGTTTGTTTAGCGACGCCTTTACAGCGTCACATTCGAACTGTTTGTCCTGATGTCCGACACCTTTGCGGACTCCATGCGAGACCGCCGTGCAAAACGTAAAGGTTGTTGCTCTCGCGTCGATGAGGAACTCTTGTCCGTTCGCTTTTCGGTATATCTAATTACCATGTTACATTCTATGTTTGTCCTTTTCAGGCCGTGCTGGCGGCGACGGTTTGCATCCTGATGCGGTCCTAACACCCAACAATCGTCCTCGTCGTGCCATAGCAACAGGTTGGACTTGCATTTAAATTTGACTAGCATGGTTTGTGGTAGCCCACACTTTAGACGCTTATCATTTACATTGTTTCTTCATGTCGATCGCTATGAAATATGTTGCATTGGAGCCTATGAAATATTGTTTGCTTTTTGGAAAACAGAGAAAAAGGGAAGTTAAAAACTCATATTCCTATACAAACCCCTCAGATAGCCTTTGGCCATGCTGGTATTTAGCTCGAATTGGCTTGTCCTAGGCCGTTGGATCTCCTACTTGCCTTGTCCTTAAAGGGATTTAGAATGGTTCCCTATCTCCATTTTTTTATCAATAGTTAGCCAATAGTATGGTCCACTTCTTATAACCTTTCAACCTCAATTCTCTTTTACCAAAGCTGAGCTTCTGAGCAATTCTGGCCCTTGCTAAAGTCTATAGGAAAATGTTGTTCATTTTGTTTTATAAATTTATAGTATGTTCCAATAAATACCTCGTCCAGTTTTCAACTCATGTGATTTATCACCATTGTGCTTCTAGATTATACTACCATTCCGATACGCCGCACCAAGAAAACACCCCTCAAATACATTCAACGCATCATGTGTATACCCAAGGAAGTATGGACCTTACCTCCGGCCGCAGATTGTGATTATTGTGGTGCACGGCGGCTGTTCAGAGAACCCCCTGGCTTTTGTTGCTCAAGCGGAAAGGTAGATTTAGACCGGACTAAAATGCCGCCACCTTTGTGGCAGCTCTATGTTGGAGATAGCTCCCATGCAACTGATCATTTTCGCCAGCGCTGTCGTACGTACAACAATACGTTCGCGTTTACGTCTCTCGGTATCTATTACGACCATGATCTTTGCAAGGCCTCCAAAGGCATATACACGTTCAAGGTTCAGGGTGGGATCTATCACTTCATCCGTGATCTCATTCCCAAAGAAGGGTTCGGTCGACAGGTTCAATTATATTTCTATGGGACGGAGAATGAGCTGCCTAATAGGCTTGCGCAATCGGGGGACCTGGACGAGAAAGTTGTCTCTTTTTTGATGGATATGATGACCCTCAATCCATACGCAAACTTCTTTCGGAGTTTATGCGAGTTGCCTAACTTGGATTCGTACAAGATTGTTCTGCGTGCTGATCCTATTTTAGACCAAAGGGTGTATAACTTGCCGGTGGTTGATCATGTTGCTGCCATTTGGGATGAGTTGGCTGACCCACCTTCAGAACGCCCGCGTGACGTGCGGGTGTACACAAAAAATGACATCACGCAATTCGTTCATTATTACTATGGTTGTTACGACCCATTGCAGTATCCATTATTATTTCCTTACGGTGAGCCAGGTTGGCATACAGGGATTTTAAACATAATTCTTTCGACCAATCTACTGACGATCCGGATCTAAATGTTGGTTCAGATGACTCTATGCTCCTGCCTGCCGATCATCAGACTGGCGAGGCCTTGTTGTGCGCTGAACAAGAAAGTATTTCCCCTCTACTACTCTGCATTGTATTTGTTTCATTCGCGTGGCCCTATGTTAAATCTTGCTTTCTTTCTTCATGTATATTTACTTTTTCCTTCCAACAGATCTTGAACGACACCGAGATAGCAAGAAACATGTAGCTGCTCGAGAATTCTACTGTTACAGATTCCAATCACGTAATGATGATGTTTCTAATATTCTTCGTACCGGTCGCCTCGCCCAACAATATCAAATAGATATGTATGTGAAGATCGAGACCCAACGGCTGGATTACTTGCGCAATACACAAATCCAAAGCGAGATCCGCATGGAATCTTTTAAGGGCATTGCAGATAGCATGGTATGCGATGGTGTTACATGCGCCAAATCAATTGGCCAACGCACTGTTTTACCTGCCTCATTCTTGGGTGGGCCCCGGGATCTCCGACGTCGCTATATGAACGCTCTAGCTTTGGTGACAACGTTCGGCAGGCCTGATTTTTTTGTCACTATGACATGTAATCCAAATTGGCAAGAGATCAGAGAAGAACTTTTACCAGGTGAACAAGCACACAATCGGGCGGACCTCCTCGCAAGGGTATTTAAGGCTAAGAATGAGGAATTAAAATCCGAGATTCTTGATAAGGAGATTTTTGGAAAAGTCGCTGCTTATCTATATGTAATTGAGTTCCAAAAGCGCGGACTTCCGCATGTTCACTGGCTCGTTATACTGCAGAAAAAATTATAAAGTTACCTCCACCGAGGCATATGATGTCTTTGTGTCCGCCGAGATACCCGATTCCGGTTCGAATCCTCATTTACATGCTTGCGTGTCAAAACATATGATGCACGGGCCTTGTGGAGAATTGAACCCGACTAATGTATGCATGAAAATGGGAACCTGTAAAAACCACTACCCAAAGGACTTTGTCAGCGTCACCACGCATCGAAATAATTCTTACCCAACTTATAGGCGCCGGGACGATGGTAGAAGCGTTATTGCAAGGAAAAAAACACTTGATAATCGGTGGGTTATTCCGTACAATCCCTATTTATTGGCACGGTTTGATTCTCACATTAACGTTGAGATATGTGCCGATGTCAAGGTTGTGAAATACCTTTATAAATATGTTTGCAAAGGAAACGACAAAGTTGCATACAATGTTATTGATGCTCCCGCTGGTGGACACATTGATGAAATACGGGACTTCCAATCAGCAAGGTGGCTTTGCGCTCCAGAATCAATGTGGCGGATTTATGGCTTTGCACTTTACGAAATGAATCCTCCAGTTATACAACTACATGTGCATCTTCCGGATTCTCAATACATATTATTTCATTCTTCTCGTCCTTTGGCTGACATATTATCGAACCCAAAAAATTCGCGCACTCAATTGACGGAATTTTTTTCATTGAATGCTGAACATGCTGACGTCCGGTCATTGAATCTACTGTATCGTAACTTTCCTGGATACTTTGTCTGGAACACGAAGGACAAACAATGGACCCTGCGCAAACGAGGGACTGCTATTGGCAGACTCGTTACCGTTAACCCACTTGAGTCTGAACGATATTATTTAAGATTGTTGTTGAATAGTTTGGGCGCACCTACATCGTTCGAGTATCTGAGGACACATAATGGTCATGTGTATGATACGTTTCGAGAATCTGCTCTGCACCGTGGGCTGTTGGATGCAGATAATGATGTTCACTCTGCCTTGGAAGAGGCCTCGGCATATCAAGTTCCGTACACTCTTCGCCGATTGTTCGCCACACTTCTCGTTTTCAACATGCCCTCTGATCCCATCTCTCTATGGGACACGTTCAAGGTTTATCTTTCTGAGGATTTTTTACGTGATTCTTCTCAGCCTCAGCATGTCTTATTCGACCGCTCCCTTCGTTCTATAGATGTTTTTCTTCAGTCTATGGGCAAGACGCTCACCGACTTCAGCCTCATGCCATCCGCGTCTTGGGTCAGTGAGGATGAGATGCACAGCAGGGATTATGAGTCTGAGCTTAATATCAACGTATCTGAACAAGACTTAAACTCCGTGGCTTTGCTAAATTCTAAACAAAGGGAAGCATTTGATCGGATTATATCATCTATTGATACCTCATCAGGCGGGGGGTTCTTTATTGATGGCCCCGGGGGAACTGGGAAAACTTTTCTTTACAGAGCACTACTTGCGGTTGTTCGGTCTACTCATTGCATCGCTTTGGCCGTCGCCTCATCAGGTGTCGCTGCTTCGTTGCTCCCCGGTGGTCGTACGGCACATTCGAGGTTCAAGCTCCCAATCGTTGTTGATCAAACAATGTCCTGTGCAATCAAAAAACAAAGTGTACATGCGCAACTCATACTTTCGGCGAAATTGATAATTTGGGATGAAGCTTCTATGGCAAACCGCAGGTGTATTGAGGCGCTTGATTTATTCTTACAAGATTTAACAGGGCAAAAGATATTATTTGGGGGAAAAACAGTTGTCCTCGGGGGTGATTTCCGCCAAACCGTCCCAATTATTCTTGGTTCTTCTCGTCAAGCCACAGTCGACTCTTGCTTGGTTAACTCACGTTTGTGGCCTTCCATAAAAAAAATCCATCTTACTGAGAACATGCGCGCGCTGGAGGACCCAATCTTCGTAGAGTTCCTGCTACGTATTGGAAACGGACTAGAACCCACTGTTTCTGGTGACATCAAATTGCCAGAGCATATGTGCGTACCTTATATGGATGTTGAAGAACCTCTTGATCATCTTATTCAAGAAATTTTCCCTACATTTGATGACTACTCCGAGGACCCTTTCTCTGTCATCAATAGGGCAATTTTAACGCCAAAAAATGATTGTATGGACAGCATCAACAATACGCTTATTGATCGATTCCCCGGGCCCCTTATTGAGTATGTGAGCAATGATGTCACAAAAAATGCACATCAACAAAGTCAGTACGAAGACTTTTTGAATGGTGTTTCGGCCCCAGGGCTACCTCCACATGTGCTTCGCCTAAAAAAAAATTGCCCCGATCATGCTCCTTAGGAATATTAACCCCACTGAAGGGCTATGCAATGGCACCCGCCTTATTTGTAACGATTTAGGAAGAAAAATCATTGGCGCTGTCATAGCATGTGGCGAACACACTGGAAAATACGTTTTCATCCCAAGAATACCTTTGGAACCTTCGGACAATATAAAATGCCCAATCCCTTTCAAAAGGCATCAGTTTCCCATACGCCTTTGTTTTGCGATGAGCATTAATAAAGCCCAAGGCCAAACCCTAGATAGGGTAGGCGTATATTTGCCACAGCCTGTGTTCTCGCACGGCCAATTATATGTTGCTCTCTCAAGAGTCAGGAGGGCTAAGTCTGTGAAAGTCTTGATAAGACCACCTACACCAATATTTTCTCCTTATTGCCAAACAAAAAATGTTGTTTATAGAGAGATACTAGATGCCGCCACATGACAAGCAAGCATGGCGGACAAAGAACTCAGCGTCGATGTTTAAATAGTATTTTCTCCCGCTGGTTCTTGGATATATGGTTTCCTCCGTTGGTTCTTGGATGTTGATTAGTCTTTGGTACACATAGTTTTACCTTTTCCTTTTCCGTCTGACTATATGTGCCTCACTTATCTTATGCTTCTATTATCGCAAACGATATGCGCGCACATTTATTTATCATATGTTGTACTAATTCCTTCCCTGATCTCGCTTTTCCTGTTTTTCCCCTTTCTCGCAGACATACAGGCGACCATAGAAGACAACACTATGCCACTGCGCGCTATCACTAGCGACACCAAAAAATGGTCGGCAAGAGTCCGCGTCATCAGCAAATTGGGGATCAAAACTGCGAACTCATCTCCTCTTAAATACCAAAAAATTATCCTCGCAGATGAGATGGTTAGTTCATTAAATCTTACAATCCTCACATATGCATCGACAATTTTCTAATCTAACTCTTGTCTTCCATTTCGGACTCAGGGGGACACCATTGAAGCAATGATATACAACGTTGACATCGACCTATATCAGGACAAATTGGAAGAGACAAAGACATATAAGATCTTGGACGCACAGGTTTCCAAAGTAAAGGGCATGTACAAAAATGAACTTATAAGTAGTTTGTACCAGTTGACTATCAATTCAGGCACATCTATTATACCTGTCTATGATGACATCACTCACACCGCTCCTTTTCACCCGGTTTTTTGGAATACGACAAATTTATTGGATATTTGGACTCAAAAAAACCCATATGTGAGTAATATTTGGTTGTTGGCTTGTCCCATTACATGTTTGCCTCTCATAATTTAACATAGCTTTCTGATGGACATTATTCTCCAGGTACTGCCTGCGTCTTCATTGCAAAAAGACATATGAGAAGGGTATTTGTTCGGGGGCAACAGGAAACTCTTCATGAATACGCAGCCATCGACAAACAGTAAGTCAAATTGCCCTCTCTGTTCACTCTACCCAGGCTGTTCTTCACTTTTTAAAACAACTTGTCTGCCAGGCTGAGTCCCTTCGTCGTTACGTTCTGGGGTAACGTTATGTCTGACGCAACATACGATATCCTTGATGCATGTCATAGCCGGCCTGTCCTTGCTCTACTAAATTTTTTCGTCACGGGATATTATGGTATATCTCTTGCATCTGTTCCAACATATTAGCGGTGTAAACAACCTCATTTTGCTTCTTATTTTTTTTCGTCTAGGTTGCTCTCTTAGCTCAACATCAACTTCGATCGTGTTAACCGAAATGGACAATGATAACTTTAAAGAGATGCGAGCTTGGTAAGTTTTTTTCACATATTTACTATCTACATAAACGCCTAGATAACACGATATTACGAGCTTTTCATTTTAACATCTTCGTAGGCGCGAGGATCAAAAGCTGTTCATCGATGATGTTATTGATAGGGGTAATTTCTTCGAGGAAAAAATTGGTCATATGGCAGGGGTTACAGCGTCCACAACTACTATTTCCGAAATCCTCCAATCAAATCATGGTACTAACAATTTTTTGTGGAACTGACTCTGCTTTTGCCCATTCAATTTGTTCGATGGCTAATTACTATTAATTTCATGTGCTATTCATAGATCGGAAGATTTAATGTCAAGGTCAATGGATATCTTGACAACGAAGCACAAAGCTTCATTTACATGTGCTGCGAAGAATGTAGATTCGGGATCATGTGGACTACACGCTAGATTCAACTGCAACACATGCCAGCAAATAGGGTCGCCAAACCACGGTGACCGACCCACCCTACTTTTTATTTTTGTTCAAGATAAGCATTTCGTTCCACCATTAATAGTCGGTTATCTTTCAGGTACAGGTTCCGCCTTACTATTTCAGAATCATACTGGATCATTGGAGATCACCGTTTTGGGAAAGATGGCGAGTTGATTATTGGGATGCCGGCACACTGAGTTTCATGATCTAACCATTGAGGTTTAACAATCGAACTAAACATTATAGATTTACGTTCAATTAGTTTATGAACTACGGTTTATCGTTCTTGTAGGATGGAAAGGCTCCGATTGATTCCGTGAACTCTAGGCTAAAGGATTGTGCTATGCTAATGAAGATACGTTCAAGCATTTTTAACAGTCAAAGCGGCAACGATAGGACTTCGTATACATTGCTAGCTATGGAATTTGTGAGAAAAGAGATAACTTCGTCAGCTGACAAAAAAATGAAAGGTAATATTGAATGACACAAGATATTAGAAACAGATCCTAATTACATATCATGCGATTCCAATCACATCACATAACACTTGTAAGTTATACTATCATCAGCTAGGAAAAAACTGGACTTCGGGCCCACGACCCTTCATCAGACAACGAAGTTTTCTCATTTAGTTCACCTACCCCGCCAGACGCCTTCAAAAAAGGTTACCTCTTACCTTTCGCCACCTTCAACGCAAGCTATTGAACCGTTGTATCTATCTTATAAAAAAAGGAATATTTAATTACACATCATAATAGATTATACAGCTTTTGAAAGACCTTTGATGAAAAAAGGGAAGGCAAAGATATATGAGGACGATGTTATTGGTGAACAAGGTAAATAGTTAATCATTATTATTATTACCTATCTATTGACAGCCCTTTGTTACATACCGCAACACTAAAAGTTATATTCAATCGAAATATTAACTGATGGCAACCACCTTAGATATTCCCAAGCCAATGGAGGGGTCTGATTTTAGCCCCATCGTTTTGCACGATAGTTTTTCCGACAATGACGCCATTACCATTTCAGGTGCCTTCTCCTTGTTCATTGAAAAATGCGAATTACACCTCGTCCAAACAATATCATGCTCAATTTATCTGTGCTCATTTGCAGATTTCGTTCGTTCCGGGAAGAAAAAACATCCATCCAAAAAAAAAAACTCTGCTAAACAACTTTCGCATCACGAGGAGAAAATTGTGGATGAAGCAACTCCCTTGCAAACAGGTGCGCCACTGATGTACTGTCCTTGAACGTTTGTTTGGGAAAAACTTGTTGCATGCTTAGTTTACGTACTTTTACCGCTAGGCCAGCATCTGGTTAAATATCATCCATGAAAATTCCCTCTCAGGATTAACCAGTTTTATCTCTATATATATATATATATATATATATATATATATATATATATATATATATATATATATATATATATATATACATTGCCATCGTAAGCAAATACAATTACATGTATAGATAAACCTCCAAAAAAACACACCTCACGAGGATCTTCACACAAAACTCTTATTCATAATGACGCCTCTGGAGATGATTACTATCCTGATTCGAGCATTGGGTTAGTGCGGACGGCTTCGCAAGGTCTGTCCAATACAACTCATATACAATCTATCATGTTCGTATACTTTCGTTCGGATCCATGAACCCAAACCTATTCATTGTGATTTTATTGCACAGGTCCTCTTGATCCCATAGATGACGCGAAGGTGTCGAGCAGAGGAAGGAAACTCAAGCGCAAAAAAATTAACTAGCTATCTAGCTAACCTCTTGTTGTTTTGGACAAGTTACATTCTGTATTTTGAAGTTCCTCATGGACTTTTTTTGTATCTAAAGTGCCTCGACAACTTTAGAGACTAGCTACGACTATTTTTGTATTTAAATGTTATGCTTCTCCCTACTATCTGTTCAGATGTTACATTTAATTAAGATGTTTGTGTGTCTACTCTTCTACTAATATGCTCTACTCGTGCTTGCTTTAGCTTTAGGGAATAATTATTACCATCTATGTGATCTTAGTCTCTGCAGGCCACAAACTTACTTATCCCGCTGGAATCAAAGTTGCGAATGACCTAGCTGGCGATGCTACACCTAGAGAGAACGCTATGGGAGAACGGCAAGGTGAATTGCAATTGGATGTCGAAAATCAAAGGGTCTGTTCTATTTACATTATAGTTTTTATCGCATAAAAAAAATTTATGAATATTCATTTTACCTTGGTTACGACATAACATTGATTAATGAACTTTAAGCCTACAAGGGTGCAAATTTTTTGCCTGGGTTGGAAAACTACTCTAAGGATAAAGCCTTATGACTTTGGCCGATGGCTCCTGAGATATGTACGGAAAGAAAACAACATATGTAAGCGGATGCCTTGCCTTCTATGTTGTCTCGAGTCATGGTGAAAGTCACTATACATTTGATGTTTTTGTAGTGCAAAAAGGCTCGCTTGGATTGAAGGCTGGGATCTAACTGAGGTATGTTAACAACCACCTAAGAAGAATTCCCATTTGAATTGTGTGAACATCCATCGTTTTTTTTTAATCCATTCTTTTCGGTCATTTTTCTAGAAAGGCATCCTATCAAGGAAACGTCTCCAAGAAAACACTCTGTTCAGGTGTGCAGATTACTATATTGCTTTTATATTCGTCGTTGATTACCTAACATGTTGCGTTGCGTATGCAGGAAAAAAATCCGTCCTGCCAATGATACCGATATGAAAGTGGTAATAAACAACATACCGTTTAGTAGCTTTCATTTGCAACTTATATAATATACATATACATATATATATATATATATAAATCCGTAGTTTACTATTTGATTATATGAAAAATCATATGTTTCAGTTTTACGCTCGATATACGTCAACTGGGTTTACAAAAACTTCCTGATCCGACGTACGGCCGGTGATTTTTCTGATATATTTTAAAATACTCGATTCTTTTCGCAAATAAAACTAATTTCATTTATCTTTAATTTAATGCAGATGTGATGTTTGATTTCCCCCTCCTCCTCTCCTCTCTTGGTTAGCCTTACGTGTTCTATTAGGGTTGAGATTGCAGATTATGAAAACATTGGAAGTGTTGCATTTGTTTTGTGACTCGATGATGAACTATGTTTTTAGCCCACATTATTGCTAAGAAATTAGGATGATTGTGTTGTTTATGAATCATTTAAGGGTTGAAGAGGAACCTGCTTAAACTGTACTTGCTGGAAACGACAACATACTACCCGTTTTTAAATCTCGGATATTAGAAAAATCAAATCTCATATACATACAACATATAATATTTACTCACACGACAATTGTATTGGACATTTTTGCTGCTTCCGGGCACCGCGCATTGCGCGGTGCACAAAAACTAGTATATATATATAATATCAAATTTTTAGATAATGTAAAGCTCCCGTTGACCGTCACCACAACGTCTCCCATTTACTGACCAATAAGAGGTTTTGAGCCAAGACGTTTTGGCCACTGCGTTTAAATTTCGTGCAACACAACTTGGTAAATTAAATTTTATTTTTGATTTTTTTTTTTTAATATTGGGGAGGCGATTGTTGTAGGTCTCGAATTGATATAATCCCAAAAATTGGGACTAGTGGTGCCACTAGGACAAGCTTTTACTGGCCATTTTTATTTGTGAGTTAACCATACATACAGACGGCGTGATTAAAATTGGATTTGTAAACATTAAAAAAAAAATTAGTTTTTTTAAAAAAAATACAAAATATGTCTCACTTCATTAAATAAATTACCTTGATTTTCTCGAGTACATCTCAAGTTCCCAACTTCCTATATACTATATTTAAATACAACAAAATTATTTTTTTGCATTTTTCAAAATTTGACCCTAGTGTTAATTTGCTTTCGGCTCAAAAAAATTCTTTCGGTGTTTGATTTATTTACTTCTACTATTAATTCTCTAAGAAAAGCATGTTAAATAGAAATAAAGAAGTATGTCAGAAGATGCTTTTGGTTGCTTTAAACCGAGTAGAGATATTTGTAATTAAATAAAGTTCAATAAGCTACTTTTTTTTAAAAATAGCAACGCTAGTAAATTTGTTCCAATTTTAAGCAAAAATAACTTTGAAATAATTTAAATAAAGCAACCGCAAATACGTCATATTGCACAAAAGTCCTATATTTATATCATCAAATCAATTACTTAAATGCTTTTTCCAACATATAAGAACATGGACTCATGGTGTTGGGCCTTTCAATCTTGACGGGCTTATTTTCGTATGTTAAAAAAGTATGGGCTTTTGGAGTTATGTTCATTTCAGTTCAGTGGAAGATTAGAGCAGTGATTAAACACTAAATTAATGAGTAAAAATTTTAAACTCAGTCCATATTTCGTAAAAATTTCATAGTACTAT